>CM035128.1:876282-1476282 GCA_020205605.1 Panax ginseng
ATATCCCACAGTAGTCTAGTTTCCTCCGTCAGCAGCTATTTTTTGTCACGTATGTGAATACTATACTATACATGATTAATGTGAAGTTAATGGCCACTTATCAATATATAGTTAATGCTCCATGCATGCTGCATTATCAGTTGTAAAACATGTTCAATACTCGAATCATGCAACTCATAAAATAAAAACTGCGATCGAGCTTTATAGCAAAACGGTAAAAAGGGTATGATGCCTGTTTTGTTTGTACACAGTAATCTATACTGGAGTATATGAATTAAACTGACTAAATGGTTAGAAAAGTGAATGTAGTTAATCCAAAAATGATCACTTAATTAATAATTGAGATATATGTATATATATGATTTGGGGCCGGACTCTAAACAACAAAAGGCTGCTACGTACGTAACTATTGAAATGATTCCTTTCACATACAAGTCATCTTTGTGTATACGTACGTACATAAAGCACGTGAAACATGCATGCAATATTCAAACTCCTAATCTTATCGAGCTCAGATAAAGACAGAGGCAGGCAGGCAAATATATATAGAGAGATCAGAGAGAGAGCTATCTACATCACTTTCTATTTTAACGAAGTGATCTCTAATTAAAGGGGGGTTGAACAATGGTGTAATATTTGTACACAATTGACTTGGTGCAATTATATATGTACCAACTTATAATAGAGAATATATATATATATATATATATATATATATATATATATATATATATATATATATATGTACGTATGTATATCTATTACTCGTTCTTCCGAATCATGTATGCAAGTAATTTAGATGTATATCAGATGCATCAGTGGAAACATTGGGAGCCCTACATTTGCATAATTGTAATCGTACGTGGATAAAAATATAAGGTAATCGGTCGGTCAAAACTCAAATCATCATAACCCAACTATTTTCAACATCTTAAACTCGCAAACGTCTTCTAGAAGAAGGCCTAACGGAGGGTGGCGGATGTGTGTTTTTGAAAGGGTACGGGTCTCAATTTTAGGTTTTGTTATAAGCTAGTACATGCATGTTTTGATATAATTATTTTATCATATGAGTATATATATAGTGACAAGTTATATACTCAAAATAATATAATTATATATGACACATAAATTTATCTAACACTGGTGTACGTACGTAATTACCTATATATAATCCCAGTAATTTCATGGAGGAATTAAGCTTAGCGTATAGATAGGCATGGCAATTTCACTTGATGATACCAATACATGTGACTTTAATCACAATGGAATTAAAGTAAAAGTGAACAACTCTGAACAAATCTTCTGGAGAGCGTACTTGTAATATTTCTACTCTTTTTCTCTTTCAAAAAACAACTAGAAGATGGAAGGTTTGGAAGATCATGGAACGGAATCTTCGTACATTACTAGCAGTAACTGACTAAGCTAGCCTTGTGAGAAGTTATAGATCAATTAGGGTACGTAGCCTATGGTATTAAAGTAAATTTCCCAAACTCTTCTCCCCATTACTCAAAAAAATCCTTGTTCTATATACTTATTCTTATCTTTCTGTTCATTTTCTTTTAGATATTTCAGAAATAAATTCTCATATTTAGAGTTAAATTATTTATGAAATATTGGTATAAATTGTTCTGACGATAAAGTTGATTTGCTAATTGCTTCATGGGGAAAAATTAATGCATGACGGGCAGGTCAAGGGTAGTAGTTGGCGGTGCTGTTAAAAAAAGTTTAACATGATAAGTGAAAATAAAGGCCCAAAAAGATAATAAATTTAAAATTAATGTGCCTTCTTTGATAATGGGCCACATGCCAAAATAATAATAATAATTTGACATTTAGCATCCCCATTATTCTCCTATTTAACTGAACCAAAAAGAAAACCATTATAATGGTGAATATTTATTCTTAACTAAATACTACACAAATACAGAATATATATATATAGAGAGAGAGAGAGGCATTGATATTGATGTTGTTTATACATTTAGAAATTATTTAAGTTACTTTTTCCTTAATTTTATAGTTAACCTCTCTCTTTTATGCGACGAGAGATAAAATTTTGCACTGGAAAACCTTGATCAAGAAAAAAGTTCGCTTTATTTTGTAGTGTACTGTCCTATCAGTATATATATATATACACTGAGGGGATCAAGTGAGTACTTAAGTAGTAGGCTATATCTTTAAATAATAAAGCTTTATCAACGACGTAGTTTTGATAAGGCACGCTGGCATTTTTGTAAATATCATGTCACCGCCAGATTTATAAAAATAATATATCAAGATCTTATCAAAACTACATCGTTTTGATAAAATTCTATTATTTAAGGCATTCTACTATTTAAGAATTCTACTCTTAATTTTTTCTATATATATATATATATATATATATATATATATATATATATATAAACTGTAACAGTTGTAGTCAATTGAAGGGAATGCATTATTGTGGGTGTTGAAATCGATGCCCCGATGAAAATAAAGAAGAGAATTAATAGATGCCCCAAACATCAAAAGTAGAGGGCAAAGTTTGCACTGTGTGGTCGCTTGCATAGATAGGTGGCAGGTAAGCCTTCTAGATATTGGACAACAATCAAATCAGAACTCTCATGCTTCCTAATATAAATTATTTTAGAGTATTATTTTTATTTTTAATATAAATTTTTTGAGAATTTTAAATAAATATTAATTATTTAATTTTTAATATTATCTTAAATAATAAATATAACTTTGGTTCACTCACTATTTTTTATCCAATAAATAACACTCTTTTTTTTCAATACAAGGACAATATAGACGATTAATATCATATTTAATGCTAGAATCATTTCCTTAATAATTGTATACAACTCTAAAACGACTTATATTAAATAACGGAGGGAGTACTCTCATATTTATATTTATATTTATTCCCATCAAATTAATAAATGATAGTAACAGAAAATAATGTTGATAATGCTTAACATCAAAGTAATTAATAATAAAATTTAAGAATTGATATTTTTATATGTATTTTTGAACACATAAGCATACAGTGAGTCAATTTTAAGTGAGAAAAAATTATATAAAAATATCAAAAATACATGTGAAAATAGTGCTCTCTAAAATTTTCAAAACCATAAATATCACTTAATTTTAAAGTGTTATTAAAATAAATATAAAAATACCATTAAATTCATATTATTAACATCTGTTACTAAAACAACTACTGTTACTAAAATATTATCAACATCTTAATTAAAAGTTCTTTCTAAAACATATGTTCAAAATTTGTAAGCAATTAATTCATAACATAAGCAATGCCACTAAGTAGTCTCTCACCTATTTAATTCAATTCTTTCAAAAACTATTGCCTTCAGTTTGAGCATATTTTATTTCAAAATTAGATACACATTTTTAAATGACGCTTTATTTTTATTTTATTTTATTTTTGTTAACTTATTTTAGAGAGTACAATATAATCTTATAATCAAATACATCATTCACTATTACAATATCAATAATCAATCAAACAATCTTCACATATAGGAAATACACTTTCATAAAGAAGAAATTAACTTACCTAAGTAAGAATTAAACCTTAGACCTAATTATGTTAACCACTAGGCTAATATTTCATTAATAAATGACACTTTATTTAAAAGAATTATTAATAATAACTCTGACATTAGTTAAAAATTTATGTAGTAGCAGTGTAGCTAGCATAATCAAAACAAAATTGTATGTCAATTAATTCTGGACAAATGGAGTATTGAGTTTTTATTACGCGCAGAAAGGTTTAATAGCTGATTTGTCTAGCTAGCTTAGAGTTATGTTCTACATAGGTTTTTAATTTGGTCAAAACGCCGAGACATAATTAAATGAATATTAATTATATTTATGTTATTTATTTGGGAAGAAAAGAAGATAGCATTTGTGTTATCTGGAAGGTAGCAGTAGTACAATATATATATATATATATATATATATAGAGAGAGAGAGAGAGAGAGAGAGAGAGTCCGGATCCAGTCCGGGATCCCGGACTCTATAAAATATGGATCATTTTTTTTATTTTATTTTTTTGCTTTTTTTTTTTTTGAAACAACTAAAAAAAAAAATTATGAAACTAGAATTTTTACATAATACAGTGTTTTGGGTGTGATTTGGATGCCTATACTGTAATATATGTCCTGCATGCCCGTGCAGCATTTGTACAAACATTTTTTGGTATAGATATCCAAAACACACCCAAAATACTTTATTATATAAAAATTCCAGTTCCATAATTTTATTTTATTTTTTAAAGTTTTTTCAAAAAAAAAAAGCAAAAAAAAATTAAAAAATAGGATCCGTATTTTAGAACCTGTCCGAGAGTCCGGACAGAATCCTATGTGTATATATATATATATATGTGTGTATATGTATATATGTGTGTGTGGAGTGGACCATGCATGCACCAATGTCATGATACATATGTTAAAAGCATAGCACACCAGTACCACCCTCTGCACTGGTTGCTACAAACACACACACGCATATATATATATATATATATATATATATATATATATATATATATATTACTTCACATAAATAGTAAAATATTTGACGTTGAGAGAAGAGCAGATCCTTTCTCCCCAATTTTTTTGTCCTCTTGTGTTTCTCCATTTAAATTTTAACACCTAATCTCTTACTTAACACTAATTAATTCTAAAATTAAATACAAAAATATGTGTCAAAATTTTAGTGGAAGGACACAAGAGAGACAGGAAAATTGAGGATACAGGATCTGCTCTCCATTGAGAGGGTTAAATTAACATTCCCTTGCAATAGAGTGGTGTTCTCTCTACCTACAATAACTATGTTATGATTGCAATCAATGTAGGGTCGGATTCGAACTTCAACCATTCCCGCCATGCCATACCATTCCCTGCCATATGCCCTGTCCTACGTCCATCAGCTCAGATCAGATTAGACTGGAAATACCACCTGACCACCACCACCAGTACTAGCTAGTAACAGTTGTTTTATTCCTAATAATTGGGAGCGAGGGAGATTATTACTATATATGTTCGTATTTCTCAAAATTATCATCAACATTTTCAATAAATCATTGCCATATTTATATGTATATTACTAATACTACTATATATTATACAAGTTCGGACGAATGGTCTTGGGTTGGGATATCTCCCGTGAAGGGAACAAGGCTGGCATGTTATTTTTTTAGAAAATTAGAATATAATTAATAAGATATATTAATGGTTGTTTTATATATTCCATTCCACCTAATCCTACTTTCTTGTGTTCTCGATCAGCTTTTTGTTGATGCTGCTGCATCCACCATGGTCACGGGATGTTTCTTGTCCCAAGACGATGCGATAAGAACGGATCTCTTAAACATGATTCATCTAATTATTATTATACTCCTATATATACTACACTACTGCTAATAATCAAGAGTGGGATATATATATATATATATATATATATATATATATATATATATATATAAAAAATAGTTTATAGAACGTATAATTTTGCCAAATTTATCATCATATATATTATATTATATTCTTACATTTTTAAAAATGAGACTTCTGTTTGAAAATGAGTGAGTATTCATTTATTTTATAGATAAGTAATATGATCTGTGAGCATGCACTACCGCACCACTGGTTCCTGGCCTGGCTCTGTTGGTTGGTTGGACTAACTACAGCATGAATTCATTCATATTAATTGGGATCCTATGACCACCTTTTTGACAAGAATGGATCGCGCGTATATATACTTTTCAAGGACTACTACAACTCAAATACCATACTAATGGCTTTTTAGACAACCAACAATCTTATTTCTTTTTTCCCAAATCTGTCAGTAATGATTCACTTTCTCCTTAACTAATACTAGTTGGAGACAAAAATATATGGAACTACAGAAAACAGAAGCTACTTTACACATTCTTTTCTTAAAAAAAAAAGAAATAAAATAGAATATATAGAGGTTAAGGCACATCTTTTCTACGGAATACGTACATATACATATACTAATTAATACTAGTAGTAGGATTATAATTTCACAAGCTCACACGGTCACACAAAAACCAAAAAAAGAGGTACTACTAAAATACTAGTCGTTATTTAGCACAGAAAAAAAAAAAATATATATATATATATATATATATATATATATAACTGGTTTTCAGTTATGGGATGAGGAATAGCCATTAAATCCGCTAATGCCCATGACCATGCCATTAGTTTAGTTTACATTACTCACGTGCTTATTCAGGGAGGGGACAGACAACATACGTCCAATTTTGCAAATTTCCAAACTAGCTAGTTAACATTAGTTGAACTTTTTCCAAAGACGACAAAATACCAGATTTATCCCCATTATTTCTGCTCCATTTCGTCATTATTATAAACAAAACAATATCGTTATTACCGAAAAAATAAGTAACAGAGAAAAGAAGGAAACACTGTAGATGAGCAGTGATCAGCACCAGCCACTATGCATCTCTGTGTGTGTGTTGCATGCCGTGGATCACAGGCCAACAGTAGACTTGAAATTCTCCTGCTAAGGAAAGCATTGTTAATTTGGGTACACCAAAGTCAAGCCCATATATATGCATTCAAACTCCACTACTGTTAAAGTTTGCTTTTTATCACGTTCAAGCTTTAATTTTGAGTGAAGCTACCTCAATCCAACGTCAAAGTTCACCAGGAGACCTAACCTAACCGCCTAAAGAGCTACAACTATATAAATATACATCAAGTAGAAATTAATAAATATCTTATTAGTGCTTGTTAACATAGTTTTTAACTTCAAATTTTAAATTTGAAACTGCTTGTTCCTTAGGAGAATGAGATTCGATAGATTAATTTGATTCTTAAATCTTAATTGGGCTGGCTGTCATTTTGAGGGATCATAAAATAAGAATAAAAAAATTGACCTTTTTAGGGACAAATATATAAAGCATCGAACTTACCAGGTGAGTCGAGCTGATCAAGCTTTAATTAGTCTAATGCTTACAGTAAATTAATATAGATAAAATAACATTAATATGATCTATTGTGGTATACTAATAATTTGTATATAATTTCTATTAATTATCGTGCATATACATGAATCTATTTTCAGCCATCCATTAATTTGAAACTAATAACGGATAGCTTTGTGCCACATGAAATATATACAAAACGAAATAAAATAAATGAAGTAAAAGTGGTCAGAAGCCTTAATTAAGGGATGTCTTATAAAGATAATCAGTAATTATCTTTATACTTATCTTTATACTTATCTTTATTAATAAAATAAGTATGTATAAAAATAATTATTGATTATTGTTTTATGATTTTTAATTATAAATAGGAAATAGTGATTGGGTTTATATATTTGAGTAGGAATATAATATAAATGCAATCACTATTTTCATTTATAATTAAAATCATAAGATGATAATCAATAATTATCCTTATACATAAGATTGAATTTATATATTTGAGTATGAATATAATATAAATTCAATCTTATGTATAAGGATAATTATCGATTATCATCTTATGATTTTTAATTATAAATAGAAAATAGTGATTAAATTTATATTATATTCCTACTCAATATATATAAACTCAATCATTATTTCCTATTTATAATTAAAATCATAAAACAATAATCAATAATTATTCTTATACATACTTATCTTGTTAATAAGTATAAGGATAATTACTGATTATCCTTATAATTATTTATTACTGATTATCCTTATAATTTCTGATAATTACTGATTATCAGAAATTTGCTGGCCGCTACTCCCGCTAGGGCGCTCATCTCAGCCATTAAGTTCAATTTTGAACGGCTAGATGAGCGTTAGTTAACAGAGACAGAGTATATATATATATATATATATATATATATATATATATATATATATATATATATATATATATAATAATATGATCTCATTCTCATTCATTTCTATGACTATTGAAATATTTCCCATCAGTTGGAGTTGCGAAGAACAACTATTTTGACTGCAATATTATCCATCAACATTGCTCTTAATTTAACTAATACACCATAAATAAATTCTAAATTTTCCTAATCCACCTTTTAATTAAACTTGATATCCTCTCCCATCCCCATGCGATAAATTATTCGATTTTTGAACCTAACTAATTTTCAAAAACTAAATGACATTTTTTATTTATTCCTTTGTCACAAAATTAAACAAGTTTGCAATGTCAATTTTAATTTTAGCGGTCTGTTTATATAAAAATGAAAAAGAAAATATCTAAATCAACAAAATGATATATATCATCAAGGGGTGGGTTACTTCATACTTGGGCTTGGGCCGCTTGGCCTTGACTTCAGCCATTTAACTAAGGTGAAAAGTTAGCTGAAAGCAAGGACAGGCCGACCAGGCTGGGTTTGGAGTCCATCAAATATCATTGACGGTAATTCCTGTGTACTCTTGTGGTGGGAATTGGTAACAGCTAGGGTAGACCACGGTCTTCTGCTTCAAAATTCAATTAAATTATCAATTAAGCTGACATCTCTGAACAAATTTTCAATACATACAATTAGGGGTGTACATTCAATTCAGTTTTTTCAATTTTTTGGCTAACCAAATCGGTTCGGTACAAAAACACAACAAAACCAGTTCGGCATCTATTAATATTTTCGGTATATACTATTTATTCGGTACCGAATACGGGAAGCTATTATGTATGTCTGGTATGTATTAGACCAAATCGGTTGTACCAATTAATTGAATACATAAGCAATTTGAAAAGCATGAAACTTTATCTTTCTCCAAAAAAAACTCTACCAAACAGACACTTAAACCAACAAATATGAAAATTACTCATCTGAGATAGTCATTGAACTTAATAATGGCATTGTAATAACGTATTATTTTTTTCAGACAGTTTTCTCTCTAAAATCTCTCTTTAGTATTTTCAAGCTTCCATTAAAGGTGTACTTGATGTGAACACTTGAGTTCGTTCACATATATAT
Organism: Panax ginseng; assembly: GCA_020205605.1. Lineage (NCBI taxonomy): Eukaryota > Viridiplantae > Streptophyta > Magnoliopsida > Apiales > Araliaceae > Panax > Panax ginseng. The sequence continues at coordinate 885,280 of CM035128.1, forward strand.
ATATATATATATATATATATATATATATATATATATATATATATATATATATTGACGATAAGCGTTTGTACGAAGAATCTTAGTAGTTGTGTTCATAGCATTGGCTTGTAAATTTGACATTTCGATTTAACCGCGTCAGCTTCGTAAATACTGACTGATTCATATGTAAGTTTATATGGGTTTACGTATTAGTTTCCATTTAATTTAACATTAACAGTTATATCTCGATGCTTTCCTTTGGTCTCTTTTCTTTTTCAACTTAATAACATACTATTACTAATTAATTGTATCTATAATGCTGTAAGACCCCAATTTTTATGAATAAAAATATATTTTTTATAAATATCATTTTTGAATATTATGGAATAAATTTGATATAATGTTATAGTTGTGGGTAATATTTATAAATTTTACAAAGTACGCAAGTTGTTATATAATATTCCATTGGTCGGGGAATATTCGTTTTAAACAGGGAATATTCGTACGACGACACAATCATTGGTGGACCCCACAACAGAATTATTTTTGGATTGAGAAAACGACAAAAATATTTTTATGAAAATAACGGCGGAAGTTTTACCGTTAATTGTTGTAACAATCTTGTTAAAAATGCGAGAATACGCGTGGTTGCATAGTAACATACACCAGTATTGATTATTGATGCTTATATGAGAAGTCACTCGGTTTTGTTCAATTATTGCTTGATGAATTGTTGCATAGTATCTCACGTTAATTGATTCAATTATTGTTGATATTTTATAATTGAGATGACGAAGTTATTAATATTATTATTTGCATTATTAACGATGTCTGTAAGTTCTCGCCAGGAGAGGTTTGGTCACCTAATTGCGCGTCGATAGGAGAAATCCTTATTAAAAAGCCTCCTCTTTCCACGGAACGACATTCGGTCGATTAATAGTGTGAATAATAATAATGATGATGAAGTTTTGTTTTATTAGTATTATTAATGTAATAAAATAGAAAAACTTTTATATAAAAATGTAATACTTTTATAAAGTTATTCGTTTTATTAGGCTAATAGTAAAATCTTTTATATAAAATGAATACTTTTATAAAGTTGTTCGTTTTATTAGACAATAATTAGAATATATTATATTTCATTATGCGTAGTGTTTGCATAGTACATGCATAGTATTTGCATAGTAAAATCTTTTTAAAAGTTATTCGTTTTATTAGATTATAAATAGAATATATTATATTTTATTGTAAACCAATATGGATCGTCTGCTTTAAAGTAAATCGATCTCGACCGTTCATGGATTAGTTATTATTCATCCATTCTTCTATAAATAGCTTATTCCTTCATTATTTCTTACGAATTCAATTGAAACTCTAGAGAGAAACTATAGAGAAATTATTCTTCTATCTTGAAGCGTATTTCTTTAGCGTTTAAGAAAACTTTAAGCGTAGTGCAAGTTTCTTCAAGTATATCCCCGCCTTCTACCGTTTGAATCTACTCTTCTTTATAAGGTAAGGGGTATTATTTTTTTCATATTCATGAAGAGAACTTACATATTCCATTCTTTATTATTCTCGTTGGAATAACCTTGATATGCTGGCCTCACCCTATACTTGGTGATTTCTATTGTTATTCCATTCTTTATTATTCTCATTGGAACATCCTCATCTGCATGCGTTTTATCTTGGGACTGTTTCGTCTTTATTATTCTCGTTGAATATCCTGTTTGTGCGTTTTTTTACGGACCGATTCCGTTATTTATTATTCATTCAATAATATGTCTATGCCAAGTACCGCATATATGGTGATTTCGTTGTTATTACATTCTTTATTATTCGTTGAATATCCCGCTTTGCATGTATTACACTCGACCGTTCCGTTATTTATTATTCTCATTGGAATAACTTGTCTATGCGAAGTACCGCATGCATGGTGATTTCTTTTGTTATTCCATTCTTTATTATACTTAGTTGGTTAAAGTTTTGACTTCTATACTCCATTCTTTATTATCCAGTATATTTTCATGGAAATCTTTTTCTGAGCATTCTTAAATTTTACTCTACAAAGAAGTATCATGTTGACAATTTGGACGTTATTAGTTCCTGGATAAATTAATTCTTGAACTTATTTTATTGAATTCTTATATCATTGTCATCATCCTCATGTTTATATTTTTGTTGAAAGTCATCTGTGGCCTGTTGTGTATAGATGGACTTGGTATGATTATGACCAGGGATTATTCGGTTTAATCATGACCGTAATATTACAAATGATGTGGTAAAAGTCCTCATTGGCCCGTAGTGTATTGATGGACAGTTGTTGGCATGATCATGACCATTGATGAATACACGAATATCCTTGGCCCGTAGTGCATGGATAATTTGTGGTTGTGATACTTATGAATATCCTTGGTCAGTAGTGCGAGAATGAGGTGGATTATTTATTAAAAATCGAGTCCCAAATGATAAAAGTGATAAAAAACCTTTTAAATCATAAAAGATAGTAGATTTTATTCTCTACTTGACTCTTTTAATGGATTGCATGTTCATCAGTAGCAGTTAAACTTGATGTCTATTGTATTTTATCAGTTTAACACTGTTGAAGACTAATGTTAATTTATTCTGCATTATCTTAGTCATAATATGTGACGCCCCCAAAATAGTTATACATCACCCATTCTGAGTTGTTAATACATGGTACAGAAACAACTACAACTTTATTATTACAATAGTAAAAGCGTGAGTTTGAATACAAATATTATCTTCTGCACAATATCTATACCCAAATAAATCCTCATCACATTTATTGATACATTATTTTACAAAAATGGTGAGGACTACTAAACAACTCTCTCTATAACCATCATTCCATACCCCAACTGCATTCGCTATATTCTCGCCTTTACGAAAGAAAAAAATGGAACAAAAGGAAAAGGGTGAGCTCAACTAGCCCAAAGAAAGAATATTATGACTAAGATAATATACAACAAATTATCGTTAGTCTCCAACAGAAAAAAAAATCTAATAGAATACAATAGACAACAAGTTTTAAATCAATATTCGCAATGGAAATAATAATTCATTAGAAGAGTTAAGTAGAGAATGCAAACAACTATCTTCTATGTATGAATTTAAAAGTTCATCGCCTATCTTTTATCCCCGTAACATCAATCAATATATATCTCGAATCAAATATTCATCTTTGCACTTCTACAGCCCAAAGATATTCATCACCGTAATCGTTCATCTAAACACTGCTCATCTTTGCACTACAGGCCAAAGATATTCATCGAAATCATTCATCTTTGCACTACAGGGCCAAAGATATTCAATAATGTCATCATTTAAGACTGAGGATGATGAAAAATATTTTTAAAGAAACGAATCCAGTGAAACAAAATGACAAGGATTAAGGATTAAGGATTTGTACTTTGTTTTATCCATGTCCAAAAATACCTCAAAAATAATCATAGTGGTGTAAAATTCAAGAATGATCAAAACATGGATACAATCAAAGCTAGTATCCATAATAGATATTTTGGACGAAAAAAGAAAAATTTTATTTTTCGATGAATAAGGTCGATTCGTGAATAGTCTTCAGATATCACGTGAATAGTAACCCCCCAAGACAACAAGTTCCAAATTTGATTAAAATTTCGGATCAATACTTCTACATAATGATATTGAAGAATTAATATCATTTTTTAAAAAAATAAAAAATAATATCCCTTACCTCGAAAAAATTTATACTTCTAAATTTAAACACCTGATATAAAGCTATGACTTGAACTTGCAACCGAGATAGCAATACTCAAAGTATACTCAAAATACTCACAAGAATATGCTCGATAATATAGAGAGAGAAAACTTGAGTTTAAAGTGTGATTTTCAATTCTAACCTAAGCACCCTATTTATAGAAAAATGCTTAGAACACCAAAGCAGAAAATTTATTAAAATATATTATTAATAATAAATTTCATACGCCTCCTTGGAAAATCAGATTTCTAACATATCCCACATGCTCATCTTCTAGAAAAAGTGAGAAAAATGTTTTTATTAAAAAATATATTTAAAACTTCCAAAAATTAATTATTTTGGAGCTTCAGAACTTCAATAATTCATAATAAATAGCCCTTTTGTCAAAAAATTCGAATCTTGCATTTTTTTTATAGGAAATTCAATTCTCTACAACTTTGCAGAAGAAAGTTTTTCCAAATTCCAAACAAAAATTGACCAAATCCATAAACCAGACGATTTTACAAAAGCTATAATCAAATTTCGACCAAGAAATGGGGTCCACCGACATGTTTAACATGTTTTAAACATTTATTGCAACAAAAATACTCTTCCTCCTCGTATACTCATATATCCCACATTCGTTGTAAAATATCACCATTATTATATTATTAAAATATAATAATATATATATTTAAATGAATTATTTTATCGTAAAAAGATAAAATTTAAATTTTCAACAATTGTCACATTAAAAATTTTCTCCATCTATATCCACATAAAATTAATATTTTCCTCATCATATGAATCAATAATTAATTATTCACAAATAATATTACGTAATCACAATATCGACAACCGTGCGCCTCCTCAGGGAAAGAGGGGCTTCCAATAAGAATTTCTCCTTCATCAAGGGCAATTAGGTGACCAAACCTCTCCTTAGACGTAACTTTCTAGACATTGCCAATAATGTTATCCAATAATATTATTCGATAATATGAATTATTGCTTCGATAATGAAAAATATTGTGTAAGACAATTATCAAAACAACAAAGAATATAAAATATCAACACAGCAATTATTGAATCAATAAAATAAAATACTAAATAGTAATTACTTTAACCATTATTGAGTAGTGCCTTCTTACGTAAGAATCAATAATTGGTGCAATACCGCAAAGCTATCTTGTTTTGTTTTAACCAATTTAGTATTTTAACAAGATTAACTGTAATAATAACTACGCCGTTATTTTAAACAACTTATATTTGTCGTTTTCTTCATCCAATCGCTTTCCGTTATGGGGCCCACACATGGTCGCTACTTGTGATTGCATTTAATATTCCCCGACAAAGATTTAATATTCCATGACCAAACGAATATTCCTCGACAACAATGAATATTTTATAACCACTTGCTTATTTTGAAATATTTGTGTATTTTATCCATAACTATCCACATTAATCACATCAACCCTTACTATTTCAAAATAATAATTAAAGGAAATTAAATTTCATTTATTAAATATTTGGGGTCTTACATAATATTTCTTACTGGGCTAGTTAAGTTCACCCTTTCTTTCACTGTTCTCTTCAGAAAATGAGAACGTAGCCGGGACTAGTTGGGGAACGGAGTGACGGTCCTGATGATAGTATTAGTAATCCTCACTATTCTGTTAAATAGTGTGACAATAAATATAATGATGACTTATTCTGAGAGCGGATATTGTCTAGAAAATAATATTTGTATTAAAACTCACAGCTTTCTTGTTGTATATTAAAGATTGTTTTTGTATTTTGTACCATGTATTTGGCGACTCAGAATAGGTGATGTATACTTATTTTGGGGGCGCCACAATATGCAGAGGCAGACATCGGTGGAAATCAGAAAGCGCGTCTCAACTCGCCAGACCGAAGATGTCTTGGAAAAGTTTCAAGAACTGTTCAACAAGAAGTATTTTTCCGAAAGTATTCGTCACATGAAAGAGGTAGAGTTCATTAAACTGGAACAAAAAAACATGACCGTGTCGCAGTGCGAAGCCAAGTTTGCCGAGTTATCCCGGTTTGCGTCCCATTTGGTTGATAATGAGGAGAGAATGACGCGAATATTACTAAGAGGTTTAAAACCCGAGATACGTCGATATCTTATCTCTAATAAACTGTGTTTGTATTCAGATGTTGTTAATAGGGCTCAGTTATTGGAGCGCGATAATGAGTCAACCCAACTAAAAGAAAGCGGTAAAGGCAAAAAATGATAATACCGGTGATAATATCCATCGAAGCGGTGACAATAAGCGTGGAGGGAATCAACATGCCAGAAATGGTAACCACTTCGGTGGTAATCATGGACAAAGCAATAAGAATGGACATTTCAAGAATAGGAGATTCAACAATGATGGAAAGACGTCAGCATCAGCACCTGTTGTTAAGGATGGAGAACAACCACATATCATATGCTTCAAATACGGAAGGGAGGGACACATCAGTCCAAACTGTGCGATGCCGTCCAAAGCATGTTATAATTGTGGAAGAGAAGGTCACCTAGTCCAATTTTGTCGTTCACCAAAGACAAGTTCAATTAGGATGGAGGCACCAAAGGACGCCCCAGAAAAGTCAAAGCTAGTAGTGCAAGGGAGAGCGTTTGTCGTGACCTCCCAGAAAGCAAGGAACCCGAATGAGGTCATCACGGGTAAGCTTATCATAAACTCTAGCGAAGTATATACCTTATTTGATACCGGTTCTACCCATTCCTTTATTTCTCCTACTTTGCGCTTCAACGCTTAAATTTGACTCCGAGGAAATTGACTTTGACTTATCTGTTGAAACTCCGTTGGGAGAAACCTTCATTACATCCACTGTTTATAAGTCTTGTTTGGTTCAAATTGGTACCCTCACATTACCTGTCGATCTTATTTCATTGAAAATACTTGCATTTAACGTAATTCTAGGGATTGATTGGTTAACTACTCATCATGCAAAAATTGATTATTTTCGTAAGGTTGTTAGCTTTCATATTCTTAACCAACCTATTACGCGAATTCAAGCAACCAAACCATTAAAATCAATCACTGTCATCTCAAACCATAAAGCTATTCGTTTATTGAAAAACGGATGTCAAGCTTTCTTAGCTCATGTCACGGATCTAAACAAAAATACGCCGCTTTTTGAATTATATTTCTATTGTTAATGAATTTCCGACGATTCCCCTCAAGAACTTCCCCGCCTACCCCGAACGTGAAATTGAATTTTGTATCGACCTTGAACCCTAGACAAAACCTATTTCCAAAGCCCCATATCGAATGGCTCCAATTGAACTTCGTGAGTTAAAGACCCAACCGCAGGAATTGTTAGCCATCCTGGTTTCATTCGTCCCTAAGTACTTCTCCTTGGGTGCTCCTGCTCTATTCGTGAAGAAGAAAGACGGAGTATGCGACTTTGTATTGATTATCGGGAGTTGAATCATGTCACCATCAAAAATAGGTACCAATTGCCACGTATTGATGACCTGTTTGACCAGTTGCAAGGCGCCAAATTCTTTTCAAAGATTGATCTTCGTTCTGGATATCATCAATTGAAGATTAGAACCGATGACATTCTAAAGACGGCTTTCAAAACTCGGTACGGGCATTATGAATTCCTAGTCATGTCTTTTGGATTGACTAATGCTCCTGCTGCCTTCATAGATATGATAAATCGAGTATTCAAGGAATATTTGGATCACTTTGTGGTCATTTTTATTGATGACATCCTTATTTATTCCACAAGCCGTGAAGATCATGAGCAACACTTGAGGCTGATACTTCAAAAGCTTCGTGAATATAAGCTTTATGCTAAGTTAAAGAAATGCGAGTTCTGGCTTGAGGAAGTAGCATTCCTTGGGCACGTAGTATCAAGTCATGGGATATCTGTTGACCCAGCAAAGATTGAAGTTATTCAAAGTTGGGAGCAACCTAAATCAATGACCGAAGTACGTAGCTTTCTCGGCTTAGCTGGTTATTATCGGAGATTCGTAGAAGGGTTTTCTCGAATCGCTACTCCCTTAACTCAGCTGACTCGGAAAGATACAAAATTCGATTGGAGTGAGGAATGCGAGAAGAGTTTTCAATAACTCAAGAGAAGACTCATTTCAGCACCTGTTTTGACAATACCATCTGGCTCGGAGGGATTTGTCATCTACAGTGATGCTTCAGGCAAAGGGTTATGATGTGTTCTCATGCAACATGGGAAAGTCATAGCCTATGCCTCTCGACAACTCAAAGAATATGAGAGGAATTATCCTACTCATGATCTAGAGTTGGCAGCTGTTGTCTTCGCACTTCAAATTTAGAGGCATTACTTGTATGGGGAGAAAGTAGAGATCTTTACGGATCATAAAAAGCCTCAAATATTTCTTCACTCAAAAGGAACTAAACATACGACAACGACGTTGGCTTGAACTATTGAAAGATTATGATCATACCATCCAATACCATCCTGGAAAAGCGAACGTGGTAGCTGATGCATTGAGTAGAAGATCATATGCAGGTACGAGTGCGATATTGTCAACGCAAAGACCCATTTTGTATGATTTGCAAAGGATGGAGATAGAGATAAAGACTCAAGGGACCCAAGTGATGATGGCGAATATACGAGTGGAACTGACTTTAATCGATAAAGTTAAAGTTGCTCAAGCTATAGACCTGGAGCTGATGCATATGAGGAAAAAAGTACAAGAAGGTGCTATGCCGAAAGCAAGAATCGATGAAGAAGGAATACTTCGAGTCAACTCCAGACTTTGTGTTCCTAACGACCCTGAGTTAAAGTATAAAATCATGATGGAGGCACACAACACACCGTTTGCAATCCATCATGGGAGTACTAAAATGTATCATGATCTTCGACATACATTTTGGTGGGGCAATATGAAGAGAGAGATAACGTTGTTTATCTCAAGGTGTCTAACGTGTCAACGAGTCAAGGCGGAGCATTAGGTACCAAAAGGTCCATTGCAATCACTTGAAATTCCAGAATGGAAGTAAGAACACATTATCATAGATTTCGTTATTGGTCTTCCCAAGGTTTCTCAGGGTATAGATGCAATTTGGGTCATTGTTGATAGATTGACCAAGTCTGCTCATTTCTTACCTATACAAGAAACTTATACACTTGAACGTCTTGCTCGTATGTACATAAACGAGGTTATAAGATTGCATGATATGCCAGTATCCATAGTTTCTGATCGAGACCCAAGATTCACTTCACGATTTTGGGTTAGTTTGCAAAAAGCTATGGGCATGGATTTACGATTTAGTTCGGCATATCATCCTCAAACGGACGGACAATCAAAGAGGACTATTCAAACTCTTAAAGATTTATTAAGACTCTGTGTCCTTGACTTAAAGGGAAGTTGGGACAAGTTCTTACCATTGGTGGAGTTTTCCTACAACAACAGTTATCAAACAAGTATTGGCATGGCTCCATTCGAGGCGTTGTATGAAAGAAAGTGTCGTTCTCCACTATGCTGGGATGAGGTGGGTGAAACAACGTTGTTGGGACCGGAGTTGGTACGTATGACTACGGAAAAGATTCAAACGATCCGATAACGTATAAAAACCTCACAAGACCGACAAAAGAGTTATGTTGATCTTCATCGAAAGGACGTGGAATTCGATATTGGATATCATGTGTTATTACGTGTTGCTCCATGGAAAGGAGTTACGAGATTTAGAAAGAGAGGAAAGCTCAATCCTTGATTCATTGGCCCATTTTTAATCCTCGATCGAGTAGGGATCGTAGCCTCTGAAACTCGCTTTTTTACGCCAAAGTATGTCTCGTGTTCATAACGCTTTTCATATATCCATGTTACGTAAATATGTGAAAGACCCGAACCACATTATTGAGTTAGAACCAGACGAAATAGCGGAAGATTTAACATATGAAGAGGTTCCTGTTCAAATCTTGGATAAGAAGGAACATATTCTACGCTCCAAGGTTATACCTCAAGTCAAAGTTTTATGGAGGAACCACGATGTTGAAGAAATGACCTGGGAGTTAGAATCTGAAATGAAATCAAGGTATCCTTACCTCTTCGACATACCAGGTATGTACCCTAATTTCGGGGGCGAAATTTCATAAGAAGGGGAGATTGTAAAACCCCAACTTTTATGAATAAAAATATATTTTCTATAAATATCATTTTTGAATATTATGGAATAAATTTGATATAATGTTATAGTTGTGGGTAATATTTATAAATTTTACAAAGTACGCAAGTTGTTATATAATAATCTATTGGCCGGGGAATATTCATTTTAAACAGGGAATATTCGACGACTAAGACAATCATTGTGGACCCTACAATGTAATTATTTTCGGATTGAAAAACGCGACAAAAATACTACTTTTATGAAAATAATGGCGGAAGTTTTACTCGTTAATTGTTGAAACACCGGTGTTAAAAGAATGAGAATACGCGTGGTTGCATAAGAAGCACACGATATTGATTATTGATGCTTACGTGAGAAGTCACCAGCTTTTGTTCAATTATTGCTTCAAAGAATTGTTGCGATAAGATCTCACGTTAATTGATTCAATTATTGTTGATATTTTATAATTGAGATGACGAAGTTATTAATATTATTATTTGCATTATTAACGATGTCTGTAAGTTCGCCAAGGAGAGGTTTGGTCACCTAATCATGCGGCCAATAGGAGAGAAATCTTTATCAAAAAGCCCTCTTTCTCGGGAACGACACAGGTCGATTAATAATGTGAATAATAATAATGATGATGAAGTTTTATTTTATTAGTATTATTAATGAAATAAAACAGAAAAGCTTTTTATATAAAAATGTAATACTTTTATAAAGTTATTCGTTTTATTAGGCTAATAGTAAAATCTTTTTATATAAAATAGAATACTTTTATAAAGTTATTCGCTTTTATTAGATAATAATTAGAATATATTATATTTTATTATGCATAGTATTTGCATAGTGCTGCGTAGTGTTTGCGTAGTAAAATCTTTTTAAAAGTTATTCGCTTTATTAGATTATAAATAGAATATATTATATTTTATTGTAAGCTCAATATGGACCGTCTGCTTAAAGTAAATCGATCTCGACCGCTCATGGATTGGTTACTATTCACCCATTCTTCATAAATAAAGCTCATTCCTTCATTATTTCTTACGAATTCACCGAAACTCTGAGAGAGAAAACTATAGAGAGAATTATTCTTCTATCTTGAAATATATTTCTTTAGCGTTTAAAGAAAACTTTAAAGCGTAGTGCAAGTTTCTTCAAGATATCCTCGCCCTACCGCTTCTGAGTACTCTTCTTTATAAGGTAAGGGGTATTATTTTTTTCATATTCATGAAGAGAACTTCATTATTCCATTCTTTATTATTCTATTGGAATAACTCAGATACGCCAGATACCCTATACTTGGTGATTTCTGTTATTATTTCATTCTTTATTATTCTCATTGGAACATCCATGTCATGCGTTTTTTACGTGGGACCGGTTCCGCCTTTTATTATTCTGTTGGAATATCCTGCTTTGTGCATTTTACGGGACTTGATTTTCGTTATTTATTATTACTCGTTGAATAACTCGTCATGCTGAAAGAACCGCATGTATGGTGATTTTTGTTGTTATTCCATTCTTTATTATTCGTTGGAATATCCTCGCTTGACGTATTACGCTTTCGACCGGTTCCGTTATTTATTATTCTGCTGAATAACTCATCATCTGAGTATCGCATGCGTGGTGATTTCTTTTGTTATTCCATTCTTTATTATACTCATTTGGTTAAAGTTTTGACTTCTATACTCTATGAAATTAGTAGAATATCCTTGATATTTGCGCTTCATCCAAAGAACTTTTAATGGAAATCTTTTTTGAGCATTCTTAAATTTTACTCTCTGAAAGAAGTATCATGTTGACAATTTGACGTTATTAGTTCCTCGGATAAATTAATTCTTGAACTTGTTTTATTGAATTCTTATATTATTGTCATCATCCTCATGTTTATATTTTGTTGAAAGTCATCCGTGGGCCTGTTGCGTGCATAGATGGACTTGGTATGATTATGACCAGGATTATTCTTGTAATCATGATCGTAATGTTACAAATAATGTGGTAAAAGTCCTCATTGGCCCGTAGTGCATTGATGGACGTTGTTGGCACGATCATGACCATTGATGAATACACGAATATCCTCGGCCCGTAGTGCATGGATAATTTGTGGTTGTGATACTTATGAATATCCTCGCCTAAGTCATGCGAGGATGAGGTGGATTATTTATTAAGTCGAGTCACACGATAAAAGTAATTAAAACCTTTTAAATCATAAAAGATAGTAGATTTTATTCTCTACTGACTCTTTTAATGGATTGCATGTTTCACGCAGCTTAAACTTGATGTCTATTGTATTTTATCGGTTTAACATCGTTCAAGACTAATGATAATTTATTCTGCATTATCTTAGTCATAATATTTCTTCTTCGGGTTAGTTGAGCTCACCTTTTCTTTCACTTTTTCTCTTCGAAAATGAGAACGTGGCGGACTAGTCGGGAACGGGTGATGGTCCCGATGATAGTATTAGTAATCCTCACTATTCTCATTAAATAAAGGTGACAATAAATGTAATGATGGCTTATTCTGAGAGTGAATATTGTCTAGAAAATAATATTTGTATTAAAACTCACAGCTTTCTTGTTGTATATTAAAGATTGTTTTTGTATTCTGTACCATATATTTGGCGACTCAGAATAGGTGATGTATACATATTTTGGAGGCGTCACAAATGCTATCACTACTACATTTATTGCGCAATTGTTAGAGATGTTTAAAAAAAATCATTATATTTAAAGAATAATTATTTTAAAAATGTATTTGAATGAAATACTATCATATACTCCTTCTATCCCTAGTTATTTGACGTTTTAGAAGTGGATACAAGAATTAAGACAATGATTAAAAAGCATTAAATATAGTATTCAATTGTTTATAATAACCTTAAATAATCATTTATCATAGTTATTCATACTCTCTCTCACACTTTTTTCATAATTATCTCCTAAAAAAAATCTCATGCCTCATTAACTCATTGGTCTCTCTCTCCATCCATTCCCATAAAGAAGTATGTATCCAATTCTTTAGAAATTATCTACACCCTCTCCCTCATAATATACAGAACTTGAAAACTTCATTTTCATATTTTTCATTTTAAACATAATTAAATGGCGCCATGCACTTTAAAAAAAATTTGTTCAATTTTTATTTTTTTAACTTTCCCACCATTTTTTTTATAAAAAACTATGTAGGCCACATGAATTTTTAGAAAGAAAAAATACAACTAACTCCAACATGGCAACAAATAGAATTATAGATTTGAATATTCTTCCGAGTGATGAAAAAGTCCGATGAATAAATTGAATGAAAATCAAGAATTTTTTAGAAATAATTTTGATTTGAATGTTGATATTAATTTTGGTGGAGAACTTTCATCTCAAGCTGGAGAATTTTTAGAAGAGAAAAAGGACTAAAAGAGGGGAAAGTAATAAGACAGAAGAGTTTTGTTGGGATAAAAAGAGAGAAAGAGTTAAAAATATTAAAAAAATAAACACAGTAATGAAGGATAATTTTAGAAAAATTGTTATTAATTCTCTTGAATTTGAATAAATATTAAATAATTAAAGATAAATAAAAAATTTTAAAATATCAAAAAATTAAGGACGAGGAGTAACAAACAATTTGTATCTCGTGTGATGTGACCAACAACAAAATTTAGATAGATCACTTATTGGTAAAGCATCATTCTTAGTTGGAAAGGAAAACAGGAGTCCTGCTTAATAATAGCTCCACCCTCCACCACAAGCCACAAGGTCCACACAACCACTCACATAAAGGCAAAAGTTTAGTGATCAAATTAAATGCATTCCTTAGAGAAAACTGATTGATATTTTTACATAATTACTTTCACATTACCGGAGATTCATGTGAAAAATATTATTTTTTTAATATCTGAAAATATCAATTTCTTTCCTTAAAACCTGCTACTTAATTAGCATCGAGTAGCTAGAAGATGCTAATAACATTAGCCTCAACCCAACTTGCAAGTACTGGTGATATGGTTTTAATTCGGGCTTTGGCTGGGCTTTGACAGTGATGATATATAGAACGCAACACTGTACATACATAAGAACCATGCATGCATGCATGCATAATACTAGCTAGCTAGCTGGTACTCCTCCATTATATATATATATATATATATATATATATATATATATATATATCCACAACAATTAAGAAGTCCGACGATACAACATTAGCTTTAGATTCAAACATTAATTTTCACATGACAATCCATTACAGCTGAACCGACAGCCTAGTAACTCACATTAGATTTGATTATTGAAATAGGAGTATATACTAGTAGTACATAAGAAGCCAGGCAGCCAACCAGCCAGCCCCAACAGTACTAGTAGAGTAATTAATTAATTGATATCTTCTGCAACAAGCTGGAGTCCTGAAGTCTGGAAAGTGCCTTGTCAAGCTGAGTCCACCTCTGCTCTAAGGTACCGCTGTAGCCAATGGACATCCTCACCAACCCCGGGGAAATTCCGGCCAGCTGTTTCTCTTCATCATTCATTTCACTGCTTGTGCTGCTACCAGAGCAAGACATGAGGGTTTCGTAGTAGCCCAAGCTGACGGCCATGAGTCCAAATTGGGTGGTGTTTTGCAAAAGGTTCATCAACTTGTTAGCCCTTTCCTCAGTTTCCATGTCCACGCAAAGGATCCCACCATACCCATACTCTTTGTTTATCTGTGACTTCAATAGAGCATGATCCGGATGATCCTCGAGGCCCGGATAGATGACTTTCAGGCCCAGTTTCTTCATCCTGGTAGCAAACACCAAAGCCCTGTGGCAATGCTCCTTCATCCTTAGGCCCAAGTGAGGTATTCTCTCTGATAGTTCAAAAGCAACCTTTGCATTCATGGTTGGGCCCAATAGCATTAGAGGCCCTTGATGAAGGTTCATCATGGAGTTCATTAGGCTTGCTGGCCCACAGATAGCACCTGTCCATTGAAATATAAATAAATAAATAAATAAATAAATAAAAGAAAAACAATCTGTTGTAGTATGGTCCAAGGAAAAAAAATGAAGTAGTGGAATGGAGAATAATATGGTAGGAAGAAATAGAATCTGGGTTGTCTTTTAGATACACAATTTGGATACGAAACGGAATTAAAGGAAGGGATCCATCCCAATTATTAATTAATCTTGGAGCTAGAATCTTGGAAAGGGAATACTCCATACAAGTTTATCTATCTATCTATCTATCTATCTAGTAGTCTAGCAGCATAATAAATGAGGAATGACTGTCAAAAACAACAAGACAACATACATAGATGTATATATTAAAAACAACAATATCTGCAAACATAAAATATACCACCATATATAAATGTGTCTGTAATTATATATATATATATATATATATATATATATATATATAATGACTCATCTCAAACTCCAAGTGTCTTACGTAGGTAGCATGATCACCATATATTTCTCATCTGATCTGATGGGGTTACCCAAAAAGGACAAGTATTCACATGCTAGAAAATTGCAAGTAACAACCAGTTGGAGAAATTAAAAGGTTAATATATGTATATATATATATATATACATACTACCAAAAGGGGTTGCATGTGAGACCGACCACATTACACTTCATCCAAATATTCATCATCTTGTCGTGTGATCCGGCCGCAACTACTAAAATCAATATATCTATATATATATATATACACACACGTACGCCTCGTCTGGTCTGACCTGACCTGTTAATATTTTGGAATTTAATTAAAACTTATACTACTACGACATAATATTACAACACATCATGTAACATAAAAATTAAACATGAAATTTTTCCTTTTGATTGCAGTAGTAGTACTACTACTACAGTACTACTATACTATTGATCAAGTAGTCTCTAAAATAATTCATTCTGTATCTGTAACTTTATGCTAACCAAACAGTCTACTACTATGTCTATCGATCTAATTCCGCACCTGGATCAAAACAAAAGTAAGTTTGTACTAAACTACGTCATGCAATCGTTTTTCATGCCACGTGTACGATTCGAGAAAAACCCAAACTATTTATAATGTACGTACCTGCAATTATATCGGCCCCACCGCTAATATACTTGGAGATGCTGTGAATGACCACGTCAGCACCGAGTCTTGCCGGAGATAGACACATCGGCGCGAACGTGTTGTCGACGATCACCTTCACTCCCTTATCGTGCGCTATCCTGCACAGCTCCGGGATGTTGGCCACCGCCAGCGTGGGGTTTGATACGGCCTCGAAATACAGCACCTTGGTCCGCCCTTCCACGATCGCCACCTTCACCTTCTCCAAATCCCTCACGTCCACGAACGTCGTCGTGATGTTGGAAGACCTCGGCAGGAAGTGGGTGAGTAGGGCGTGGGTCCCACCGTAGAGGGCCTGGGAGGCCACAATGTTGTCGCCGCTGCTGACGAGGTGGAGCAGAACCGAGGAAATCGCCGACATGCCGCTGGCGGTGCAGTAGGCAGCCTCGGTGCCCTCGAGGGCGGCAATCTGACGGCTGAGATTGAGAACGGTGGGGTTGAAATGACGGCTGTAGATAAAGAAATCGCGATCTGGACCCAATTCGCCGGAGAACATGCGGCTCATGGTTTCGGGTTCCATGACGGTGAAAGTAGCGGAGGCCTCGATGGACATGTTGACGCCGCCGTGCTCGCCGAACTCGTGGCGGGCATTGGCTAAAGCGGCGGCGGGGTCCTGATCCCAAAAAGGTTTCGTCTGCTTTTTGGGGACGACAAGGCCATCATCGGAATTAGAAGTTAATGATCTCTTTTTGTTGGAAGAGAAAACAGAGTTGTTATTATTGTGAATGTCTGCCATTATGAGTGATAAATGGAGAGGGAGAGGGAGAGGGAGAGGGGGGGAGAGAAAATTAAAAGAGAATGGTACTCCTAGGCTATTATTAAAAGTGGAGAGCGAAATTAAGAGATCGAGGGGACCGGGGGTGTGTGGATGATGAAGGGAAGGGTAGATATTGGGGTGGTTTATATAATGAAATGAGATAGGCCGTAACGCATGCATGATGTATGGGCAAAACAGGTGAGAATCGTATCCATCGTATTAAAGGATTTGGATCGTATTAGAGTAGTAATTACCAATACCATATCCCTCGTGTTTATTACTACTCGTACAATGAATCTAGTCATTCTTTTTTCTTTTTAGTTATCCATCCCCAAAACCAAACCAAATTCTTCTCGGACTTTTCTTTAAGTACATGTAAGGGAGGAGGGGTCGGTCAAATATATCTATTACCTTGGTTATTAATACTCCACTACTTATTATATTGCCATATTGGTCCCCTTAATATCTGGGTATATAAATTCCATAAAATACTTTTAAACATTAATTTATTAATTAATATTCCACTTATTGTATTAATTGGTTATTTGATACTTGATCGGTTCCTAATTATATATATATATATATATATAATCATATTTTTGAAACTCAATTTGACATATTTTTAAATTTAAAATTAAAATAACTCATTAAAAATTATAAAACAGCCTCCCGAAGCCCTCCTGCATGGATGAGTAAGGCCGTTGTAACATATATCGGAGAGGCCTCTGTTAATTGTGTACTAATAAAATACAAGTTGAAAGGTTGGTTAAGAATTAAAGGGTTTAGTTAATGAAATTGCAATATATAATGTACTTCTAAAACAACATGTGAAAAACGACCAAGTACACTAACACTCTATGAGATAAACGAAGTGTATATCTTTCTCAAGGGATATTGCTTGTTATAGTTCATGAATGATACTCACCAAAATTCAGCATATTGAATATTTGTTTACCAATTAAAGAAATAGGGAAGCTCTTTTGATTCTCTCACCCTTAGGAGTTAAATCATATATAAGGATTAAAATAGAGAATTATATAAGGATAAAGAATATGTTGGATACTGATTTATTGATATATTCTTCAAATGTGGAGATAAAGAGTCTGTTAGAAAAACTGTTGTAAATGCTCTTATGTATTTTTAAATTATCCGGATACACTATTCAAGTGAGAATCGTAGGACATTACTATGGAGTATATGTAACAAACGTATCCTTAATTAAGGTTTGAAATTTGCTTTGCTTTCATAAATGTAGGTTTCATTAATTTAATTTAGAGAAGATCAATCTAGATAAGACCGATGGGGACGGGACCTTATGAAATAAAAATATATATTTTTGACCCATTAGAAAGGTAGGGGCCACAATAATGTTGTGGAGGACAGTATAATTCGCTTTCTTTCAACCTAGATTGAACTGAATTTATGTGTCAAATTGTAATTTTAAGAAATAATTGAATACCATATCAAATTAATACTATATACTATACTAATTTTAGTTCTTAATTGAAGTAATGGGGTTAATTCTTTAAGATGATGTTGTTAGAGTCCATCGATTCAAGTATTTTTCAAACTTCAATGAACATTCAGCGTTTCTCCCCTGCCTCCAAAAAATAATTTATAAATAGATAAAAAGATATGTGGCGTATATATAATTCGGATCTAGTTATCACGTTTAACTTACGTTTAAAATTGCTTAATCGAATTAATACAAGATTTACACGCAAAAAAAGAGATCATCTATCGCTCGTGTCGGCGTTATATTCAGATCGATTAATCGACGAAAATTAACTTCACGTTAACGACTCCCATATAATTTCATCTATCATCATATTCCTGCCCCTATCCTACCCCTACCTGTGCCTGGAATATATATATATATATATATGCAACAGTATATTCACATGCAAGTTTAGTTTTTAAAAGAAAGGTATGATGAGGACTAAACTGGAGTGGACAACTCTTTTTAACTTTATAGTAGTATTCCATATAATAGTGTATATCCAAGGATGGATATATTATTGATACACCTATACACTATATCAACTTACTCGGAAGAAGTAGTACTAGTTGTATATGCAGCACTATATATATATGCCACTATGTATGTGTAGTAGATAAACATGCATTCCTATTCCCTCTTTCCCTCTAGGATGTGTGGGGACAAAATATGATATGCAATATTCTACAAATATATATATATATATATATATATATATATTGGAAAAAGAAAAAGAAAAAGAAAAAGATGATGAAGACAGAAGAAGAACGACAGAAGTTGCATGAGGAGAATATCCTGTCGTGCGTGGATAGATATGGAGCGTACGTGAAGAAAAAGTTACAAGTATATATGATCACGATCGATAAAGAAAGAAAGAAAATTTCAGCACTAATTTCTCCAAGGGGGAAGGAGAAACAACGAGTCGATCCAGGAGGCTTGGAATACAAATATATATATATATATATATATATATATATATATATATATATATATATATATATATTCCTAGCTAGCTATATTAATTCAGTTTAGTATTTATTTATTGGTCAAAATATATACATACATACTGAAATTAGGACCACGTACTCAAGCTAGCAAGAACTGAACGTGGATGGTTTGTTACTGTGATGGCACGGTTGGTTTTATGGACATGATACGTGCAAACTCCTAGCCCCCAAAGCGCAGTCTTCTAAGAAATAATTAAGATCAAATTATATCCTTTGTTGTTGGTTGGTTTCAAAACTAGAGGGATCAATTTTATAGCTAAGAATTTAGTGGAAGTAATATTTTGCAAATAATAAAAAATTAATAGCCAATTACAAAGAACATCATATTGTGCATGCATGTCATAATTGTAAAATAAAAATATATTTTAAATTTTAAATTTTTTTTGTAATATTGTATGTGTGTGTGTGTATATATATATATATATAATATTCTAAATATAAGTAACACGTGTCATATATAAGATAAAGATTGAAACTGAAGTTTGGGATGCAAATTGGCAAAATCTTATTGACAATCTTCACCTCCGTCTTAAGACTTTTCTTTTCCGCACAACCACACACACACTAGACGTAATAATAATTTACAAATGTAGACGTGGGAATTAAAGTTAACTTACAATTGTCATTGCCGTCACCATGTAGGTATGTAATGTATACATGTGAATCTTTGAGAAATTTTCGTATTTATAATTAAATCCAGTCAAATAATACTACAATTAATAATTATCCTAAATAAATGGTGGTAATAAGAGTCCCACTAAATAATTTTCATAAAAATTAATTAATTGGGACAGTGGCTGGTATAATATTTTGGCTTAAGAAATTGATTGATATAGAAAAACTGAAAACATTTACTGCCCAAGTACAATTTAGTCATACATCCCCACGGCCACGGGTACCAGAAATTAGGGAATTGTCTGCTTCCTTTAAGGTATGATTATTAGGTTAGGTGTATCATGTCGCACATATATAGGGATCACAATATTTAACACGAAATGCAATCCACAATATAAAATAAAAGGATATATTTGTGCTTAGTTTTCGTATCATAAACGGATCGACATAAAATTTAAATGGATCAAAGTCGTATAATCAACACGTCCATTAAAAATAATTTAAACATAAATATAGTACATACATACAAGATGGAGCAGAGACACTCACTCTACAGTTACTGTTACAACCCAATTTAGCTCTACCTAAAGCATCCGCACAACAGTCTATATATATTTTATCCGCTTCTATTATTCTCTACACAACATACCTTACGTTTGTCATTAATTTTTTTCTAATATCACAATTAATTTCTTAGCTAATATCTAGACAACAAAACAATTGTCCTTTATAAATGTATCTCTTATTCTTATTTTGGAACCAAAGGGACAGACTACTATAACACAATTTTCCCCAGTGCCCATGAAATAGCCTTTGTTTACCACAATTTTCTACAAGAATTCTTCCTACAAAACTAAAATATCATCTCACCAGATCCGCAACTTTTTCCCAGGAAAGAATAATTAGATGGCACCAGCTAACTATAACAATTTTGGTTGTTACCAACAATACAATCATATTTCATGGATGTATAGGAATGTGAATATTTGAACAATCTTGCCTGCTAAGGCGGTCCACCGCCTCTGTAGATTGCTCTACATTTTCTGACTTGCGGCAAGATGGCAAAGTTTCCAAATGTTCCAGGAAATCCATCACCAGAGGATCGGTCCAAGGAGCTCCGCAGGGAGCTTCAGTGCCTGCAACCCACCCCAAGTGTCCACCTTTTGGTGTGACTATCAATAAACATTTTGGGTTCTCCTGAAGTAACAGCAGGTGATTCAGATAAAACATGCCCATTAGCTCATCTTCACATATCATTGCTAGTGTGTGGCCATGTTATTTAAATTGTAAAGAATCTGTATGCAGAAGAAATGAAAACATTTCCACACCCGTTCTAGAGGACCCACATAAAAATAAGGAGAGCAGTTTTTATTAGAAAAATATGAGTAAATTGATGTAGTGACCAGTGAGACAGAAAAGGTTGATAGTTTTCAATTTTGCCATCTTTTGGAAAGACTGAAATGAGTTCAACTGTACTGCTCGGAAATGGAAGAAGTGGACTACGGCTTCTATTGTTGTTCTATCAAGGATAAGAGATAGGCATTAGATACGCATATCTAGTACTCCCTCTGTTCCATGACAAGAGTCCATTTGCAAAATTTACATAAATTAAGAATGTACTTATGCTTCATGTTTAGCAAATGAAATTATGATGGCAAACTTGCGGAAATTTTATTGTTTTATACTACTATCAACAAAAAGGGACTTTTTTGTGGGATTTTTTTTTCTTTCCCCAAAATGGGGCTCTTTTTGTGCAAAGAGAGTAATATACTGATGCAAATACAGGAAGCAAGAGGTAGCAACAGTTAAAGTAATACGATTAAAAAAAGAAAAAGAAAAAAGCTTAAGATTATTTTTCTCATATACAGTGAACACCACACTAGTAAGATACAAAAATTTAACTGAGCTCAAAGATGATACATGAATAACAGAAGATCAAAAAGGACATTAGTAAAACTGAGAAAGGACAGATCGGTATGACCAAGCTTAAAATTCGTATAGGTGAATAGATGAAGAATTTGTCAAAAAAAAAATTAGAGCTGGTAGTAAGTAGGAAGAGAACAATCTAAATGATAGAAAGAAAAAAAAAAAAAAAATATGTATATATATATATATACACAGAAGTAAAGTGAATGAAGTTTAATATATGTTCTTTGTTTCTTTAGAAGTGAATAAATAGTAGAATTGTTTAGTACTTTTTTCCCGGTGTTAATAAATATAACAAGGGGAAAAGATAGGAAAATAATACTGAAAATGTTGGAACAATCTAATAATCTTTCACTTCCAACCCAAATTCTCAAATTGTTTAGTTCGACATAACCACGCAGGATGGCCAACTCAAACAATAACTAGCTAAGAAGAACAAAATGCATGTAAATAATACCATGATTTTGTGCCAAGGGAAACTGTTAAAGATAAATCATGACTCAAGACAAAAGAGGCTCATACCTTAATGTCTTCATAAGGGATTCCTCTAGATGGAGCAATTGGATCATTTGCAGCCTGTAAAACCAATTGAAAGTTGAAACATAGTATGACAACGTTCATTAGAGTTTATTAATCCACCCTTCAAGCCC
Source organism: Panax ginseng (assembly GCA_020205605.1). Classification (NCBI taxonomy): domain Eukaryota; kingdom Viridiplantae; phylum Streptophyta; class Magnoliopsida; order Apiales; family Araliaceae; genus Panax; species Panax ginseng. The sequence continues at coordinate 907,657 of CM035128.1, forward strand.
ACGTGAAAGAGTCACCAAGAGCTGAAGCATGTGTAATCATCCATTTCCACCCTTCAAGCCCACGTGAAAGAGTCACCAAGAGCTGAAGCATGTGTAATCATCCATTTCTTCATTTCTAGTAAATCATGTTTTACCTTTCGAATATATTTTTCTATGAAGTATTATTCCAATTAAAGCTACAGCTTAAATAGATTATCATCATAACAGGCAAAAGACATACTTTCTCAAATGAATACCCCAAAACTTATTCAGAAAAAAGGTTTAAAAGAGATTAATTAAATGCGCAAAGAAATAGAGAAATTTAAACTTGAGGTTTTGCCAGACCTGGAATTGTAATAATGATTCTCATCAAGGATGTCAAAGATTTACTTGGCCACTACAGTTAATACAAGTCATGATTGCAAGCTTCAGATTCTTTATATTTAATAATATAAGTGGTGAAGGATTTTTACCTGAATGCAAAGCAAAGGTGTGGACACGTGTTTTATAGAATTTGAACTGCTCGAGTAAGAATAGTAGTCATCCACCGACTTAAAACCAAATGAAACTGTAAGGTGCCATAATAAATGCTGTAAGTAGGACGCATAAAAGTGATAAAGGAACAATTTTATAGTCCGTATAGAACAATGTATACCTCGAGTTATTCCTTCATCAAATTCCCTGACAGTCTTCGCATTGGCAGCCAGTGGAATATTATAATCACCTCCCATGTCTTCAAACAGAAGAGAATGCCTACGAAGACAAGAGATTCTATTTAATGTAAACTACATAGAGAGATCCCAAGTATAAGGTCATAATAGAAGATTAGAAAAAACATTATCATCATGGTACTACTTCTTGAAAATTTTGCGGAGCGAATTTGCAAGAGCTTTGTCATAGACATTGTTAAAGCCCTTATGAAAGTCCTCATCTGCAGTGACCAAATTGAAAGGATTACACAAGGACACAGCACCAGAAAGAGGGCAAGTATGAGATTCCTGCAACCACACTTAGAATTACAAAGCAGTGACGTAATAAGTTCTCAGTATTTTGAAGTAAATGCTTCCGCAGGAAAATGTTTACCATTTAAAAGTTATGAAGACAACATGTTCTCAGAGTTTCTCGCTTTTCTCCTTCGCACATCATGTTTATCTTGCTTCTTAATTTCATCATAGTTTACAGACAATTGGTGAAGACGGTTTTTTTAAATGTAAAATTTAATGAATACCAGAGATTTTTGGGGATTAGGAGGTTAATGGACTCGTAGATGGGGATTTTCAGTAATAACAGAACTCGTACTGCAAAGGGCAAGTACTTACTAGTCTGATAAGTAAGGCCATATAAGGAGTCACAAATATAGGTAAAAAATAAACTAAATAAGTATGACCCCAAAGAAAAAGCCAAACATCACCAGCTGAATCAATGTAAAATTTGAGGCTATTTGATCTATAGTATAAAAACATGCCATTAGTGTATGTAAAGATGGTTTCCACAAGGACATGAATTGTTGATGTAATTAATCAATAAATCAAATCAAACGGTGTAAATAAACAGAAGATCTATTAAATCCGACATTCGAAAATATAAACTATATATAGGAATTATTAATCTAACTTGCCCAAGTATCAAACAAAATATTTGCAGTATAGTAATCCCTTGGTCAAGAAATGAGAGTTCTATTTTTGTTGACTTTTCTCCCCAAAAAATTAAGGTTTGTGAAAGACAATCTTAGATATTATATTTTGGATGATATATTTTTTCTCAATTCTAAACAAGAAATACTAAGCATTATCAGTAGAAAAAGAATTATTGAAAAAAATTATAAGCTCTTAAAGAGAATCTAACTAAAGAGGCTTCTGGATATTTTCTTCATTTCTAGACAGGTCAGGACTCAGGATCGACCACCTTGACACCTTAGTATCAGAAAGACCAGCCTACTCGTGCGGGAAAGAGGACAACAATGGCTAGAAGTATGTCGTACGATGCACAAAACATAATATTCGATATTAAAATTAAAGTCAACAAAAAAGGTAGGACTACCACTTCCGAACTGAGGTAATATATGAAAGCATACAATTAGAGTATGTTGAAGATGGTCTCATCGACAAAGACATGAAATGTGGATTTAACTAATCCAACCAAAACCGTGTAGATTGACCTATGCACATAAGCAGGAAACCTAGTAAATTAGACATTCGAATATAACAAACCCATACTTTAATAATACAGTGATCCCACCTGACCCAAGTATCGAACAAGAATATTTGCCCCAAGAGACCAGCCAGCAGCATATAGTTTGGCTTCTGGATACCGAATGCCCACATATGTGACTACTTCACGAAGATCTTCTGTAAAGGAAGCTGAATAGAACTGCAAAATAGCAAGTACAAACAAAATTTCACCATATCAAGTCTAAGTTTCATAACACTTCAAATGCACTTCAAATGCAAAATTTCTCTCCTAACAATGCAAAACCAATTATCGCCCAGCAATTAACAAAATGCGCATACCAGCACAAACGTACCAGCACACGTAAAGTACCACCAGTGCCCTGCAAATCAATATCAGACTTGGCATCCCAAGACAGGCAGTAAGGCACACAGCCATATTGAATTAGAGTATTAAAGCTGGTTAAATTGCATTCAAAGTCCAGTTTGAGGTTGTTAATTATTTGACTTTAAAGAGAAATTACATCTCATGAAGAATAGATTGAAAAGCAACTGGAGAATGAATCGAGTATAGTATACCTGGGATGTAGTCACAGGGCTGTCACCACAGCCGCGGCTATTAAACACCAAAACTCTCCATCCCTTGCTTCTGGCTCTCAACAGCATATGCCTCACATATGTATCCCCACTTCCCCCTGTTAGACCTGGCTGCATTATTCAACTATGGCATTTACTCCTCCTAATTTATTCACCAACATATCCTCCCTCCACTCCAAAATTAAAATTATATTTTTGTTTTTAGTCCGTTCCAAGAAAAGATAGTAAATTTGTGAAATTATAAAGTAGTAGCATGAAGTTCCTGATTAACCATTACTTTGTTATTATCATTTTTAGCATCCCTATTAGTAAGTTCTTTGCTAATACTGACGGTACATTTGAAATCATGAAACTTATACTTTGTTTTAAAAATGTATCTCGAACTTTGTAACAGACTGTATAATTACAGGTAGGTAGTATAATTTACAAGTACTTGTGTGCAAATGATTAAAATTGTAATCCATAAGTGCAATGATATTTGAACAGCGGCCAAGGGTGTGTATGTGAAGGAAGAATGGAGGAATACGCACCAACAGGATGAGGACTGGAGAGTGGGGAGGCAATTGTGTATCGTCGCCGGAGACCCAGTCGAGAGCAACGGAGCCATCGTCCTTGGTCCTCAGACACTGACGTCGGAATCTGACGTCGGGAAGGGAGCGGAAGAAGGCGGCGAATATGGTCTCCAGGTGGCGGTTCCATCCAATCACCGGATACGGATCGTAGGGGCGGTTCAAGGTTTTAAGTGCCCGGAGGAATGAGTGGAGACCTCCGCCGACGACTTCGAGCGACAGATGGGGGAGGGAGTGCTCGGGCATTGGGTGGGCGTTGCTGACGTAAGCTGCGGGGTTGAATTTGGTTTTGGATAAACGACGACTTATGCAGCTGGAAGAGGTGATTGGCGCTGCTGCAGAGCCTGTGCCTGTGGAGGAGGAACACAAGGCTCTCGCCATTGGTTTGTGGCTGATCTACTAACCTTTTTCTTTGTTATTTTTAGTATTTACCCATGGAGAAAATTTATGAGTAAATTCACAGAAAATGGAATTTCACAGTTTGTGTTATAGTATTAATAGACCGGGGAAAATGGAATTTGACAGAAAATGTATTTTAGATAAGGGGTGAGTTTAAGATTCCAACTATATATATTAAAACTTATTCTCCTCCTCCTCCTCCTCCCATGCCACCATTCCTTCTTTCTCCGAATCGAACAACTAAATTGTTCTTCTTCTTTAAAATGTAAACTACATCTACCCTTCTCTTCTCGTTCTAATCCCAAATGGAGCAAAGGAAATTCTAAATTTTGAATTGAACCACCGATTCCCTCCTTATTACGGATTTTTTTTCTCTTCTCCTTCGATTGCCACGAGTTTCTCCATGACTATCCATTACTTTTAGTCTTTTGTCTTTATCCATTAATATTCATTATCTACATAGATAGATAGATAGATAGATAGATAGACAAGAGACAAAGAAACACACACAAACATAATAATGAATTCCATCCCAAACACACACTCAGCTTAGAACCACTAATTGCCACCACCATATATAGAACCCGCGACTTTTTTTCTTTTTTTGGGGTTTGGGAGTAGGGGGAGAGAGAATTTTATTCATAATTTATGATTATGACAGCATTTTTCTAGAGGCTCAATCTGTGGGAATTCCAACACCTCCTACAAGACCAACTGATCTCCTCAAGCATATCAACTATTGTTAATGTTTCTATGGAATATTTAAGCCGCCAAAAATTTCATGCAGATAGGGGGCTTTATCTTTGCCAAAGCAAGAATGGAGGAAGGAAGGATCCAAAGACCTTCTCCGCAGATCAATCCCGATGCCACTGCTGGAACCATCAGCTCAGCCTTCTTTGGGTTAAACTTTTCCCACAGAAACACAATCAATGTTCCTACACACATATCAATCGCAAAGTAGCTACCCACCAGAAATGGAACTCCCATTGCCATTGGTAGCGGCAACCACTTTCCTATCCTCTTCGGCAATACATCTTTCACCAAATTTATCCCAATAGCAAATGCAAAAAAACCATAGCAGAGCTCCAAGCAATGTTCAGGCAAAGCTGAAAAGCCCTGAACCCCGAGAATCGCCATGTTTCTGTATATTACAGCATAAGGAGCCTTAAATTCCCCATCAGGATTTCCCACATCAAACGCCTTATAGAACATTGAGAAGCTTAGAGGAGCCACCACACAGCCTATAGCTGTACCAATGGCCTGTCTCAGTAACATTGCTCTTGGGGATGTTAAAGTGAGATGGCCTGTTTTCAAATCTTGCATCAAAATGCAAGAAACTGAAACCACAGACTTGATTAGACCACAACCAGCTAACCCTGCCACCAATCCATGCTCTTTTCCAGCCAATGCCGCGAGCACGAAAAGAGCCACTTTCCCGTAATTATAAGCCATGTTAAAATCTGTCAAACCAGATCCATACGCGTTGCAGAAGGCTAAAGATGGAGCGAAGATGTAGGCTACAACGACGTAGTACCATTTGAGTTCTGGAAATATGAAGGGAACTCCAATTACAGTGATAATGCCAAAGACTATGTATCCAACAACTCCTACCCACAAGGGAATAGCTTCTCTTAGGAAGACTTCGTTTTGTTTTAGATCATCAATGGCTTTGTTCTGATTATCTTCGGCTGCTGTAGGGTAGGAGATATATTTGTCAAGGACTTAAAAAATGAAGTTAACTGGGAATCCAACATGGTTATTTGAAACTATTTTACCTGGATCGTTGTTCTTGTTTTTCATTCTGCCTAGGATACTCATGGAGGTGACATACAGTATTTTGATGAAACTGTAGAGCCCGTCACCCAGGATGAGGGCTATAGAGATAAAGGCCTGCCAAGAAATTTTAAAATTTTAATATATATTGGTACACATATGTATATAACTGAGGAAGAGAGTATTAATTAGAAGATAATGGTGACCTTGTAACCATTTAGACTCCTCATACTACTTTCAGGTAAATCTGCAGGAAACCAATCTCCTTTAAGCCTTCCGATAAGTGGCCACATTAGACCCCAAGAGAGTAACGCTCCAAAAAGCAGAGACAAGTTGACAATATGAGGACAGATCATTCCGGTTCCCACATATGTCAAGCTAAAATCAAAGTAGAATCTACACAAAACCATCAAAACGGACTGGTTCATGAATCAATAATAATCAAGCTCAAAGAAGAAGCTAACAATAAGACGCACAAAGAAATTTAGAAAAACATGACATATAACGATATGTATATATATATATAAAGCGTACAGACGTTTGTTTCCAAGCTTCCAATCCAAAAGTAGGGAACTGTGAGAATCCACATCCTTCTTTCCCAGTGTAGAACCATTGGAAAAACCCCCACAAGAAACTGAATGAAAAGAACCTCATAAACCCTCCTACTTGTTTCCTGTTAAAATTCATCAAAAAGTAGTCCTACAAATTAGGCCTCGTAATTGGCATTTGCTTGATTACGTAAAACTGCATAAGAAACATGTTATCATTTACTGTATAACAGAGGTGAAACGAGTATCAAGTACTTGGCCAATTCGTCGCCCCTGGTATGAAATCCGTTGATAAGAACAGCAGTTGCCATTCCACTTGGAAAGGTCAGTTTGTAGTCAACAATCAAGATCTGCAGATGAATTAAAGGCATTGGTAAATTCTATATTGATCCCACATGCACTGACAAATATACTTCAGCAGATATGCATCAAGTAGTGTGTGCCTATACGAAAGCCTCGCAGTACAAATAAAACTAGCTAGTGGATATAGATGATTAAGATCATCTAGTCCATGATATGATTTTTGCTAAATTTGCTTATGGTCTTTCTCTTATTATTAAGTCCATAGTTCTGCTAGTAAACGATTAGTATTGATTGGCAGCACCAAAAGAGATAGAGGAGAGAATTAAAAATACCATGTAAAATTCCAGGGTGCTATGCAAAATTTGTCTGTGAATTGAAGTAGGAAACCCAAACAGAAGTTAATAAACTAGGAATGGAAGTGCATCAAATTAAAGAAGGGCGTATATATATATATATATATATATATATATATATATACCTTTCGCAGAGGAATCAAGGCGAAAAGACCAACAAAACAAGCTAAGAATAGGAAGGCAGTCATCCAACCAATCCCTGGCTCCTTGTAACTCCCAGGAGGATTTCCTTGTGCGGACCCTCCTGTTAGCTCATATGTCTTCTTGTTTAATCCCAGAAGATAAGATCCAAATCCACCTGTAGTTTTTAATAACGTGTACTACTATAAGAAGAGACAATTAAGTTCGAATAGAGATTTGTTAAGCATGCAAATAAAACTTTAATAAATTAGAGTCAAATCTACTACCTCCAACAGCAATGCTATAGCATGCAACAGAACATGTTTGTATCATAGTATTCTCCTGGCGAGTGAATGGAGTTGAAGTGATTCCAAGCTTTTGGAGCATCTTTGTCCAAGTACGTATGAACACAAACGCAAGAAGGGCAGCAGAGACATTCAGATTAGGAGTGATCCCGGTGGTGAGGTTTAGTTTCATGGCTATAACACTGTAAATGCTCCCTATCACAATGCTGGATATGACTCCTCTCAATGTGATCTGCTTTGTCCATGGTTGGATTCTTTTTCTCGTATCCACCGATTCTTCCTCACGAAGAAACACTCCCACCACCTGCTTCTCTCTCTCGATCTCTTCCTTTTCTTTAGCTTCTGCCATTTTCGTCGCTTCTGATGGAATTATCTGCACAATTGATTTGATGCGCGCTTGCTTATATATATGAGTCCACAAATTAAAACCTCACCAAGTATATATGAAAACTAGCTACGAGATATATATTAGTAATTAGAAACTAGCTACGTACGTACTTGTATGTGTGTCAGTGTGTGTGTATAATCTTACCTACCTAGCTAGTTGCACTCTTTCTGCTGTAGTTTAGTGGTGGAGCTAGCTATCTAGCGAGCTGTATGTTTTGTAAATTAATTATTAATTACCAGATGATTCTCCTAATTAATAGACTACTCCACTTTACAGTAGTACTTCTCAAGTGAACAAACCAATAGATAAAGCTGCATATGGGTTATGTCCCTATTCTCAATATATAGCCCTACAACTTGTCCATAATGACTTAATTAGAAGACAAGCCATTATTATTTCATCAGTTAATTATATACTATAATAAAAGCTAAGTTTAATTTCCAGCTATGTAGGAAACTTTAAAAAAAATCTTAAAAGTCCAGTATTCAAGAACTTGGCACACTAATTAAAGGTTCTTCTGGAAGTGCATTATAATTCTATACATATACTTCCACCATTCTATAAAAAAAGAAGTCTCATGCATGGGAAAATTTATAAATATTGTGACTATCAAACAATAAAAAGGAAGTATTATTTGGTGGAGGGGAAACTATATATTGACATAAAGAAGACTCAACGGAGTATATGTGAACAGAATTGTTTGCAATTTTTCTTGTCCAACTCAAGATAACGTTTCAAGTAGAGGAGATTGATTGTTCCTTGAAAAAGTGAATAAGATTCTTGTGGCCTACACTCGCTTGGAATTGCATTGAAGGGTCAAATTTTCCTCCTCCTCCTTAGCTTTGATGGACATTAAAATGATAGATTGAGAATGATATATAGTATAATAATTAATTAATTAATTAATGATAAAGTTATGGATATTGTGTCGACCTGGTGTCATCAAATGAAATTGTACTCATTCTATACAACAATAACTAATTAAACTTATGATCACACATCTAAATTAAGTACTATAAGCTTAACAATAATAAGGGTCCAGTCCCCAGGCCCCAGGCCCCAGGGGAGTTATCTCCAAAAGCTAGATAAGAAAGCCGTGAGTCCGATGCGATGCCATCGATAATTAAGGCCAGAAATTAAATGCTTTCTTTAAAACACTACCGCTGCTTTCGGAGATCAAATGATTCTAGTATTTGTTACTATATTAATTCCTCACGTGACCTCTCCTATTTATGAAGTATTACTTTGACATAATGGTCACCCTTAGTTATTCCTGTCTTAAAGAATTTTATTAATATTCATCCTAAGATTGAGAGAAACAATTGAAAATTCTCACAACGAAAACGCGATACATACAAGATGTATTCTCTCAATTCATGTAAGTTCATAATGTAATTATTAATTTAATTGATTTTATTCTATTAAATAGCAACGTTTCAATATAATTTATTAAACATTATTTTGTGTTTGAACCAACATCACACACACACACACACATATATATATATATATGAAAAATAAAATGTTTTCACCTATTTTTGTATGTTCATTTGATTTATACGAATAAATTTTAATAAAAAAAGAAAATATAAAAACACTGGAATTTCGAATGATCAATAATTGAAGTTGGGTGTCGCTGCTTGGCAACATATACTTGTTTTAGCAAAAAAAAAAACATATACAAGTTGCCATATAGTAGTAGGCAGGAATCTTCATGAACGTGGTTGTGGATCCCTCAAATGCAGATAGAAACGTAGCAGTAGCAGTAGCCGTAGCAGCAGCAGAGTTGGACTGTCGTACAACAAATAATAATTATTATTATTCAAATTAGTACACTATTTGAAAGGAGGATAATAATTATTATTCAAAGTACAATACTTGAAACGAGATCTTGAATCGTCAACTTGAAGATCTTGAGTTCGATTTTTACTCGAAGCACTATAGGGGCCAAGGAAATATATATAATAGTTTTTATATTTATGTTTGCTTGCAAATATTATAATTTTAGAATTATATTCCTATAAATTTATAAATTCAAGACTATTAATTCTAAAATTAAATAATCATAGGTATATGTTTTTTTAATGAGATTATTCATATGATAACTTAAAATAATTTAAAGTTATGTTTATTTTGTCTACGATTAATTAAAGGATTGAATAAAAACTTACCGTTTAGACTATTATACATTTACCAATAATAATAGGATACAACAATCATTTTAAACAAAGATAAAGATTAATTTTGTCTACAAATTTTTAATCCCAAATAGTTAGAATTATAATATCTGGTTCGACATGGTATTAAATAATCTATCTTTTTGAGTCATTTTATCATCCTAAGACTAGAGGTGCGGATTGTGCGGTTCCAAACAAAAACTTCACATAAAAACACTTTGATAAGGTTGCTTAAATCAAAAACAGCAACATGAAACTGCTTTGAATTTGTGTGATGCAATTTTTAAGAAAAGCAATGGAGTTTCAAATGGCATGGTTTTTGATCAAAAACTAATTAAAAAATATTAAACATATAATACTTTTCAAATTCTAAAAAAATCTCAAACATTGCTAATTTGCCACTACAAATAATACCCAACTAGAACAAGTTAAATTCTTAACAACCAATCACAAATCTATTCAAAACTTCTAATTCCTCAAATTAAAAGATGCATACATTACTACAATAACAACCATTGTTCCAAACTTAAAGTCTCAAGTCAAGCAAAATTACATATTCCAAAATTAAATTTACATTTATATTTAAATAGAACTTAAAAACTCTAAAACATACATGAAATTATGAGAAATATTAAAGACTTAGAACTCTAAACGGGTGCAATTTCTATACCAATATCGCAATCACAACCGTAAGAAGTGCGGTTTCTATTGAAAAAACCATAATATGTCACCGGAACCATTGATGCAGTTTCTCTAGTATGGTTTTTGCGGTTTTGTGTGCGGTTTCGATAGCGGAATAAGTTCTTGTTCTGTCTCAAGTCTAATTTTAAAAACAAACAACAAATTTAAAATTAATATTTCAATTCCAAATGTTATCCTTAAAAATAAACATGACCTATGTTTTTAAATCTGGAGTAGTGTATGTGCAATTTGGGTTGGTTTTTTTTTTTATCAAATTTGGGTTGGGGTTATCAATGAAGATTAAAACCGCACAAATTTGCATTTCTATTTACCACAACAAGACCAAGAGGAGATCGGCCCAACGTCAATACAAAATCTTTGAGCCCAAGATATTGCAACCAGCCAGCCTCGCACATTACAGTATTGAGACCATCCACCACTATTATCAGGATTCAGGATGTACCAAAAGAAGAGACCATCCATCACTAGAAACAGTAATACTAGTAATAAAATTTGGAATAAAAAAAGTTGTGATCGAGATACTTACGGTTAACGTTAGCATCTTCTGTCACGTCCCAATCACGTAAGACGTCCTGATCCTGCACAGTAAACACGGTAAACACCACAAGCTTGACGGCGGTTCCGTCGGGAGATAGCTCTGGCGTGAGAATTAGTATATGTTCACAAGGTTAACAATGGAGGAATGTACTGTCTAGTGTCTAGAGAGATATATTAAATCTCGGTTGTGTATGTGAGAGAATATGAAAATCAAAATGTACGAGAACGTACCTCTAGACGATGGCTTCCTTGCTAGGTTATACTATCTTTGCTTGGATTACTGTGTCACCCACTACTCCCTGACACCCCCTCTGATCTGATGGGCTTTGCCGACTGTATAAGGTTTATCTACTGCTTTTGGCCACTATTTTCTCACGGCCAAGCGGTATGATCCCATCCACATTAATGCATGGCGGAGCCTCGTCAACCGTCGTGCTTTTTTCATCATCACAAAGTCAAAGTAATAGATATTAAAATATCTAATGGGTCGATCCACCGGACCGAATTCGACCTTAAAAGATTAAAACGGATATAATATGGTGATCAAGCCAAATGACTTTAATCTGATTAAAATAAAGGCCCAATGTTCCTACCAAAGATAAGAAATATCACGACCCAACATTGCCCCTAGTTTTTGTTAAATGAATGTTTAGTAGAAAACTATGAATGGCCCAAGATAGTTTACTAAAGGTCCATAATAGGAGATAATTGAAGTGTACCCAATCGCTGTTCACGAAATGAAAGGAGAAGAGAATGGAGGCCCAAATCAGAAAAGCCCTATTTAATAGATATATGGACCCGGAACAGGACCCTTCCCATTCAAATTCCAAATCATTACTAGCATTTAATGAGCCGGCCTTGAACACCGTGTAACCGTCAGTATAAAAGATAACTTTACCAAATTTGACAGTTTTACCTGCCCATTTGAAATTCGAGCGCCTTTTGAACTCTCTAACTTTCTGAACTTTCTCTTTTCTTCTGCAACTTGTCAACAATGGCTTCCCAAAATTCTAAACAAGGTTCTCCCATACTAGTAACACCGATCACTGTTGTTCCGCCAAACCTTACCATTTCACGAAGAAACTTGACCTCGAATCCAAAGGGGTCGAAACCGACAAGAATCCTCTCCCAAAACTCCCAAAACCCCTCTCGAGTATTATAGAAAGCACTGAAAGCTTCTCGCACGCCAATACTCCCTCTATCGTGGTGGAGGCCGAAGTTACAGAGGATTCGATCCCTTACCACATTCCGGATACCCACGCGATTAGGGCTCCCGGATCCGGTGAGAAGATGTATCAACGGCGAGAAGGTTGAATGGTGCCTGTGACTCTCTGTTGGAGAAGGGTTCGTTTCCCTTCAGATATCTTCATAGTAACCTTCTTTGGGGTTTACGGGGGTGGGGTTCGCCCTAACTAATACCGAACTCATACATTCACATCTTGGCCTTCGTGGCCTTCACACGAATCATGGAGCCCCTCCTGACTTCTTTTTCACAAGATACAAAATAGTACAATCTAGGAGAAGGGGTTCAAGGCCATTAAGCAAGCATTCTCCAAAGTCGGGAGAGAAGTTCGAGAGGCGTTACGGTGAACAGCGCCTTGAGCAGCAATGTGACATGAAAAAGTGGTTCTACGTCAAAGGCCCCAAAATTTCTTCCCCGCCGAATCGGGCCAATCGACGGAAGATCTCTGCGACTTTGGAGACATTTCAAGAAAGAAATAGAAATGATGGAACTTTTGACAATTTCCCCAAGGAGGAGTGGAAGTACGGACTCCTCTCGAAGCAAGCATGGTTATATGACCATAAATGTAAGTATCTTTGATCAAACCGAGCTCTTTAGAGATAAAAGAGTTCGAAGATTTTTTGTCCGGAAGGTCTTCGGAAGCTGCTGAAACTCTGGCGACAGAAGCTACTCCCGAAGTCAAACCGATTCCGGAGATACATACAAATGAGTTTAGAACTGACGAACCAGAAGCTAATGAGGTTCAAGTTCCGGATGAAACCCTCCATCCTCGTCAGAAGAGGAGGGCAATCAGAAAACCAAGATCAACAACCTTTCCAATCCCTTCTGAAACCACCCCAGAAGTCGAGCCATCTACCACATCCATACCTCGACGAGGAGGCTTACTCGATTGTCCCGATCGAAGAAGCATCCTTCGAACCAAAAAATTGAAAAGCAAAATAACACCTCTGACCGCCGAAGAGCTTAGGGTGCCCCAATCTTCGATCGTTCCTCCTTTCGTGCCCCCTCCAGAGATCTGATTATTGTCAAGAGGGTGATCGAGGATGATCTTATGCAAACTCTGTCCGAAAGAGAAAAGAAGAACACCGACACCATCCAAGCTCTGCATCATCCGCCTCCTGTCAAAATACCCAGTCCAAATAAATCTCCATCTCCCGAGACCGTACGCCGAACTCGAACCTACTCCTCCCGAGCAACCAAACTCCTTCCCAGAAAAGGTCAAGACCTCGTCTGCACGAACGACTTCGGTCCTTCAGTCGGGTTATCATGCCGGTGCCGTGGATCTCCGACTTTGTGGCCTAGATTCATGCTAAACTTCCGTTCGACCTATTCGGGGCCTTCGTAAGTGAACGCCGGCGATCATCGGTTCGGTGATCACACGGACGGAATTTGCTCGATGAAGGATGAACTATCTGCTAAGGTAAATAATAATTTCTTTATTTTTACATCTTTTCTGTTCTTAATTGTATATCTGGTACTGGCTTGAAAACCTTTATGCTCGACATATCTGCAGCCAATCTTTGTCATTTTGGACGTTCGTCCAAGACACATAAATAGGGAAGCCGAGGAAGATTTCATGAGACAGAGATCAACATCTTTGAGATCGACCTTGGCTCGAGAAAAAATGCCGATCGAGAAGACGCTTCTTCGTGTCATCGATGGCCTCCAACGAGACTTGGATCGAGCTAAGATGGACTTGAAGACGTTTGATGATGAACTAAGGGCCACAGAGATGGGTTGGCGCCTCAAAACCACCAACAAACTTTAACCGATCTCAACGCCTTGGCAGTCGAAGAAAACTCCGCTGCCCGAGGGCCAAGAATGAGGAGTTTTCTTCTACCAACCAAAGTCTGGCTATTCAACTTGGCGAGGCTCAATCAAAGGCCCGGGATGAAGGACGGAGACATAAGAACAAACGCCACAAGCTTCGTCTTAAAAATAAAGGAGCTTGAGGAAGGGGTCCTCTTCCGTAGAAGAGCTCGTAAAGCGAATCTGGCGTAATATAGGGATTCGGACGAGCTTAACGTCGAGATCATGAAAGTCTACTCGGAAGGCTACGAAGACCGCTGGAGAGAAAAAAAAAAACGTCTCACGCTCAACTGGATCCAACTTTGCTCAACTCAAGAAGGCGAAGGTGGTGCTGGGTGTTCTTCCCGCTTTCATTCGACTTATGTAAAAATTTATCTGTTTAAACTTTTTACGTTTTTGGGATTATTTTGAAATTTTATATATGGAGGTTGCAATGTTTCTATATTGGTGTATTTAGTTCATGAATGAATGGATCGAATGAATGTTTTAGTTTTCCTGATGAATCTGCAATTTCCTTAATTGTGAACTATGTTTTCGGTTAGTTTCTTGTCAATAATTCAATATCAGTAAAATGAACCTAAACAGTGAATCAGTTAAGACATATAATAGTTAATGTATGAGACGAAGTGAATTGAATTTCATGGACAGAATTTAACTTAACTGAACTAAAAGGACTGAACTCACCACTTCAATAAAATAAAATAATACATACTCATCGGTTCCGAAGTGTGAGATCGGTCATTTGTTTACCACTCGGGGTGAAACAATTATATAAGGACCAAGATATAAGGATCAAGATATAAGGACCAATTGTGACCATTGACTTACCACCCTGGTGAAATCAATATAGGATCCTTTGTCTACCGCTCGGGGTATAACAACAAATGAAATCGCCATCGAATGGCCAAATGAGTCTACCATACCTCCTTACACCATAGTGACCATAGGACAAATAGGACCAGGACCAATAATAGTGACCATTGATTTACCATCCCGGTAAAATCAATATAGGATCCTTTGTCACCACTCGGGTAGAACAACAAATGGGTCGCCCATCGGATGGCCAAAAGAGTCCTACCATACCTCCTTACACCATAGTGACCATAGGACAAATAAGACCAGGACTAATAGTGACCATTGATTTACCATCCTGGTAAAATCAATATAGGATCCTTTGTCTACCACTCGGGGTAGAACAACAAATGGGCTTCCATCGGATGGCCAGCGAGTCCTACCATACCTCCTTACACCATAGTGACCATAGGACAAATAGGACTAGGATCAATAGTGAAAAAGTGACTTTTTATTGATAATGAACAATAATATACAGACTTCCGATGAATTAACTTGATTTTTATTGAAAGTATTTTCAAGTCCGCCAAAGACGCTGAAGTGTTTTGATTTGAAACCATCTAATGCCCTTAACCGATAAGTGCCCGATTTTGGTACTTGATCACTTCATACGACCCTTCCCGTTTGGCATTAATTTTCCGTGTTTTTGAGGTGTAGAAGCTTGAACTTTCTCGAGGATTTAAGTCTCTACTTGAATCTGCGAAGCTTGACTCCTTTGTTGTAATGCTTAGCTACTCTTCGTTGATAAACAGCCAGTTTAAGTAGAGCCACCTCTCTAACTTCTTCTAACAGATCCAAATTAGCCTTCAGTCCTTCGTCATTGTAGATCTCTTTGTATTGATTGACCCGAAGACTTGGAGATCCAATTTCGACAGGGACTAAAGCATCGATTATAGGTCGATCGAAAAGGTGAATCCCGTAGTAGTTCTTGGTGTAGTTTGGTAAGCCCACAACACCGAAAGCACTTTCTCTTACGCCATCTTCTTTAGCTTCATCCATCTGCGCTTGATCCAGCTTCAATGACGTCTATCGGTCACCTCAACTTGCCATTTGATTGTGGATGAGCCACCAAGTCTTCTTATCTTTGAATGCCCAACTCCTTTAAAATGCTTTCAAATTTTGATCCCACTTAATGGCGTCCAGTTGTCCGATATCAATACTCAGGGATCCCGGCGAAACACTACGGACTCTTTTATGAACTTCAAACATTCTTGCTCCGTTATTAACAGAAGTGGCTTCGCCTCTATCCACTTAGTCATGTAATCAATGGCAACTATGACAAAACTAACCTGACCTTTAGCTTTAGGCAACGGACCCAATATATCTACCCCCCAGACAGCGAAGGGTATAGGAGATAAAATCGAGTATAACTCTTCCGGTGGGGATAATGAGATCGATCGCTGAGTTGGCACTTTTCACATTTCTTGACATACTCTGTAGCTTTCCTTGAAAATTGTAGGCCAATAGTATCCTTGTCGAAGTACTTTGTAAGCCAAAGATTTAGCGACCATATATCATCACCGCAAATGCCCTCGTGAACTTCCCCAAGAAGCATATTCCTTCGGATGGGACCGGACACTTGAGAAATGGTGAAGAAAAGGCCAATTGATAAAGATCCCCATCAATAAGAACAAAGTTGGCGCTTCTTGTATTTGATCTTCTTTGCTAACATCTCGATCCAGAAGGAAGGACGCCATCTGCCAAATACTCGATGTAGGGGTCATCCAAAGAGCTAGATCGTTCGATACACATCACCGCTTCATCCTCAACACTTACGGTTCGCGAGAACTTCCAAGTAAATCGATCCGTTAAAACATCTCGCATCCGTAGTAGCCAATTTCGACAATGCATCGGCGATAGAATTGTCATTCGCGCTTATGCCCCGAAATTAAATGCAAGCGAAATCTGAAGTCGGTCCTTAACTCCGCCAGATACTTGATCATTCGAGTTCCACGAGCTTCATAATCTCCGACAAATGCTTGACGACCAATTGAGAGTCATCGTAAATGATAAGCTTCGGACCTCTGAGACTTTTGCCAATCGAACACCCACAAGATCGCTTCATACTCGGCCGTTGTTAAATCGCTTTAAATCCGAATCGATGGCTTGTTGAACTTTGAATCCGTCAGACTTGTCAAGATAATTCACCTTGCCCACTTGCCGCTTAGGGTAGAGGAACCATCTGCATATAAAGTCCAAACATTCTGCTCCTGTTGAAGAACTGCAACTGCTCGATCGGACGATTCAGCTTCCGGTAACTCGGCATCTGCTTCGGTGAACAAACATTCTACCATGAAATCGGTCAAAGCTTGACCTTTGATAGCGGTTCGTGGATGGTATTCGATGAAAAACTGTGACAACTCCATTGTCCACGCCGCTAATCTTCCTGAAACTTCTGGCTTGCCCATCACCTTCTTCAATGGTTGATCCGTGTAGACGACCAGTTGCCGACCTTGAAAATACTGCCGAAGCTTTCTACTAGCAATTATCAAGGCGAAGGCAAATTTCTCAATATTCGGATACCTGGTTTCAGCATCTCGCAGGACGTGACTGACATAATTGACCGGATGCTGCTTTCCACCGACCTCCCGAACCAGTACTGCACCAACCGCTAACGAACTTGCTGCAAGGTACAGATATAAGGTCTCTGCTGGAGCGGGCTTCACCAATAAAGGAGCCGAAGAAAGATACGCCTTTATGCTCTGGAAGGTGTTTTCACACTCTGAAGTCCACTGGAATGTCTTCGCATTCTTCGGCCCTTTCAATGTATCAAAGAAAGGAAGGCACCTCTCTGCAGATCTGGCGACGAACCTCCTCAAAGCTGCAATCCTGCCAGTCAGACGTTGGACATCTTTGAACGACTGAGGAGTCTTCATATCAAGAATGACCTGAATCTTCTCCGGATTGGCCTCGATACCCCTTTGACTGACAAGATAACCCAAAAACTTCCCTGCACCGAGGCCAAAAGTGCACTTGGCCGGATTAAGTCTCAGTTGACGATGACGGACGATCTGAAAAGCACTCTCAGATCGTCTAAATGACTCGAACACTCGCATGCTTTTCACGATCATGTCATCGACGATACCTCCATGTTCCTTCCCAAATTTGCTATCGAAGATGAAGTTCATCATTCTCTCGGTAAGTGGCTCCAGATTTATAAGGCCAAAAGTCATCTTCAGTAGGCGACAATCGAATCTGTGTAATAAATGCGGTCTTTGGGATGTCCTCTTTACGCATGGATATTTGGTGATAACTCGAAAAAGCATCCATAAAGCTTAGTAATGCATACCCGAAGTGGCATCGATATAATTTGATCAATATGGGGCGAGAGGATAAAGTCCTTCTGGACAAACTTTATTGAGGTTTGCGGTGTAGTCGATGAAACCCGCCATTTTCTATTCTCGCTTCGCACTTTTAACACCACATTCGCCATCCACTCGGGATAATCAATTTCATAGATGAAGTCGGCAGACAGCAAATGACTGCGATTTCCTCATCAATGATTTTCTTCATCGCCGGGCAAAGATCCGCCTTTTCTCGCCGAACCGGCTTCTTGAGGATCTACATTCAGTGTGCTCGATTATCTTCCCATTAACTCTGGCATGTCCTTCCGGTTTCCATGCAAAATATCCGCATAGCGGCGTAAGAACTCTATAAGGTTTGTCCGAAGAGGTTCTCGGTAGACCAACCGATCTTCACGGTCTTGTCGGGCTTTCCGATGATCAACTCGACCTCCTCCGTCCCCACCGGAGAATCACCATCGGCTCGAACTACTTTCGGTAAAGGGCTCAATCTCAATTGCCATCGCCTGCTTTTGTTTGCTGACCCCACTCCGGAGGAAATAACACGATTCGGTAGCATCGCTTGCCTAGATCCAAGTCCTCGCCACCTCTCCTACCCCATGAACCGTGGGGAACTTGACTTTGAAATGAGGGATGAAGGTCACGACTTGGAGAAGCGATTAAGGTAGGTCTTCCCAAGATAAGCGTTGTAAAATCAATCAACGTGCACAACATAGAATTTACATACTATTTCGACTTCTTTGGGGGCGCCAGGTCAAGATAACCGGAGTTCAATAGTGCTCGCAACTTTGACCGGATCGTTCTTTGAAGCCGTATAAAGGAGCTTCTGCCCGACCTCCATTTTCGCCCCCATCAAGGTGCATCCTCCGATAGGCATGGCGTCTGTGAATATCCATTGAAGATCCATTATCTATCATCATCGCTTCATGTCCACCGTGCCCACTTGCGCTGTGATCACCAAGGCCCCCTCATGTGGCTCGATGGGCTTCGAAGGATAGTCAGCGTTAGTAAATAATATGACAATCCCGGGGAATGGTCTATCCACCTTCAGGGGAGCATCTGTCACAGACATGACTGAATCCAGGTAATCCCTTCTCTTCCTCTCTATCAACTTCCCTGCAGATCCACCGGTTATCACATCGATGACATGCCTTGGCGGCGGCACTGGGGCCATTTGAACCGTCCGAACAGTACGGTTAATATTCTGCTGATCACTCAAGGCCACATACTGCACCAACAAGCCATCCTTAATCTTCCTCTCCACAAAGTCTTTCAAATTGCAACACTTTTAGTTAGTGTCGTGGCGGTGACTGATGATAATATACAATACTTACGAGAGTTACCTGCCTTGCCTCTGGTAGTTATCACGGGTGGCTCGAAGAAAGGTTGATTTACGATTTGGTCTAGAATTATAGATCTATCAGTGTTTAGTTTGGTGTAGACCTTATTTACCTTCGGGGCTGGGACGGAGGGATGACTGCTTCCTTGCCGCCAGGAATTATTGTATTTTTTCGAACTGCCCTCTGTCCGATCATTATACCCCTCGTTCTCCTCTGTTCAACTTCGGCCTTAGGAGCTACTGACTCTTTCACCTGATCCGAAGGAGGATGCTTCAGGCTGTTCATAGCTTCTTCCACAACGATATAGCCTTCTGCCTTGTCAAAGGCTTCGGCCAAGCTATTCGGATGGTTGAACATCATCTTCTTCACCAACTTTTCGGACTTTACCAGATCCAATCCATTCTGGAACAAACCTACAGCCTGGAGATCATTAAGATCGGACACCTGACCGACTGCTTCTCTGAACCTCTTTACATATTGGCCCAAAGATTAGCTGGTAAACTGTCGGATCTGTGCCAAAGAACCCGTTGGCTTTCCCCTCCTCCGGTTACTCCCGAAACGGGCATGGAATTTATCACAGAGCTCGGTCCAAGAGGATATCGAATCTGATGGCAAAGTTCCTATCCACTGTCTTGCATCTTTTCTCAGTGTTGACATAAAAGTGTGGCACTTAGCATCATCAGTGAAATCATAATAGTCCATCAGCCGGTCGAACGCCTGGCTATGGTCATAAGGATCCCCGGTACCATCGTAACTTTCCACGCGAGGCGCTTTTTTAGTGATATCCGCCTCTCTCTTGAGAATTTACGAGGAAAAAGGGATGTCTTCTTTCCCTGGGTGTCTTTCAATTCTTTGAACTTGACCGATTGCTTTCTCGAGCTCCTTCACTCTTCACTAAGAAATCAACGCCTTCGTGTTGTGGGGGACTTCTTTCTCACGAACAACATTCATTACATACATGAGAGGATCGACCTTATCATGCCGATCCTCATCGCCTGTGGGACTTCTTGATCTACTCCGTGCACACTCTGTCTTTATGGTGAGAATGATCATGTTGATAGTCCTTACCCCGACTTCGCACGATCTCCCCGACCGCTTCCTTTTTCTATCATCGCCTCGATCTTTAAGAGGTAATCTACCATTATAGCCTTCTTCGAGGCCACAGGGAGTTTTGCTCCTCGATCTCCTCCCATCATGCGAAACAATCCCTAAAACATGTGCGAGAATGCTTCGGCCTCACCTCTCGCCGTGGCACCTCCTTATGCCCACTTCACCTTCTTGATCGATCATGATTAGATGCTTCATCCGTAATTCCGCCACCAAGCATCTGTTACTTATATATCCTCTCTTTGCTTTAACAGACCTCCATGGCTCTATCTACTTCGTCGGCCCATCC
Organism: Panax ginseng; assembly: GCA_020205605.1. Taxonomy (NCBI): domain Eukaryota; kingdom Viridiplantae; phylum Streptophyta; class Magnoliopsida; order Apiales; family Araliaceae; genus Panax; species Panax ginseng. Next base: position 928,517 of record CM035128.1, read on the forward strand.
TTGCCAACTTGGCAAGGCTCTACCTTCCCCGACCACTTCTACGATAAGTCTTGGTGGTGAGAGCTTTCCACCGCCCTCGACCATGATCTCGTTCTCATCCGCACCGAAACCAATCTTCGTCCTGCCCCCCCACGAATCTTGGACGGAGATCTCTGAACTATGCTTAGAAGTCGTGTTTCTCGTGATCACTTTTAGAAGGGCCTGACGATCCTTCACCAAACATGAAGCGTTGATGAGCTAATACCCATCGCGCCTTTCCGGCGCGTACCATCCCTACTCCTCACCATCTTCCGAAGTAGGTTTAAATGATTTATGATTGAAAATTTAATGACACTAGAACTCAAAAGCCTTCCTTCTAGCACCAATGTTAACGCCAAGATCTTCGCCACGTCCCAATCACATAAGACGTCCCGATCACGCGCAAGAACACCGGTAAACACCACAAGCTTGACGGTAGGTTCCGTCGGGGGGATAAATTCAAAGTGAGAATTAGTATATGTTCACAAGGTTAACAATGGAGGAATGTACTGTCTAGTGTCTAGAGAGATATATTAAATCTCGGTTGTGTGTATGTGAGAGAATATGAAAATCAAAATGTACGAGAACGTACCTCTAGATGATGGCTTCCTTGTTAGGTTATACTATCTTTGCTTGGATTACTGTGCCACCCACTACTCCCTGACACCCCCTCTGATCTGATGGGCTCTGCCGACTGTATAAGATTTATCTACTGCTTTTGGCCACTATTTTCTACCGCCGGCCAGCTATGATCCCATCCACAGTAATGCATGGCAGGAGCCTTGGTCAACCGTCATGCTTTTTCATCATCACAAGTCAAAGTAACAGATATTAAAATATCTAATGGGTCGATCCACTGGACCGACCCGGCCTTAAAGATTAAAACGAATATAATATGGTGACTGGACCCAGTGACTTTAACGGATTAAAAATAAAGGCCCAATGTTCCCGACCCAAAGATAAGAAATATCACGACCCAACACTTACTATAATCCTTTATTTTATACACTCTTGATTCAAAAATAAGAATGATAACAATTATTATAATCTTAGTTAATATTAAGAACAAGTTTTGTAAAAATAAGGAAATTCAATCTTAATTAATTATTTTACACGTGTACGTCTAATTTGAGATTAGAGGGGAGAGTGATTAGCATGGAGTGAACTTCATGATAAATTAATTTAATAATTAATGCAGTGCTGACACGCAGACGGAAAAATCATCTTTTCACTTATATATCAGCATTGTATTAAACATGAATTGAACTTATTATGAAGTTCATTTCATACTAACCGGATATGTATCTTGTAGTGCCAATCCGTATTTGAAGTTTGTGAGTCTGCTGGGTTACTTGAGAATTTCGTCATTTGTAACTACGCCTACCTCCTATTCCCTCAAAGGAAACCTAAAACAAGAATATTGATCCTATTCCTATCCATTCATAACAGACAATCTACCCGTCCGTACCCAACTTGCAAAAAATATGGATAAAATAAATAAAGTGTCTTACTACTATTTAAATTATTATTTATAACACAGTCCACCAAAATAGTCTCAAAACAAAATCTAAAATAAAATAAAAAATAAACCACGTACGTAGTCAATTATAGTATAAAGAAATAAAGTCTGTTGGCGAAGAAGGTAAACCATTATCGTAGAAGTAGTATTTAGTAGTATTTTTGAGTCCACGACACCATAAGAAAACCGCGTGCCAACACCCCCAGAATTGATTTAGTCCAAAGCAAAGCAAAGCCCCTGGTTTCTTTCTTCCACAGCCTCAATCCACATCCACAACAAGATAGTAAGCAGTACATAAACCCCAAGCCAGCCAGCCTACAATTCTCATTCAATTATTCATCCTCATCGCCATTAACAAAACTAAAAATGTGTCGAGGATTTCAGCAGAATCACGAGCGTGATAATCATCGCCTCCTCAACATCAAAGCCTTTCATATCCGTTTATCTACCAACTCCATATCCACTAATAATTTACCCGATTCCCTCACTCTGTACTACCTTCCCCGAATCAATGGAAGTCCATTGGAAATCAACGGCTCCAAGATCCGACCCCATTCCCCCGCCTTTCTCACCCTCCACCGGCTCCTATCTCCTCCTCCCACTGCTGCTGCTATTGCTGTTGCTGTTGCTGCTAATAATAATATTAAGAAAGGTGGTACTGGACGTGGATCCGTTTATTTCGGGAGCAGAGAGCGGGTAAAGGCCAGCCAAGGGGCTAGGTTCGAGGTGTACTTGAGGGAGCACAAGGTGTTGAAGGGCATTTTCAGAAAAGATTGGGACGACCAGTGGAAGATGGAGTGCAGCTGTGGCCTTGATAATGACGATGATGATGGAGTGCTGCAGCTGCAGGAGGTTGTCAAGGAAGCTGAAGTGTGCGTGGGGACTGAAGGTCATGACGTGGCCATGAGAGAGAAAGTGGGGATGGTGGTGAAGAGGAAGACCAGGTGTTCAATTTTGGAGGAGATACCTGAGGAGACGGAATGTGATTGTTGTTGTTGCTGCTCTCCTGATGATGAAGAGGAAATGGGACTATCATCCCATTTTCACAAGCAAGAAGAAGAAGAAGGAGAAGATTATGCAGACATAGAGATGGAAGGAGGAGTGAGTTGGGCGGTTGATGTAGGGGTATGGATGGTGTGTTTGGGTGTTGGTTTTTTGGTTTCTTCAAACACCTTCTTTCTCCGGAGGAGTAGCTAGGAGAAAGACTAGAACACCATTCTTTTGATCGGAGAGGACAACTTTTTCATATTTTAATTCTGCTAATTAACTAAAGTCTTGAATACAATTAATCCCAATTTTGTTTTGTTTTCATAAATATGTAAAATCTAACTAGTAACTAAATTGCATCCTTCTAATGATCAAACAGTTGAAGAAATATGGAGCAAAGTTGGTCCCAATAGATTTCTTACAGGTCAAACTTACCTCTAAAAATAACCACTTTTAAGAAATATATATATGGAGTAGTATTAATTACTTTACTCCTCATGAGGAACTCTCTACTCTCTAGCTACCAAATTAAAGAGCTACGTACATCCAACATATCAAGGGAGGGAGGGAGCCGGCCGGGAGGTGTTAGGTGTAGTAGTAGTAGAACAAATATTTAAATCCCGGCCGGCGACCATTACTATTATATACAAAAGCTTACAAATTAGTACCAAGTTATACCACCACTGCAATTATATAAAACCATTACGAGCAGAGCAAAACAGAACTGATTTCCAGGATTTCATGCATGCTAGTACGTACATATATATACGTACTTTCTTTCAATTAATAGTAGTAATATATATGCATGCTACGCTACGCTACGGACATCGATCGGGACATGACATGATTTTTAGTTCCAGTATAGGAAGGAATAATCTAATAAGTTGGCTTGGCTACCCTACCCACTTGGTTCTTTATATAGTACTTACTAGTATAATAGATATGTTATGGGATCCTCCACTTCATTCATACATTTGGGATTTTGCTGAGAAAATATATATGTTAAAAGAGTCGTGCAGTGCAGCAGCAGCAGCTTCTTTGTAGATACTACTAGTATTTCATCATTAGTACTACTATTTATTATACTGTCGTACTAGCATCCCTCTTCCCGATCCTTAATGTGTAAACGAATTGAGTCGATCCGAGTATTGAGATTTGGTTCACAAAATTTATCGAGTATAAAATAAGGTTTGATTGAAATTTTTATATTTAGCTAAACGAGTCGAAAGACAATTCAATCGGCTCTAAAACGGTTTGAACTTTTAGAACGAATATGATCTGAGTATCAATAGAAAATTACAATTTGAGAAGGTTCGAATAATTTATCGAACTTTAAAATGTGTTCATCTTTGACTCATTTATATTTCGAGTCGAGCTCAAATCGAACTTTTAGTCGAGTGAATACGAATCGAACTCAAATTATTTGTTCATTTTACAGCCTTAATCCTTATAATAATAACCACTAATTTATTATTAGTATAAAATTTATATTATTTCTTTATTTTAAAATTAATGATATATTCCATGTAATTATTATTACCTTTTTTTTATAAAATGGACAGTACTCCCCCTCCGCAATATAAGTAGTTTAAAAAAAATAATTTTGTTTAAATATATATCGTTTGTTTGAGAATTTCAAATCTTAATTTTTAATATTATTTTAAATATTTAATATAATTTTAATTCTCTTATTATTTTTGTATAATTATTTATTTAATATTTATGTAGAATATATAATAGGAAGGGAGGAAGGAAGGAAGGGAGCAAAAAGTAAAGCCAGAGGATAGCAGGTGGCAAAGCTGGTCCCACACATTCCTTGTCATGCGACACCCACGTGTTATCATCGGCCTAGATACTGCCACGTCGGCAATCGCACCTCCTTTCCCTCTCTGTCTGCTCCATGGATAGAAAACACCGACGAATAAAAAATATCGCTAAGCTAATGAAACGGAAGAACTTCAACACAGACACAGACACAGACAGACGCACAGAGAGGGGAGTGAGTGAGAGAGAGAGTCTCAACACAGAAAACATGATGATTGGAGTTTAGAGCGGTATTTCGATTGCTGGTTTTACGGTGGTTATGGGAAGGATGGGAGACGGTCATAGGAGCTTCTCCGCCACTCCCAACGATTACAAGCTTCTGGAAGAGATTGGTTACGGTGCCAGTGCGACGGTATATAGAGCAATCTGTCTTCCCTCTAAGGAAGTTTTTGCTGTCAAGTGTTTGGATCTCGATCGCTGCAATAATAATCTGGTTTTTCTCTTACCTTTACGCTCTTGTTATTGTTTTGCTGCTATGCATATGATTAATTGGTTTGAATGGGGCTTACTTTGATTTGAGATGATCATTTTGTCTTGGGATTTGAATATATATTTCAAATGCTGAGTTTCCGATCTCGTGAAGGTTTTGATCTGAATGACATTTCTCCCTGTGGACTGTGTTGTTACTCTAGTTTATAAAATGAGGATATAATGAGAAATGGGGAATGGTTTATTTTTAATTTAAGCGCTGCGGAGTTTGAATTTTTTTTTTAAAAAAAAGAAGTTTCTGAGCTTTGAAGTGTATTTGCTTTAGTCTTTAGAGACGTATCCGCTCTCCCAATGTCTGCTTCTGTTAATGCAAGGGGGTTTTGGTGGTAAATAACAAAACTTTATGAAATTTTTTATGCCTTTATGCATTTTTCTATTAAGAGTTTTCTTGGTATCAATATATCCAGTTATTTTCTTGTCTGAGAAGCTTTGAATGCACATTAGAAGTGCCACATAAAAGCATATGAGTCGGTGATTTAGCTTGGACAATTTGGGTCAAGGAGTGTTAGCTTCTTATTTAGGTATTTTGTATTGTTAGGAGGGTCCATGCCTACGCCTGACAGTTAAGATCCCCAAATTTAATGATGGCAATCTTTTTTCCTAGCCAATTTTTGCATTTGGAAGCTAAAAGTTACTAAATCCTGTTCTTCCTTTTGATTTTTCCAAAGGTGTGCAGCATGCTTAACATGGAGGAAGATGTAGAATTTAGAAGTCCAAATAGTTCCCATATACATTAAAGGAATTCATTAAGTAGCTAACCCCCAACTAATAAAAAAATTCCTTTCTGTTTGTCCCCTTCCATTTACATTCTATCTGAGACTAGAAACTTGTGACTTCCTATGTCGTTATGAACTACTCCCTCCGTCTCTTAATACAAGACTTTTTAGAATTGTGTACAAGTATTAAGGAAATGATTGTATAACATTAAATATAATATCAAATGTCTATATTGCCCTTGTATTGGAAAAAGATATTGTTATTTATTGGGCAAAAAATAGTGAGAGAACCAAAATTATATTTGATACTTGGGGTAATATTGGAAACTAAGCAATTAATGCTTACTTGGAATTCTAAAACGTCATATATTAAGGGACAAAAAAACTTCTCTAAAACGTCTTATATTAAGGGACGGATGGAGTACATTCTTAGTAACATACCTTTGGTGCCTCTCTACTCTTGAGGTCGCCTTTTCCCCAACTTCTGTACTGATATTTTAAGATCAATACAGTGCCAAGACAATAGGTGTGTAATTTAATGTTAGGCATCAATGCTAGGAAGAGTTTGCTGGTTCTCTCAATTCCCTTTTAATTATATTTCTCGTAATGGTGAATCAGTAAAGGCAAGTGTTTTAGGTTGTGATAAAGCACATTTTTAATTTATTCTGTGTGTTTTTCTCTAATTTCTATTCTCTACCACATCTCTGTCTCTCCCCCTCTATTAATGCACGTGCTTTTATTTTATGCGTGAAAGAAAGGGAGGGAGGGAGGGAGGGAGGGAGGGAGGGAGGGAGACGGTCCTTTTGAGTCTGGACTGGACACTTGTCTTTTCTTTATTCCTTGGATCTGTCTTTTTATATGTTCATTTAACAATTTCGATTTCCACCCATAAAGGAAAAAAAATGTAGTTTGTTCCCTTTTCTAAGAGTGAACAGATTGTCTTGTGTGTTTTATTTGAGGAATGGTATTCTGCTGCAGGATGACATTCGTAGGGAAGCTCAAACAATGAGTTTAATAGATCACCCCAATGTAATTACTGCATATTGTTCATTTGTTGTCGAAAGAAACCTTTGGGTGGTGATGCCTTTCATGGCTGAAGGTTCCTGTTTACATCTCATGAAGATAGCATACCCAGATGGATTTGAAGAGTCTGCCATTGGTTCTTTCCTGAAAGAAACTCTTAAGGCCTTGGTCTACCTACATCAACATGGACACATCCATCGTGATGTTAAGGTTAGTCGAATATGATATTTCCACCCTATTGCAATGATGAGACAATTTCTTTCCTTGTTGAAAGTTGCTATGTTTTATAATTCAACATTATTTGTTACAGGCTGGGAATATACTACTTGATAGTAACGGGGTGGTAAAGCTTGCTGACTTTGGTGTTTCAACTTGTATGTTTGATAACGGTGATAGGCAGCGGTCAAGAAATACTTTTGTGGGAACTCCATGTTGGTAAGAGTCATTGGCTTGGCAGCTGAGCTTTTCCATCTTTTCCCCCTTTGTATTGCTATGCTTCTATTTGTATATATATACGAGTCCAAATCCTGGAGTGAAGACTATTTAACTAAGTAAAAGATTAAAATATAAAAGCGTAAGATGACTACTAAATTAAAGAACTGAGTAGAATATAAAGTGAAAATACATAGTTAAAAAGTATCACCCTACCATTGAAAGGTTATACTTCTTCTTAAGAGCCCATGCTATATTTAGTTTTTATTATATTTTCTTATCTTTATTAAAAATAAAAAAATAAGACATAATTTTTTTGTTGATTAAGAATATTTCCAATGAAAATTTTGATGCAAATCACTAAGGAATATTGTCAAGAAATTGGACTAGAATTTATCGAATTAGCCCAAAAAACAGAATAATGAAAAAGATATATTTAGTCATAATGGGTTGCAAAAGTAAATTTTTTTTTTACAAAAAGAAAGAAAGAACAGTACTTGCACTTCAGCTTGTAAATAAAGTCATTGAGAGAAGGAAAATATTCAAATAAACAATCCTAAAGAAAAATCAAAATGAAAAAGAAGGCAAAATTCTTTAATTTTGTAGAATTGTTATTTCCAACCTATTGAATAAAAAGCATAAAAGATCTTTCCAATCTTGGAGTAAATACTTAAGGGAGATAGAATGTCCAAATTACCAGTAAAACATCTTAATATGAGTCATGGAGAGAGATTAAACAATTTTTCTCGGTAGCCTCTCAACGAGTTTATTATATGGTATAGATTTACAAGATCATATGATCTCCTTTTTGTAGGATGGCTCCAGAAGTTTTGCAGCCAGGAAGTGGTTATGATTTCAAGTGAGTGTTCTTTTATTTTTTGGTAGTACCTGTCTTTTGCCCCTTTTTATGTCAACACTTGAGCCATTGTCGGTCCGTGAAAAGATGTGGGTTCTGTAGGAGGGATGGCATCACTTACATGGACACTTCTGTTGAGTGTGAAGTACCTGTGTCGACATGAGTCACCATGTCGACACAGGTACATCATCATGTTTATACCCATTTTCCCCTTTAGCCCATAAACAGCTACGAGAGGCTGAAACACTGGGAATAAACTACATGTGCTCATAACTTTGTTGTGTCATTCTTTTACAGGGCTGACATTTGGTCATTTGGAATCACTGCATTGGAATTGGCACATGGTCATGCTCCTTTTTCAAAGTACCCTCCAATGAAGGTATAGTTCTACATGCGGGAACATTGAACGCACTGAAGCATCTGTGTGGTGTCCGGGACCTGGCCTTATTGTGGCTCTTTTATTGGAACTTAAAACTGTCTTCTGTCTCCTTCCATAGGTTCTCCTAATGACTATTCAAAATGCACCTCCTGGATTGGATTATGACCGTGACAAACGATTCTCCAAGGTATCATGTTCTTTTCAGTAAGTGTATTTATAAAACATTTTTATTACTTTTATTTTATTTTTTTATGTCTTTTACTCTTTACAGATGAGGAAACAATAAATAAAATTGATGGGCTACCTTTTTTTATATTTAAGTTGCTCAGTAAGCTACTAAGCTGTTTGTGTTGCTTAATTGTTATGCACTTATGTGTAATAGACTGATAATTAAAAAAAATCCAGTTGTCAACAGTCCTTTAAAGATATGGTGGCGGCGTGTTTGGTGAAAGATCAAACAAAAAGACCAACTGCAGAAAAGTTGTTGAAACATTCTTTTTTCAAGCATGCTAAGCCTCCAGAGCTTTCTATAAAGAAACTTTTTACTGGCTTGCCACCATTGTGGGATCGTGTGAAAGCCCTCCAGGTATAGTAATATGGTTTCTTGTATTCACTTGACTTACATTTTCACCCTAATGAGCTTATGAAAATTATTCAGCTTAAAGAGGCTGCACAATTAGCTCTAAAGAAAATGCCTTCAGCAGAGCAAGAGGCAATATCACAGGTTAGAAGCATGATTTGATGTAAATACTTTAGATGAAATTCATTTTTTAATGCTCAATAATGCAATCTGTTGGTGATTGACTAATTAACTCCCGGTTCAGATCCTGACACTCTTACCTATTTGCTTTTCTCTTGGGCAAGTACAAAATATTGCCTGTCACTTGAGGACAAAAAAAACATATGCCATCATTGGTTTGATGATATAATTTTATCGTTGTTTGTATGATGGTGTTATTTTTATCATTGTTTGATGATGGTATGATTTGTATCATAGTTTGATGAGGTATGATTTTCATCATTGTATAATTTATCATTGTTTGTATGATGGTATCACTTTTATCAGTGTTTGATTGGTGGCATTTTTGTCATTGTCTGTATGATGGTATATTTTCTTTTATCACTGTTTGTAATTTGCAGACAGTAGTAATTCTCATTGAAGGGGTTCTTGCGTGCACTAAAAATTCTCTAAACATGTGTTGACTTAATATTTACTACGGATTTAGATTCGGATTCATCGACTTTAGACAAAAAATTGTAAGATGTTGGGGGTGGTAGTTTTGCCTTATTCTCTGTAACTTTGTACATTCTTCTTATTGAAATACTTGATCATGGCTCCTTATATGCTTCTTGGAACGATACTTGACCAGAAGTCTAGACTTGGCAAAAGAGGCCCAGGCCCGTGGGCTGGGCCGGCCCGCCCGCCATGGGCCGGGCGTTGGGCTTGGTATGATTATGACCAGGGATTTTTCGGTGTAATCATGACCGTAATGTTACAAATGATGTGGTAAAAGTCCTCATTGGCCCGTAGTGAATTGATAAACAGTTGTTGGCATGATCATGACTATTGATGAATACACGAATATCCTTGGCCCGTAGTGCAGGGATAATTTGTGGTTGTGATATTAATGAATATCCTTGGCCGTAGTGCAGGGATGATGTGAATTATTTATTAAAATTTGAGTCCCAAATGATAAAAGTGATGAAAACCTTTAAATCATAAAAGATAGTAGGTTTTATTCTCTACTCGACTCTTTTAATGGATTGCTTATTCCATTGCAGCTTAAATTTGATGTCTATTGTATTTTATCGGTTTAACATTGTTGAAGACTAATGATAATTTATTCGCATTATCTTAGTCATAATATTTCTTCTTGGGCTAGTTGAGCTCACCTTTCTTTCACTTTGTTCTCTTGAGGAAATGAGAACGTGGCGGGACTAGTCGGGAACGGAGTGACGGTCCAGATGATAGTATTATTGGGCGGTAAGCCCTCCGCCACTTCGGCCGAAAGCGCGTTTTGGCTGACCATGACTTATGTTTTAAAAAATTAAAATGTTGCTACTTGTGGGTTGTGAGGCTTAAACACAAGACTTGTAAGTAAATAAATAAGAGTTTAAACCAACTGAGCTACAACAACTATTTGTTTTTAATGCAATCTTCAATATATTTTAACTTTAATTGAAAACTATAATTAAGATATGTAGTTAATGTAGGTAATTAATTAATAATACTAATTTATAATACTATTAAAATTTTAATTGATTGAGATATGTAGTTAATGTAGGTAATTAATTAATTGTGTTTGTAGCTTTATTTTTTGTTGTTCGTTTTATTATTACAACGGTAAGCATGATTGGTGCCTTAATATAGTCATGATCATCGGATCTAACGGTAATAATGGCTTGCTTGGATCAAATCAATTGTTTTTCACATGTTTTAGCTTTCTAATGGATTTAATAAAATCCTTGTGCATCTCCAACGGTTATAATTTTATATATTATAAAAGGAGAAGTAGAAATGGCTTCATATTCCGCTTCGGGACTTGTAGCTTTATTCTTTGTTGTTCGTTTTATTATTTTTAATATTTATTATTATTACTATTTTTGGTGTAGCAAAAAGTTTACACCAAAAAAAAAAATTAAAGGGAGAAGCCTGCATGGTCGGGCCGCCCAACCCAACCAGTCACGGGCCTTACATGTTCAAATTTCACAAAACCCGGCCATTCGGCCCGCCATGCTTACCAGGCCAGAACCAATGTAAAAGGGCTGGGTATTTGATATTTGAGTAAAATTTGGACTTTTAATTCTTCTTTCCATCTTATCTTTTTTCTCTCCCTTCATTTTTTTTATTTCTTGCTTTTTATTTTTTGGTGGTAATATCTTACTCGTCCTTGTCAGAGTGAGTACCAGAGAGGTGTTAGTGCCTGGAACTTTGATATTGAGGATTTAAAAGTGCGAGCATCACTGGTATGTATGTCACAGCTTTATATGTTTTTTTTGTGGCAGAAGTACTTCACGTCTTCACCAGGACTAATATCTCCAACTTTTGGCAGGTGGAAGATGATGACGAAACACAAGAGGGTAAGGAAGCAGATGAAAATGTAAACAGGTGCATGAAAATGTATAATCTTAATAAGGTCAGTGATTTTTTGTTTTTATTTTGATTCTAGAAACGATAATGTATGCTGAAGCTGTCAAGCTGCTTCAGATACTCCACCACCTGTTTACTTCCTCAAAAACTAAAATTGAAAGCCAATGGGCTAAAGTTGTTTGTTGTCACTTTGCAGGATGCATACTCCAGATCCACATTAGAGAAGTCGATTTCCACAAGTGACATTATGCGGAAGTAAATGTTTTTGCAGCCTCCTTTTAGTTTGCCAAACTAATTGTAGTCTTAGACATTCTTTAAAATGGACAAGACTCGTGTTTTGCAATGGAAGGATAGTCTAGGACATTAACAAGTCCTTTATCTTAACCTTAAAAGCTCTTTCTCTGGGGCATCTCAAAATGGACAAGACTTGTGTTTTGCAATGGAAGTAGAAGTATAGAGAATTTAACCTTGCGTTCAAAGATCAAAATGTTATGATTCGAAATCATTGGGCAAGAGACTAATGGAGCTAAAAAGCATGATACTTGATTTTATGAAGGGAATTCATCCATTATTCTCTTGGTGATGCAGCACAAACATAATAACATTATTACTCCCTCTGTCCCAGGATAAAAGTCCTAGTTGACTTTTTGTGCATATTAGGAAAGGTTAAAATAACAAAATTGTATATATTTAAATTATCATTTAATTGCATAGTTTTCTGACTAGTGATGTTCCATAAATATGCATAGAGAATAGAAATATGACAATTAATACTAAGGCTATGTTTGTTTGCAAGAATTTTAATCCCGATACTATATTCACATGAATTATAATCACAAGACTATTAATCGATTAGATAGTCCTAGTCACGTGTTTGTTTTTTATGAGATTATTCATGGGATAACTTAAAATAATCTCATGTTATATTTGTTTTCTCCGGGATTATTTAAAAGATTGGATAAAAATTTACCGTTTAGATTATCATACCCTTACTAATAACACAAATATCATATTCTCATTAGTTAAGTAAGTATAGATGGATAGGATAAGATACATCGGTCTTTTGAAATAAAGTTAAAGGTTAATTTTGTTCACAAATTTTTAGTCCCAAATGGTAGGGATTATAATACATAGTTGGACATGGTATTAAATAGTCCCCCTTTTCAAGTCATTTTATTATCCTGAGATTAATAGTCCCAAATCTATTTTTATAAACAAACAAGAGACTTGGAATTAATGGTGTATAATCCTTGCAAAACAAACATAACCTAAGGGTATTATTATAGGCAAATTATTGTAAAAATAGATTATTTAAGGTAAGTAGACATTTAACTTTGGACTACCTAAAATAGTAATAGCGACTTTTATCTTGGACGGAGAGTATTTTTATCAATGTTGTTGTTCTCTTATGCATGGTGTTTATAAGTGCTGATAACTAGGAGCTGTTACGTGTTTGCAGGTTGACATTGTTAATTTATTGACCTTTGGTTTGTGCATGTTCTTTTTGTGTGTATTCCTACGCAGTTCTTGTACTTTTATGTTCAGTTTTTATTCGTAATTTACTATTATTTAGTGAACAAGTAACTGGGGATGAGGTTAATTCGGTTGAGTGCCTGAACAAGAAAGGAAAAAATCTTGGAAGTGATTCCTTGGTGCCTGCCAGTCAGAGGAAGGCCGGTCTAGTTAAAAACGAATCAAAAAGGGATCTACTTCCTTCCACCTCAGAGAACGATGCAGCACAGGCTAAGACTAGAACTCCAACTGGCAGAAGTCGTCAAACCCAGAGTGGGCCTCTCGTTGCTGGGGCCGTACTTAATCATTCAATGTCGGAAAGAATGCGTAACGTAGAAAGGTTTGTCAACATTCAGTAAATTCTTTGATTTCCTTTTCTTTTTATATTACAAATATGGTTTTTATGTACGTGCATATCTGGCCTATAATTCATTCCACTACTTTATATAACATATTACCATATATAAAATTGTTTACTAATCTCCTTTTCCTTTGTCAAGAAATTTTTTGTGTGGTTCTCTTTTTCTTCTCCTATTTAGTTTTTTCATCTCTGGGACACTATACTCTGGCCTCTTGTATTTATTGCTTGTTTATGTTTAGGTGTGATGAAAACCAACAACCAGCCGATAAAGTCTACCGCGAGGTGCGGAGAGCACCCAGCTTTAGTGGTCCTTTGATGCTACCAAACCGAGCTTCAGCAAACAGTTTATCAGCTCCAATAAAACCATCAGGAGGTGATAAAATTTATCTTATTTGCAATGAATGCATATCACTTGAATCGCTTCTATGCAAGTGATGGCTGTTTTATAATATGCCAAAATTACGTGAAGGTGAACCATTAGCTAAGAAGTGTCGCACAATACATATTTGTATGATTAATTTATTTTCTTTTAATAGGATACCGAGATGAGGACAAGTCAAAAATAAATATGGTACAAATAAGGGGGCGGTTCTCAGTTACATCAGAAAATGTAGATCTTGTCAAGGTACATTCACATCCTTATGATACTCTGTTTTTTATTGAATTATTGAATCTACCTTAAACATCTACCTTAGGATATTCCATTATGTACTGTTCCTCAACGATCTTCTCAGGTAAGTGGCCAGTTATTGCTACAGTGTTGTACTGTAAGTTCATATGGATGTTAGTTCGACCTTGATGTTATACTCATGTTTTTTTAGGGTTCCCCACTAAGGAAGTCTGCCAGTGTTGGAGACTGGATGTTTGATTCTAAGCAAATGGTTTGTATGTTGACCTCTCTTATATTATATGATTAAACACAGTAGGAAGTACAAGGCTTTGCTTAGGTGTTTTGTAAATGAGGAAAAGAGAAGAAAGTTCCTTTCTCTCTCGTTGCTTGTATGTTAAGTTTCTGTACAGTCTCGTGTGTGGAATGGGAGTCGGATAAAATTTCAATATATAGTCTTTTTCTTCTCTCTTCCAAATGGGAAAGAAAGATATGATAATAAATTTAAGGTTAATTATCTCCTTATTCATTATTTGATAAATTTAGGCACTTTCTTCCCATTTCTCCTCTTTTCGCACCAATTTAACTTCCTAGTATAATGAGCAATGTGGGTCACAATTATATTTGTCTTCAAAGCTCGTGTCACTGCTGGATTAATTTGTTATCTTGTGTAATCTTATGATGCTGTTCATTGTTTCTTCAGCCTGTTGATCAATCACCTAAGGAGATTAGCAACAGTAATTTACCTGCATCAGTTCTCATGCCCCACCTTCAAAACCTTTTTCAGCAGACATCAATTCAACAGGTAAGGCGAGAATCTTGTACTCATATTTTTGTTTATGTTTGATTTCTGTCATTTGATGTTTGGCCTGGAGAAATTGATATGAGAACTAATTGAGTTGGTTTACAATTTCACTTATAATGCCAGGATCTCATTATGAGTTTGTTGAATAGCCTGCAACCAGCTGAGGTTGTAGATGGTGAGCTGAAGATTTAACTATCATATACAATTTAAATATAATGTTGGAAAGGAATATTTATTTATGTTTTTCGACAAACATGGAAGGGGTTATTAATCAGTTAGACTAATTACTATGATTTTTTTTTCAGCTTCTCCAAATGGAAAGTTAACCCCACTACCTCGTAGTTCAGAGACTAATGGAATTGTAAGTGCATATTTCTGTCGTGTTTTGTCTTGTTTCATTACTGCCGCGTGTCACCTTTCTTGTTACTCAGTCCTTGGTTACTTTAGAAATTCAATGACATATCTTTGTTTCAGTCTCTGAAGTCTCAATTGCATGTCTATGAACTCAATTCATAGACATGACCCAACTTGATCCCAGTAATCGAGGCATTTAGCGGCCTGTTTATAGAATTGAGCTTTGGCATGATGTACACAATGTAAATTCCCCCCTCGATTCTAACAGTTTTGTCGTCACAAACTTACTACTATACTAGTGGCCCCTAAATTGTACCTTATCTTAAGTTTTTTTTGTTCTCAGTAGTATTGGGAAATAGTGCATTAAAGTTTCACCAATAGATATATGCACTTTTTTTTTGACAAGTGGGCCCCGTAATTCCAGCCAAAGCTAACTTCCTTTTAACCCCTAATCCCAAAGCATATTGCATCCACTGATGTTGCTGGTGGGACTTGAGCCCTCACTCTCTTGGATATCTAGGTGAGAGGATAATAATTGGACCAAGTCCTTTGGTTGATATATATATGTACTTCAAATGTGGAGTCTTGGGGTGGAAGTCTTGTGGACCGAAAAGCTCCAAGGTTGAAGTCCACTTGAAGCTAGAGCTATTTGTAAAAATCTTAGTATTCCGTTCAGTCCATATGCCAAAGAGAATCACAAACCAAAAAATCTGTCAAATAATCTTCCCATCCTCAGAAGCTCTAAAACCCTGAAATCTGATAAAGGAGCAGAAGCTTGACAAAAAACAAATATTGTCAGAATTTAGGTAAATGACTACCGTATTCCCTCTATTCCTATTTTAGACTTTCAGTTGTCCACATTCTTTTGGATGTCTCGCAGTTTGACGCGAATTTTAAGATGCCAGGTATAGGTAACATATTATAATTTTCTGTATGTTCTCCTAATATTGTCAAAATTGATAGTATAAGATCTTAATCTATGTCTGGAAGTTGTAAAATGCGACTGATAAATCTTGAGAATTGGTGACTCCTAAATGATTTATAGTGGTAAAAAAAAGTATTTTTCAGTTCATTGTGTTTCATGGTTAATGAATCCATTCTGAGAAGATTGGGTATCTGAACAAATCAAATAGCTCGTCCATATATTGGTATTACGTAAATCGGTGGAATGCTTATGTCATGATCACGACTACTAATTCAGTACTATCTTCATTATTGTTACTTGTTCACAGGTTGAACCAGCAGCTTCTGAGAGAGAGCGTTTACTGCTTATCAAGATTTCAGAGCTTCAAGCTAGGTTGGTCTGCAGAAATACTTCATATAAAATTGGTTGTAATTAATATATATATAGGGGAATATGGAGGTGCACAGCCGAACCGTGTAACTTTTAAAATTACACGGTAGAGTGAATTCACTCTACGATCGTAGAGTAGTCACTCCTCGATTTGTGAATTCATTCTACTATCATGGACGTAGAGTGAATTCACTCTACTATCGTGGATTAGTGAAATCACTCTACGATCGTAGACCGTGTAACTTTAAAAATTACACGGCTGTGTACCTCCATTTTTACCACATATATATATATATATACATATATATATATGAAGAAATGTATATACACAACTGTGTAGTACAATCGGCTATGGCTAAGTTTAATTACATGCTTTTTGTGCCTCTTTTTGCAGGATGGTAAACTTGACTGGGGAATTGACTGCTGAAAAACTAAAATATTTACAAGTGAGTTGTTTGAGAGTTTTAAGTTGTATTTGATATATTAAATTAGCACTTATAATAATTTATGAATGTGATTCGTGGTCGTATCTGATTTCTTTTGCTTATAACATTTGTATTCAGGACTACCCAAGAGGTATAATAATTGAACCTTTTTTAATCCTAATTCGTTTTGTTTTTCCAGTTGCAACAGCAGCTAAATGCCATGAATGGTCGAGAAGAAGACAGGCACAGAGGAGAAAATGATTCTTGACAAGATGATTCTCATATGCATAGTGAAACATTTATGTCTGAAGGTAAATGTGAACTTCTCTGAACTTGAGTCTCTATTTCCCAGCCTCATGGAGCCCAACTTTTACCTTTTTTAATCTCTCTTCTATTCATTACTGCTGAAACACAGATAGAAGCAGAGGCCACAATTCATACTTCTGGAATCAGGCTTTCTTCAACTGTTGAATGAGTTTCATTGGACTATTCCAGCTTCCTGAAGTGTGCACATAAGAAAAATAATCAGCCTATGAAATACCATTTGTTCAATTCTTCTTGGTTCAGACATACGAGTTTTTCCCTATGGAATTAGTTGTTGGCCGGTAATCTCTTGATCCAGTTGGCACGAGGATGTAGAAAAGAGAGGAGTTGGATCCATCATGATACGGTGTTGTATTTATACCTGTACATGAAAGTAGTGTAATTTTGTTGATAGATAATTAGTACAAGGCAGTTAGCTGTCCTTTTTCTGGACATAAACTGGGAATGATAAAAATCTCTCCCCCGGGATCAGTAGTAATGCATAATCATACGGCAAGCCTAAGTTTCAGTCTTGCAGCAGCATATATGTTGACTTGTGTTGGTCATTGATATTGTTCTGAATTATCATGCTAGAAGACCCGAGCATTAGGTCTGATCAAGTTCTATTAACTGTTATTGGTCCATTGAGTGCATAAAGCTATCTAGCTATCTAATCGATCGATTTTCCAGAATGGTGAAACCATAGGTGGTTCATATGGTATTGTTTTCCTACACGAGCTCTTAAAATCCACCATTCTCTCTATTTGCAGTTCATAAACTGTTTGAATTAATTTGATCCTGTTAGCACCATTCTGGAACTCTGATTGAAAAAAGGGGTGGTCGCGCCATTTTTGGGTGTGTATTCTATACCAAGTTACCAACATGAGGTTGCCTTAGATTTTCAGTTTCTGATTTTTGATTTGGTGAAGCAAAATAACTGTAGTTCTGGTTCAGAGGGAATCGTATGAGTCGTAGAATGGAGCAAGGATAAGGGAATATTGGAAATAAGCTGCGTTTTATAATTCATTCAGTATGATGTAAAATGATAGGAAAAATCTCATAAGCAAACTATAAGGTAACAAACTATCAAAATAAAAAATATCAATTTACATTTGACTTTGTATTTATTTTTCTCGTTTCTCCTCATTTTCCTTTAAGAATGGTAGGGGTGTCAGCTTGGATTTCCGCTTAATTATTGTCTTAAGCTCTTAATTCTATAATAATAGTCGTTTTAGTTTCATACACATACACATGAATTAATAAAATTATTTAATAATAAAAATTTATATGAAATTTCATCACTATCCTTTTATGCGAAGTTAAAAACTACTAATATAAAGAATATTTTTTTTTAAAGAAATAATGAGAGAAGTTAGGGTGATATAAGAAAGTAAATAATTTATTATCTGTTATAAACGATAAATAAATTAAAATATTTTTTTTTAAAAAAATTAATTATTATAAAATAAAGATAATATAATATAATATATATCAAAGCGATTAGGTAATCCCATCGCATCGACCGCTAAGCACTCTATAAATAATAATAAACCCTAAAACCTTAGACCAGTATGGCGGCAAAAACCAACCCAATACTACTTTACTAGTAGTTGTAGTACTAATGGGAGGGAGGGAGAATATAGGTAGTAGCTAAAGAAAGGTTCCGTGAGTTGGTAATACCATCACCTTCAGATCCCCTAAGGCCTAAACCGAACCAAAAAGACAAAAGGCAAAAAGGCAAAAGCAATGATCTCTCTCGTCACTACTCTCACTCTTCCTCCTCCATCCTCTTCTTCTTTCAAGTCTCCTCTCCTATCAACTCTCAGTCCTATTCATACATTTGCCACTCCCAAAAAACTGAAACAGGTTTGTAATTTCTTCTCAATTTCAAACAACGCTACTTTTTGTTATATGTTCAATCCATTACTATTTCTATTGCAGATAATATTAAGAAATAGGCCGTGCAGGGCGGAGTTATCTCAGGACGCCCCTTTTGTAGTTGCAATCGGCGCTTGCATTGTTACTTCCTTAGTTTTACCGCTGCCATCTGCTCCCAATGACAATGAAGAAAGTAACTCGGTCATAGATACGGCCGATGCCAGGTTCACAGTTATGGGCATCATAAGCTTCATCCCCTACTTTAATTGGCTCGTGAGCTTTTTATACTTTTTACTCCTAATCAATCATATATATACTATTTTCTACTGCTTGTTTTCAAGTTTGTGAGTTTATTTTCTACTGATTGTATTCAAGTTCGTGTGCTGTTAATTACTGCTTATGTTTATGTAGAGCTGGGTGTTTGCGTGGATGGATACTGGGAGGAGGCGTTATCTTGTGTATGCTCTTGTTTACTTGGCTTCCTATTTGAGGTAGGTTTACTTCCCATCTTGTACTTGTTTGTGATTGATTCTGGTTATTGCATCTCACTGACTCTGCTTCTTTTGTATTTGTCATTTGAATGCCAATCCATTCTTATATAGAAAGAACAAACACCTAACCTTCAATAGAAAAGTTAACCTTAACTGAGAACCACTTAATAATTACTGAATATATCTAATTTAAGGTGTAATTCGTGAACTGTTTTTGAAGTTAGATTCTAGGCAACTAGCTCATACCGATAGGTTATTCTGTCTGTTAATTACCTTTCTTCACATGATGGAGCTAATATTTCATTCTGAAGGAGCAGAAGTTGAAATCTGAACTATATATTTTAAGATCCAGGTACACCCCACCCCCCAACCCCCCCCCAAAAAAAAAAAAAAAAAAAAAAAAAAAAAACCAAATAAAAAGATGCGATATTTTTTCCCCAAAAATTACCTATAAACAAGTATAAGTGGGGAAAAAAGAGAAAGAACTTACTCTTAAAAGGGAGGATATTTGCCTTTCTTAACCCCCATATGTAATTTTGCCACTATTGGGCAAGGTTTTTGAGTGCTAGCTTGAATATATATGTTTGTCGTGGTGCTTTTTGGGTCTCCTGCAAAATTATAATTGGAATGCTTTGGAAAATATAGTTTAGCATTGATCTATTTTGGCATAACTAAATTATAATAAAATTGGGTTGTTTTGAGTTCTTGATTACCAATATTTATGGTAATCGCATTTAGTGTTAATGTGTAGCTTCTTCAATAGCATGTGAATTTTAGTACCTCAGCTCGGAAATTGGATGTTTCTTTGTATAATAGGTCAAATTTGTCACTGTCGCGTGAAGAAAGCTGGTTGCCTATTGCTAGCATTATTTTCTGCATCATTCACATTCAGGTAGATATTTTCTCCAGTTCTTTCTGGCTTTGCACATAAAGCATTGTTTTTCCTTGTCATTTTATTTTGAGCCTTAAAAGCAATATCTTTTTATTGACAGCTAGAAGCAAGTATAAAAAATGGAGATCTTCTGGGTTTCCAATTATTTAGTGAGGGTGCAAAGGATCTACCAGGAAAGGAAGACACTAGAATCTCAAGTGAGGTACTCACCACATAAGCGTAGAGCAATGTAATTCAAATTCCATATGCTGTATAAGATTTGTGCTTATGCCTAATCTGTTGTTTGTTAATTTTCTATGACCAGGAGGGAAGAAAAGACCACAAGATCATACCTTCTGCACAAGAACAATCTCAAAATGAGTTGGGGGGATTGGGAATTCCTAGAAAGCCTTCACTGGATCCCGTAAACTTGAATGAAAATGAAGTTGAAGACGAAGGAAAACACTAGAAGGCCTCCGGTGATAATGTGATGATCGAACCAGGATAACTCTATTTCTTTAGGAGTATGAAATTAGTTGTAGGCATATTTTGTCATGTGTACTCTAGGGAACAATCACCAGTTTGGCCATGTGGGGAAGGTACAATTTGCATTACGTAAATGTGCAATGGTTCAAGGTCCAAGTTTCTTTACTAGATAACGAGGATTTTACAAAAATAAGTGGTATTAAGAAGTTAACAAGATGTTATCATTGTTATATTTTTCCTTTTAATTTTGAACTTTGATGTGCAACACCTTGTCTGGTACAGGATATTGTCTTGAACATCCTTACTGTGATATTTTCTTCCTATAATAATTGATAAAGACGGCTCTATTATCACCGGTTGTATTTATTGAATTTTCTTATTCTATTTATCCAGACATTTTTGTCATTAGCACATGGAAGAAAACCAGTTTGGCCATGGTCAAAGTGCTCCAAGTTCAAAGTGTTCGTATTTATACTTTGTGGTTTTAATGATGACAATGTTTATAGGGGCTAAATTGATTTTATATTGACTTATAATTTAATTTAGTCAAGTTAATCAAATATTTTCATGCATATTAATATAATAGTTTGCATGGGTTAATACTACACGTTATTTGCTAGCCCACAAAAGTTACTGCAGTTTGGAGTAAGTAAATCAAGTTGGTTTATTTTTGTCTCATGTTTTCTATGTTTAAATCTAAATCTGTTTTGTTATGGAGACTAATTCAAATATGAAATGGAGTATTTTAAGGAGATTGAAAATCAAGTATTGAATTTATAACAGGTATGTGCAAGCTAGAATTTATATCTAATCTGTTTAAAATTCTTTAAGTTTCTCATATTTATTTGTTGGGTTATATTCTTTCAATATAGATATGTGATATGTTATATATATATATACTGATTTACCAATTTACGTGTCTTAAAGATCTTTTTAGGAATTGGTATATTTAAGGACTCTTATTCAAGTTGGAACAACAGTTATTTTTTGGAGTCTTACTAATAACAGTTGCTATTTTGAAGGAAACATGTTAACTGTCAAATAGGACTCTTTCAGCTAGTCTTTATATTTTATTTTACTACTTTCCTTATCTACTGAGGCTGTTATTCATCTCCTATTAACAAGTAAAATAGCCGTTGCTGGAAGAATTGGAACGTTGCATGAAATAGTCGTTGGTCTCTTCTTTATATATTCTGTTTACTCGGCTTCATGAAGGAACAAGACTACTGATCATAAACTCTTCAAGCTATTCAGGAAACAAATCATCATATCACTATTTTAGTCTTGGTTTACAGTGTTCTTGTATTCCTTATTTTTATATCTATTATAAACATAGTACAAGTCTAGGTTGACTTGAGGTTTTATTTTAGTAATATTCAGTCTGTACAACGAAGGTATCAAAGTCTCAGAGGTGAGAGGTGTTGCAGAGGTACAAAGGGGGCAGAGGTGTCCAATCGATCGTCGTTGTAACATGGAGTTCTATTTACTTTGTAATTGCTGAATATTATTTTAATAAAGTGAGTCTCCAATCCTAGTTGGGATTGGACATGGACTAGGCCACTAGAGTAAAGGATAGGGGCTGAATCACGTAAAAATCATGGTGTGATTTATTGTTCTTTTTGTTTCTGTTTTTAGCTTTAATATTCTGCAGAATTTGGTTTTTAAGTCGAAAAAATTTTATACTAATACGGACAGGTATTAGTTGTCCATTTATAACAGACAAAGAACATAACTAATACTGATTGAGGTTAGATCAGTCCGATTATAATTCTATTATAATAAACTTTAAAAATTGGCCACTGTAGATCAACTCTGAGTATTTACACCTATTCAGCCCCCCTCTAGGTGTGCTTATTACATAATTTCATTTGGTATCAGAGCAAGGCTCTACTAATATTGGTCTTTGCAGGTCGTAGGGAAAGATCCTATAGCACACCTCAATTTTCAAGAAGGTCAATCCACAAGTCGGCCACCTTTGTTGCTCGGAAGTGAAAACTTCAACTTTTGGAAGTTTAGAATGATGATTTATCTCAAACGAGACCCATGGGAATGGTGGGTTGTTGAGAATGGTCCTGTCATTCCAAGACATGATCATGGAAAACCGAAGACTCTCATGGAAATGGATTCAAATGAATCATATATGTTTTCCTATAACTCAAGAGCCATGAACACGCTGCTAAGTGGGATTATTCAAGCTGAAATTGACAAAGTTCCTGCATGCACCACTGCTAAAGAAATATGGGATACAATCATCATGAGCCATGAGGGAACTACAAAGGTAAAAGAAGTCAAATTAAGTATGCTAATGCAAGAATATGAACTTTTCAGGTTAGAGAAGAATGAATCCATCAAAGAAGCTCAAGCTAGATTCCTCACTCTCATAAACTCTCTAAGCATGCTCGGCCGAAAAATTGATCAAAGGGAGATAAATAGAAAGATACTTAGAGTCATGCGGTTTGCACCAAAAATTACAACTCTTCAAGACTCAACTACAATCAGTTCGATGAAAACTCTAACTTTGTTTGGAGAGCTTGAAGAATTCGAAAATCAACTAAAGAGGTATGATGAAGAGGATGAAGCACCAATAAAGAAAACATTGACACTTCAAGTCGAGAGCAACAATGAAAGTGATCACGAAGATCTTGATGAAAAAATTGAAATGATCTCAAGAAAACTCGAGAGACTACTACAAAGGAAGAAACAAAGGAAAAATCAAAAAGGTAGCTCAACTCCAGTGAGCAAGTCCGAAATGAAACAAGAAGAAGAAAATGTCCAACTCTGTTTCATGGGACTAGAAGATGATGATCAACTTGAGGTAACAAATTTTCATAAAGCTTTTGAAATATCTATGCCTGATTATATTGCTTTACAAAATGAAAATCAACAGCTCAAAAAGAAAAGTGCTTATTTTAAGAATTGTGTAGATGAGCTAATAAATGAAGTTAAGTCGCTTATTAAAGAGAGAAAAGAAAATTAATATCTTAAAAATTAAAATGAAATGTTAAAAGAAAATTTGAAAATGAGAGATGAATGCATAGATGCTTTTAATGATGGAAAAATGATGAATATGCAACATGTTGATAATGTAACAAATGCAAAAATAGCATCTTTAAAAAATGATCTTGCTAAATTTGTGCAAGGAGAAGAGAATCTAAATGTTATGTTAGGGGCACAAAGGTCTAGTCTTGATAAACAAGGAATTGGGTATAATCCTATAAAAAATGTGAAAAATAGAACTAATGATAATATTAGAATGATTAATAGTAAACCAAGGTTTAAGCCACTTTATTGTTCACTGTTTGTTACTTGTAAAAAATGTGATTTTAAAGGACATTTTAATTATAATTGTAATAAAATTAGAATAAAATAAATTTGGGTAAAGAAATGTGATTTATATGCTACTAACCCAAATGGACCCAAGAAGATTTGGGTACCAAAAAGGTAGACTATTTATTCATTTTGTAGATGTCTCAAGATAAAAAAGGAGACGAATAGTAGTTATCTATAAATTATTTGGTGGAATCTGTAAGTATTTCATATTATTTTTTTATATATAATGTTTTAATTAATATGGATTTTTTTAAGGGTTCATAATATTATTTATTCTAAAGTTTTTATTGTGCTAAATGTTCTATATTTAATACACTTGACAATCATGATGAGGAATCTGTACTTGTAATATTTTTTTTAATGAACTTAACCATGATCTGTCAAAGGAAGAGAATGAGGATTCTGCAGGAAATAACAATTTGAGTCGTAGAAGCCAAATTGCTAAATTCGGAGAGCCTAAGCCGTCTGAATTAGAAGGAAAGACAAATTAAATCGAATACGATCTAAGCCGTTCAATCGGAAGGAAAGATAATTTGAAATCGACAATCGGACCGTCCGATTTAGAAGAAAAATCAGATACATAATTTGATATATCACAGTTTGAATCTAACGAACAGATGACCACTACCAAGCTTCCTAGATCATGGCGAACTGTGAGAAATCATCCCCCAAATTTGATTATAGGTGACCGCCACATTGGATGATGAAAAGAAGTGTTTTTGAAGAGATTTGATTATGAAGATCCAAAATCGAAAACTTTAGAGCACATCTAGAAAGCTTACTATTGGTAACAACAATGTTGATATATATAGGTAACAAATCACAAAGGTATGATCGTATTGTTTACTTGCTATATGTGATTTTATTATAAACTTGCTCCAATGATATTCTTTATCTTTGAACTTATTCTTTTAATATTGACAAATGGGGAGAGATAACTATTTAGCTAAATTGATATAAATTAATTTTTGTTGATGACAAAAGGGGAGAGATATTTAGGTAATGATGATTATGTGTTAATCAACTTGTGCTTAATAATTTTTTTTTGATAATGACAAAGGGGGAGAGATATTTGATATTTGAAATTTGAATTGAATTGATATTCATGTTGGTAGTGAGATACAACATGTAATATGTTTTGCCTAAATTAAGGGGGAGCCATATATTTAGGGGGAGTATGATATATATATTGTCATCATCAAAAAGGGGGAGAATGTTAGTATTTATACTTTGTGGTTTTAATGATGACAATGTTTATATGGGCTAAATTGATTTTATATTGACTTATAATTTAATTTAGTCATGTTAATCAAATATTTTCATGCATATTAATATAATAGTTTGCATGGGTTATTGAATGGGTTAATACTACACGTTATTTGCTAGCCCACAAAAGTTACTGCAGTTTGGAGTAAGTAAATCAAGTTGGTTTATTTTTGTCTCATGCTTTCTATGTTTAAATCTAAATCCGTTTTGTTATGGAGACTAATTCAAATATGAAGTGGAGTATTTTAAGGAGATTGAACATCAAGTATTGAATTTATAACAGGTATGTGCAAGCTATAATTTATATCTACTCTGTTTAAAATTCTTTAAGTTTCTCATATTTATTTGTTGGGTTATATTCTTTCAATATAGATATGTGATATGTTATATATATATACTGATTTACCAATTTACGTGTCTTAAAGATCTTTTTAGGAATTGGTATATTTAAGGACTCTTATTCAAGTTGGAACAACAGTTATTTTTTGGAGTCTTGCTAACAACAGTTGCTATTTTGAAGGAAACATGTTAACTGTCAAATAGGACTCTTTCAGCTAGTCTTTATATTTTATTTTACTACTTTTCTTATCTACTGAGGCTGTTATTCATCTCCTATTAACAAGTAAAATAGCTGTTGCTGGAAGAATTGGTACGTTGCATGAAATAGTCGTTGGTCTCTTCTTTATATATTCTGTTTACTCGGCTTCATGAAGGAACAAGACTACTGATCAGAAACTCTTCAAGCTATTCAGGAAACAAATCATCATATCACTATTTTAGTCTTGGTTTACAGTGTTCTTGTATTCCTTATTTTTATATCTATTGTAAACATAGTACAAGTCTAGGTTGACTTGGGGTTTTATTTTAGTAATATTCAGTCTGTACAACGAAGGTATCAAAGTCTCAGAGGTGAGAGGTGTTGCAGAGGTGCAAAGGGGGCAGAGGTGTCCAATCGATTGTCGTTGTAAGGTGTCCAATCGATCGTCGTTGTAACAGGAAGTTCTATTTACTTTGTAATTGCTGAATATTATTTTAATAAAGTGAGTCTCCAATCCTAGTTGGGATTGGACGTGGATTAGGTCACTAGAGTAGAGGATAGGGGCTAAACCACGTAAAAATCATGGTGTGATTTATTGTTCTTTTTGTTTTTGTTTTTAGCTTTAATATTCTGCAGAATTTGGTTTAAGTTGAAAAAATTTTATACTAATACGGACAGATATTAGCTGTCCGTTTATAATAGACAAAGAACATAACTAATACGGACAGGGTTAGACCGTCCAATTATAGCATGCTATAATAAACTTTAAAAATTGATCACTGTAGATCAACTCTGAATATTTACACCTATTCACCCCCTCTGGGTGTGCTTATTACATAATTTCACAAAGTGCTATTACTTGATTTTCAGCAACAAAACAAGTTAGGAAGCTGTTACTGGTACTTGATGGATGGTCAATTACCAATCAAGTTCGGACACTACTTTGGTGGTTTAGGTTATATCTCCCATTTTTCTCTCAATTCCATATAAATTTTGAACATTATTAATCGAATCAACACATTATTTGTTTTATTGTATTAAGCTGTATCATCACATCAAAATTTAGAAAAACCAAACAATTTTAACCATTCAATGAAACGAAAAAATTGAATTTTTGATGCAATTAATTTTCAGCTGTAAAATTTGATAATCTAAAACCTTTCTTCAATATTGATCCTCAAAATTATAACCAGCCTCGAATAGAATCTAATAATCTAAAACCTCAACTCAATAATCCGACAGTTGCGCTTGTTCCAAAGGGGAAAAAAACAGGAGATGAAAACCATAGCTATTGTGGTCCAGCTAATACTCAAATACTGTGAGATATATCTCAGTTAAGATGGCAAGGAAACTGATTCTGAGGTGCTTAGAGCTTCAAAGCAGCTCTTGCCATAGCCAGTGCACCCTCATAACTTTGACTTCCACCAATGAAGCCACTCATATGGACAAAAACACAGCTAGGAATTCCTGTCTCCTTTGAGAGCTCATCATCTCTCAAACCACGCCACTGAGCTGGAAGGGCCTTCCTGCTCTCAAATCTGTCGGGAGATACGGCCACAGCTTGTACTCGCCATTGTTTAGCTCTTTCATCCTACAAATTAGATATAGATAAACTATGATATTTTGGGATTTCATTTGAAGAATAATGTATAATTACAGGAACGTCTGACAGATACAGTAGAATTCAGAAGAGTGATGTTCTGACACATAATGAAAGAAAATGGATGTTGGAAGAATGGATATTTCTGGAACATAAGCTTAAGAGAATTAAGGATGTAAAGTCTGCTACTGATGAGCATTTATTAAGACTAAAACCAGTTGAAGAATGTGCAAAAGACTGCTTTATATAAGATGCAGTCTCAAATACTATCTTCAAATATCCTAGTATTCCTTTTTGCCTTCAAGATCGATCTGGATGCCAGAACCACGACTCCTCTCCAGAATAAACATGATCTAATGTTGAAAAAGTATCTCTTTTTGAGAAATGGCTAATAAATCTATCTCTCATCCAAAGAATAAAAGTCACAATGAACCCTGAGCAAATTAGATCAACAATAGCAAATCAGGCCATTGTCAAATACATAATACTCCCAACCAACCCCACTTCACAAAAAAGAAAAGAAACGTGAAGAAGCACACAAAGGATAGGAGTTCAATATTTATACCTGATAAAGAACATATTTAATGGATGGGTCCATCTTCATCTCTTGCTCAAGCTCAAATAAGTGAAGCTTCCACTGTTGGATACAAAATTAGATCAGAATCTTACTTTTTTCATTAACATAAAGTGGACTTGTTTTTATTCTTTTTTAATATAGTTACATGAAGTGGATACAAGTAGAAGCATTAATCTTGAGAAATGCCGAGACATGTTTCTCTGATGAATATAGTTATATATGCTACCTATCAATATATATCGTAACATCATAAGAAGGATAAAGTAGTTACAGGACAAAAGAGCTTTCATGAGATATTAGCACTAAAAGTAACAGAAATTATTTTAGACGCAAAATAAAGTAAAGATAAAACAGGATCAACAATGTACAACCCAAATACCCAACAGTGCTTCACTTTGTTGTCAGGTATCATGTTCAGTAATCAGTACTTTTGTGAAAGGTGAGTTAGCAGAGTCCACTTGATAGAAGGTAAGTTGAAACATGACACTGTAATGTATATAAGCAACTCAGATTGAATTGTTAAGGTTTGAGTAGTAGATCTACTTTACTTCCAAACCGACGAGCAACAAGGTCAACCTGACGACTGAATTTGCTATTTTGCAAGAGTTCCAACATAAACTAGGTAACTGTTCTAAAATTCCCCCACAGAAGTCAATTAATCGCAGAAAATAATATAGACGGTGTAATATTATGCAAGGTTAGGATCCTCAACATCATGAAACTCCAACCAATAAGCTAAAATCCTTAATCAATTGTAGTTGGCATAATTATAAGAGTAAAGAAACTAACAAGAGTAGGCGTACCACAGTTAGCAAAATCAGTTTGATTTGGAGATTACCACTTGAGAAACTTTCTTTAATGGAAACATTTGGAAATGTTCGCTTTACGTTTTAAGAATGAGATTAGCTGTTATTTGCCAGTAACTAATAAAGTGATTGCAACATATATCGTAGTACTACATTTCCCAGATAAAATCTTCAACATGTTTGAGAACAAAAATACAAATGACAATTGACTATAAAAATATCATAAAAATATCAGAAGAGCGTTAAATAAATAATATCTTTACGAAGCATCTTAAGACTAATAATGGCAAATCAGAAGAGTGGAAACATGATAAGTGCTACTTACAGGGCAAAATCTATCCAAAGCCATAATTTCTCCACTAGGATCAACGGATTGCCTTGCAGCAAGACATTCCATCACAATTGAGCATGCTGGTAACCAAGATTTTGCATGAAAACGAACATTCTGGGGAAAAGAAAAGAATTTATAATAGATAAAATTATCCCCTAGAGATGGCTCATACCAACCCCATTGACCCTTATACAATACAAAAACATGAATTTTACACTTGCAGATCTTTAAAGAAATCTTACATCTAAAAACTCACTGCCAGCTAGAGCCATTGCATGTTGAAAAGCTTCATTTTCCTTCTCAGAAGACTGATCGGGGTCAATCCAATCCAAATTAAACTTTCCAACTCTCGAAGACAAGTGTGTATTATTCACATATCTTGGGGGCTGGTCCGTTTCATACTGATTAATCCCATTATCAATTGCATCAATAGCCTGTTGGAGCAATAAAAATGTGTATAATCACTACTTCACACCCATACATAAGCTGTATCATATTTTGAATTGAAAGTATGATTTCAAACACACAAAACTATGATTTCGCCAAACATCTCGTGTAAACCACATAGGCAATTAAGCATGAGACAAGGAAAAACGAGAGAAGATTATTCAATCTTAAACCTCACCAAATAGCCAGAAAGCACATATCAATATATTTATGGAGGGAGAGAGAGAGAGAGAGAGATAAACTGAGGGTATTCAACATGTTCCATTCGCTTGAATCTTAATAATAGATCATGTTTTCAATCCTGCGGCCATAATGCTCATCAGCAGCCATATCTGCAATTTATTACCTTCTAGGGAGCAATTTACTCGTTATCTTGTATCATCTTAAGAAAATCTGCAGCTACTCTTCATTTCCCTTCACTCTTCTGCTTATTAATTGTAACTCAATTACATCTCCTAGTTCACACATCAATATAGTGTGATCATTGTGGCCACAACATCTCTTTTGGCTTTCTACCATCATAATTGAACACTCGTAATACTTTGGAGAGAATGATAGATAGGGAAGTTAATGGAATAGAGATTTGAATCTCAACATAGGTTGAATAATGAGAAGGTAAAAGAAATCAGACTGAAAAGTTAAAACCAAAAAAAAATAGTATCTTTCCTTCATGCCTTTTCTGAAACTAAATACAGGCTAAGTTTTTCTACCAGTCTTTCCCGGTAACTCCATGTAGCGTGTTACCTACCTACCATCAGTGTCATCAAAAGAGACAATAAAGAAAATATACCAAATTTATGAAGCAAAAAAGAATAAGAGAAAGATTATACCTCCATGAAGCTTTTGTAGACGGCTAAAAATAAACGTTGCACATCCGGATGCCCTTCATCAAGCTGAAGCTCCTTTGCTATTATTTCCAGCCCAAAATGCTAGAAGAAGCACAGCAAATTAGATTGCTTAAAAAGAAAATGGCCTAAAAACTGTAAACAAATGGTTAGGCTAAACTCTACCCCAATCATAACAAAGGAGGGGTTAAATTCCAAGTACAACACAAACTATCTAGAGACAAGAAATGATGACTATATGAGAGCATATACTAAAATTTTAATTTAAACAAGTAAAGCAACTATCAGAGAACTATGACATACTGAATGTGTAACCAAACCATAAATGGGCAGTCTTGAACAAAAAGAAAGTTAATTTACCTTATAAACAAGACCAGCACTACTGAGCTTAGTAGTAAAACCGTGCCCAAAAACCTCGCCAAATCCTTTCTGGTGATGGTCGTAACGGTCCCGACTGGGAACATAAACTCCACCAACGTCAAGTACAGCATCAAGTGTTTCCAACACCTGCAGCAACACACCAGAAATAAGTACTAGTAGCAGAGCAGTATAGATCTACTTAGTCCTTTACACAAACACGTAGAGCGCGGACCGTAGGGTCTCTGGTTCTAACGATTTCGGCGCCGGAGAATCTGTTGGTGAGGCGAATCATGAAGCAGCCAAGAGCTTCGTCGCAGTGAAAGCTTCCATTGTGAGTGCCTACGCGCTTTAAAGGAGGAGGTGAACCAGTAGAGAAGGCGGAAACCCTAGAAGGAGAAGGAGAAGGAGAAGGAGAGTTGGCCATGAGAGAGAATGCAAAGAGGGGTTTATGGAAGTTGTTGAATAATAGGCACCTCTGATTCAGCCCTCTTGCGACCGTAAAAAGCATGCCTTTCTGATGATTCTTTATAAACAACGCCCGCTTTCTTTTCCCGTCTTTTGCAATGCCATGACAGTAGTATATATATATATATATATATATATATATATATATATATATACACATTAAATTAAAATAAATTGTTATTTTGTACTAAATAAATTATTATTTGATTATACCGAAAATCGTAAAAATAAATCTATTCTTAAAATACTTTTATTGTTTAAAATAATTAAATTTATTATATTTATCTAATATATATATATATATATATATATATATATATATATATATATACGTTACAATTGAAAATCTTGAGGAAAAAATAATATGTAAAATTTATTTATCATATTTGTCTTTTCATATTTTCAAGTAAAAAACGAAGTTTAAAAATTATTTTAACATCACTTAACCAATTATTTTCATCAAATTAAAGCAATTTTTTTCAACTCCAAGCATGGGCTTTTATTTATTTATTTATATGAGATGGTTGAAGAAAGAAAATGGGAACGCAAGCATTACACAGGACAGGACAGGACAGGACAGGACCAGGATAAGCTAAAAATAACAGCCTCCATAGCAGCCAACAAACACCCATCAGAAAAAAAAAAGACAATGATTTCGTCGTCTCCAAATCCTCTATTATTGGAACGATTTCTTCCCATCATAACACCTTCGACCCGTACCAATTTGGTATTATTATCTTCAAGGCGTCCAACTCTGAATCTTAAATGCACCACCAATTTGAGTGATTCCTGAACAAGAAATGGGACCCCGTAGCGTCAAGGATGTGTTGTCTAGTATGGTGGACGAGCGCTTAGAGGAACTATTGAACAGTGATGAGAATAGGGTTTTGTTAGATGGGTTGGAACAAGCAACAAAGAGAGTGGAAATGGCAAGGAGGGAGCTTGCGGAGATTGAGAAACAAGAAATTGAGGCAAAGAAGATGAAAGAATACGTTAACCAGCTCGAAACCAGAGCTTCTGAGGTGAATCTTTTTCTTTTTTTCACCTTTCCTTATAGAGATATAGCTGAAAAATTCAATTTCTTACTGTACCATATTCCTGCCCGTTTTCAAATGGAGTATTGGTATTACATACTTGTTGGAAATTTCTCCCTTTAATAAAAGGGTTTGTTAGTTCCACCATTCTGTTGCTTTTTAGAGTTACCATTAATCAATCCTAGCTCCACTAAAGTTTTGGGAATATGCTAGAAAGTGGATTATAATGGAGTAGTTTTCGGTGCTGCAATATCTTAGCTTTCAATGCTGCATAAGCTTCAGGTTGGAGTGCTGGGGGTACATTAATGGATTTTGTGCCTCAGACTATTATATGTACTCTATTGTTTATGTACCTATGGACTTCAGTTCCATTTCCCTCCTTGTTTCCAAGCTCCATCACTGATGAACTTTTGAAGAAGGCATGACTATTGGGATCAGTTTTCCTACTGCTATTTGTTTTGATGTTCGGTTATGGAAATACAATTCAATCCTTGATATATTATGCAATGAAGTCTACCATGTCTAAATGATTGAGCAAGAGCTAGTTAAGGGAGTGTACAGACTATTTATTAGATGACCTTGGCCCAGTGTGCTGGTTATCCCCACCCCTTGTGGGTGGAAGTTCAAACCTTTGCAGTGGCAAAGTAGTAAGTGTGAGTTTAAATTACAAACTACTCTGCCTAGAATTAGCAAAAAAAATAAAAAGAATTACTTAATTGTTTTGGCTAAACTGATTTCTTTGTTTTGATCCTCATATATTGTTAAAAGTTTATTGTTTCTCACTAGCATAATTAAAGAGGTTCAGACTTAAAAGTATACCATGAGCTTGGGTCAGTGAATTACCTCCACGGGAAAGGATGGTTCTCAAATCTTACATAGATTTTCAATCAAGTTTGTGGAATGTTAGGATTGGTTTTGTACTAAGAAATTTATGTGTTCTTTTAATTGACATAAATAGCTTCCCTGAATAGTGAATAGACTATTATGATGTTTCATGTTGCTTATAAAGAATGTTGCACATTTTGAAGATTGCAGAATGTCAAAAAGAAATATTAGAAGCAAGAGCAATGGTGGAAGAGGCAGAGCGCTCTCTTGCTGTTGATGGGGTTGGAGGCAGAGATGCCCTCATGGAGAATGAAAGCGAAGCAATTAAGAAAAATACTGAGAGACTGGAGTCTATAAAAGCATCATTGATTTCGGCCATAGTTGGGACACTAGCAGGGTCTCCTATTTCCTTGACTCAAGTGAACAGCATTTCTGAGCTGATACTCCCTTTAGCAATCACCTTGATTAGCTGTGCATTATATGGAGTAACCTATAGATATGTCATGAGAAGAGACTTGGAGGATATTCATTTGAAGACGGGCGCGGCTGCTGCGTTTGGCATTGTTAAAGGTACATTCATATTATTTTTATGCTGAAACATCAGATTAATTAAGCCTTTGGAAATTTAAGTGATGACAATATATCTTTGGTCGACAACTTAATAATATTTTTGTGGTTCACAAACTTAATTTGCATGCAGGCCTAGCTATTCTTGGTGCTGGACCTCCTCTAGAGTTAAATGCTGGTAGCTTATTGTCACATGCTTATGATGGTGCAATTTCTGTATCTGAGAATCTTTTGATTTTTCTTCTTGCTACGGTTGCTCTGGATTTTTTTATTAAGTTGAAGATTTTAAGCCCGTTTCCAATTGAAATATCAGACTAGATGGACAAAACGGACAAATTAAGGTGGACCAGAATGCGATCTCTAGATTGATTTATTTCCATAGAATATTAGCTGCATTTCGAAAAGTCAAATGTTACTCGTATCTTTGGATTGAAGTATCAAGTACCTGAAGTTCAGAAATTTAATCTGGCCGGCATCATAAATTGTAAATAGAGAGACAATGTAATTATATTCTGAAGTTCTACAATTTGACTTCTGCTTGAATGAAGTAATTATCATCTTTTGGGGGGTTTCTTTTACAGTTCAAGTCAACCACCAGTTGAAGATCCTTGAGTGAGAGGTGATGTAATTCAGTCACCTAATGCCCTTTCCATAATTTATAAGTTCCACATGGTATTAAATACGGAGTAATTATTATTATGCACAATTTCTTTTTATCATTATTATACATAATAAAACTCTTAATAGTAGAATACACCACCTCCTTTCCTCTTCAAACATTTAATTTTCATGATGTACTGCATCCTCTAAAGTGTGCATGTCCAACTGTACCACATGCTAGTGTTTTGTTGTTCATAGTATTCCTTTTTGTTTTGCTGCCCTTGCTAAATTATGAAGTTCATTTTATATCCCTTTTGTATATTTATGTACAATGTAGTATGTATGCAATACTACTGGATCTGATTAAATATTAACAGTTAGTCTATTCACCATTTACTTTAATTATGGATCTGTGGGCTGTGTTACAACTAGTGGGGTTTGACCATTTAAAAAATTGTAGAGAGGAAGTATGTAGTCATGCTTCATTAGACAAGGTCATTAAAGTAATTGGCATTGGGCTTGAACTTGCCCTCTTCTACTCAACCAAACAGTCTGGCTCTGGCACTAGTAAATACCCGTGCCAACAATAAGCTCTCTCTCCCTCCTTCCTGATTTGTTACAGAGAAAGAAGGTAAGAGATGGGTAGTCTTAGAATTCAAGAAAACTTGCTATGGTATATAAGTCTCCAGTTTCTTGTGCTGATCCAAACCAAAGTCTTGTGCTACCAATACAAGGTTGGAGATTTAGATGCTTGGGGGTTGCCCACTTCATCAAATCGAGTCGTCTACACCAAATGGTCTAAGAATCACAACTTCAAGATTGGAGACTCCCTCCGTAAGTTTGTTTTTTTTTTGCTTCTCTTAGTTTTTTAATGTATGCATGATATCCTCAAATCTCAGTCAAAATTTATGATTTTGTGCAGTTTTCCTATACCCACCAAGTCAAGATTCAGTTGTTCAAGTAACAGAGCATTCTTACAACAGCTGCAACCTAACAGATCCAATTGTGTACATGAACAATGGCAATTCTCTCTTCAACATTACCTCACCAGGAGAATACTACTTCACCAGTGGACAACAGGGCCACTGCCAAAAATCACAGAAACTCAACATATCTGTCCTTTCGGGTAATGGATCCTCGTCTTCAGCCTTCTCACCCTCTTATGGTCCGGCTGCATTGCCGGCAACCTCACCTTCGCCTTCTTCCTCGCCGTTAGTCAGCGTTCCAGTCTTCTTCTTGTCGGCAGCCATGGGATTTTTGATATGTGCACTAGTCACCGGCACTATTTGAAAGAAAAATGTAATTTTGGAAGTTTCTATTTAATTAAAACTAAATTCATTTCAATATCCAGTTTGTCTTTAATACCGTCAGTATATAAATATATGGTTAAATGAACGGCCAAGAAATGATAATAACATTACCTTAGATTTAACTATCTTGCATGTATTTATTTTCATTACCTTTAGTGATTACATACTTTATTAAAATAAATAAACTCATAATCATAAGAAAGAAATTAAAGGAAAAACCTATAAGCAATTGAAAATCCATGCCTTTACTATCTCTAAAATATGATTTGGTAAAATAATATTTATTTTCTGCAATAAATTTAGCAAAATTTATAAATTATAAATATATTTTGTTATACGTTTATCCATATACTTGGTGTTTTTCAATTTTATAGTGATGAATAATAAGTTGTCAATTTATTCTATCATATCATACAAATATACGAATATTTATCATAAAATGTACATCATATTGGATTACATAAAACTTTGATGTTGTGGATAAATATCCAAATCCCACCAAAGTTGGTATGAGATTAGAAATAAGAGCAAGGGGATTGATTACTCAACAAAAAAATGCCACACCGACAGTACCATATTATCCTCTGTTGTTGTTGCAACCATTACACGAGTCGAGTGTTCTCTAAATTACATAAATAAATTAATAATAATAAAAAAACACATTATATTTGAAAAGAAATGATTAACAAGAGTAGTTACATTCCAGAACTCATCCAACATCTGCGAACTCTAATTCTATGCTAACACGACTATGAACATAAGAATTTAGCTCACATCAAGATTCATTGGTTTCTCTTCAGATACATACGCCGACTCTGGAGCTCTGCTGTCTGCAAAGTGTGCTGCTGCTGTGGACTTTGACTCACCTCCTTTGAACGGACTCCTCATTTGAGGCACACTGGGGTCCACTTCCATAGCAGAAGCCCTAGGAGGGGACTGAGGCTGCACCTCAACTTCTGGATAAGCAGCTTTAAACCTAGCTCGAAGCCCTTCATCGACCAATCTTACTCCATTCAACTGATTACCTAGTGACATCCACCTGATTTATATAAACAAAACAGGTCAACTGACAAACCCAGATTGCATTTGAAGCTTGTACAATGAGGAAAATCACAACAAACTAAAAAAAGGAAGCCTGGTGCAGTGTATGTTGTAAAGTTTTATCTGCACACACGGGTTCAATTCCAAAGGAACTACTCTTCTTAGACGTACAATGACCACAGAAAACGCAAAAAACAATTACACATTTCTGAGCATTGACACAGGGTATTAAGTAGTACATTTCTTGAATAAGCAAGCCAAGAATATATGACAAACAGTTCTCGCTAGACAAAAGTCGACCCCAAAGATTTGAGTTGGACGTAATAACACTTTGTCCAGCAGAAACAAGTATAACACATAAGTACTCCACTGCTATATCAATATCTTGATCAATCAATATATGCATTGTAAATTAGATTGAAGAAGAAAACTGTTCTTGAAGAATATAATGGAATTATTAAGTTCTAGAAAGATGGAGTATACAATATTATGTTAATACAACAAAAACTGGATCTACTTGTATTTTTCGTGTACTCATGTAGAAATTTCTTAAATTACATCAAGACTACTAGGTGTATTAAAATATGATGAATATAATGGGCAAGATATTATATTCTTCCTCTGAACCATTTTAGTTGCTTTCAATTTTTAGTTACTCAAATAAAAACTCCTTTCTATTCATGACCTCTCTGAACCCATTTATTGCCAAAAATTACATTCAAGAATATCAAAAGTAAGAGAATGCTGCTCAATTGAGAATGCATACCCCGCATGTGTGTTATGCATGCGAGCAAACAACTCCAGCTTTCTTGTCCTTGGACTTATCCTCTCCAGCATGGGGTACATCTGTGACATAACAAGATCATTATTTTAGTTCAACTTTGCTTTTAAAAAGTCTAAAATGATCATACTCGAAAGAAACGTAAGTGCAACAATATAGATACAACAAATGTAGTGAAACTATCACATAGATAGAGACAAATATAGTAGAATCATTTGCTAGAGTAACAGTAAGAAATGTAATCCATGAAGCACAAGATCTCAACCCCTAGGGCACCAAATCACATTTTGGGGTGTTTCGGTAACAAACTCTAGTAAAACGCTAGGAAGCACTGATATGTGTGTGGGATGAGGATGGGGAGCAAGGATAGGACAATTCTTAAAACTAGGATATGATCATATGAATACCACGGAATACGCTTATTTATTAGTTTATATTTTTAGTTACACACTTCATATAAAGTTTATCCTTAAAAAATAAATAGCTAAAGCTATAATATTTGTTTCACACTTTCTGTTTCCGTGCTACTTATAATGTAGTCATCAGCTTGTGCTAAGCATCATACATCTAGATCAAGAATGAACTGTAGTTATCTTACCTCATCTGGCTTACGGCTTGTTTCTCGAACTTCAGCAACAATCACATCAGTATCAATATTCCTGTTCACTATTGGATCTCCTTTTATTCCAACAAGGCAATGCTCCTTACTGTGGTTGAGCCAATGACCTGTCGCCTGTTCTAATTATTCGTTGGAGTTGATTTGTCTTCACCCAAATGATCTCCTCTACACGCTTATACCCCCAAAGTTCTAAACTGCGAAGAGAAGATTAAGATGCAAATGAGCAAGCTTAAGTACAATATTAAGGCCATTACCCAGTGTTCATAAGAGATAAAAGGTGGCTAGAGGAATAAACCGTGGCAGTATATGCAAAGTTTTTTCTCTTACTTAAGCCTAATTCTCAAGCACACATGACAAAGATTTAACCATCATACTAAGCAAGGGTCATCTTTAGTGGGATATACATTTGAGAAATAAAAGCAAACAAATACATTGTTGTTCTCTACCTTACTGCCTGTCAATGCCACAATTATTTAAATATATATGCAGACAGAAATGTTTGAACTAACACAATGTTTGATAATCTGGCACATTTATGTCCATCAGATGTATATGCTAGAACATCAACAACTTGAGCTGCAGTAATTTAACCCAAAAAAAACTAATAAGCAAATTTTAAATGTTAATGGTGCAATGAAAAGTATGGGAATAGCTTAAATATGTGATCACTTGCAGCATGTTTTTTCCAAGCTTGCACATATCCAAGTTTACAATGGAGTTTCCAAAGAATGTATTGATATACTTCAACAGCTATCACCAACTTCAACCAATTAAAGACAACACAGTTGTTTTGTTTACATCCCAGACTGTAGGATCCGTGCAAGAATAAGAATATGCTTTATAAATTGTGGCGTTGGCAATATCATTCTCAAAAAGATTCTGAATTCAACGTAAGAATGGGCCAAAACACCGCAGAATAAATTAAGTGATGTAGGGTTTAGAGTTTCAACTCCGCGTCTATTAACCCTAAGAAATATCTCCACGATATAAAGGTGCCAATAGTCTTAAGAGTTCAGGACTTGCATCGGTATTTAAACAAAACAACCCTAAATTATACTTGGGGACCAAGAAAATAACTAACGACAAAAATACCCCAACTCCTTAAATTAAATACCAACTAACTCCTAAAATTAAAACAAGTCCATAATAATTAAACAAATAAAGTAAATAAATCATCCACATTATCCATGATGATTCCCATCATTAAGGACTATCTTATTATCTTCTATGGGTAGAGAAGCTGTGCAACACTTGTATTCATCTAACAGCTGAACTCCTCCTACCTTACAAACTGAATCTAATCCATTCTTTCTTTGCCATAAAGTCACTAATCAATATCATTTGTAGTTTGACTCACACTACTATGTATAGTTCACATGATATTTCATTTCAAGGAAACCAAGTATTTTGCATACAATGGCCTCAAAAGGCAAGCAACATGTATAAAACAAAATAACTTCTCCTTTGGTCAATGATGAATCCCGGGCAAAAAGAATTGCATATTGTTTAGGCTTCATGATCATAGACCATCATATATTATCTAACTTCCAAAGACATACTCAAAAAATTTGACAAGCCACTTAAAAATTCTCATGAATTGAATGATGCCAGTCTTAGGCTCTTTGGGCAATATGTAGAATCATTTAGCAGAGATATTTTCTCAACATTGTAACTGGACACAGATAGCAATGACGTACCATTCACGCCCAAGCTCCATTGCCCGTCCAGTTACCCAAAGAAATATCAGACCATCAGTTTGCAATGCGGGAACATTAAGAGTACGCATTTCATCATCAGCCATTGTGCCATAAGGCAATTCCATATGAATGTCCCAAGGTGGATCCGCCATAATGACTCCATATTGCCCTAAAATGTCCATTCTAAAATTACGAATGTCACAATTAATCCACTGTGATTCACCAAGCTCTACTTCTGAACAATATTCAGCACGTTGAGGCTTCAGTGATTTGGGAGGAAGAGCAGCATCGCCAATCATCATTGGTGGGACATCTGGTGTTGAGTCAAGCTCGTAATGAACATATTTGCATGTCTATAATAGAAAACAAGTACACAAATTATTACTATAGGTAATAATGAGAATTTAGCCTGTAGAATTACAGCATAGAAAAACTAGAATTTACCTTCATGTGTCGACACGTGTCTAGAAAGGAGCAGTCCCCTAAATTGACATCTGTATGGGGAGCAATTATTCTCCGAAAATGAACCTAAGAAGATGATTCAGTAAGAAAAAATATCAACTAAATTGTTGCAAGCAAGGAATTTTCATAACCACACATAGTTATAGTATCTATCTTCTTTGATAGGTCATATAGTTAAAATATCTAAATTAGATTTACCACACTTTCACAATCAGGTATTTTAAAAACTGATGCTAGAGCTAGTTCCTTCAGCAATAGACTCAAGCATAAAAAGATAAAACAAAATATTTGACGCAACTAATGGTAACATAAAGCTCCTTCAAGATTGAGGACATTGAGTACATCTAAGCAGCAAATGAGCCGAGTGGTTAATGTATTAGATTGAGCTTGGACCCGTTCTTAGTTGTTTGAGCCTATCCTCGGCCTTATTTTAGAAGGCTCAATGATAAAAGAATCAAGAAGCTTTGGGGACAATATCAGTGTTTTAAAAATCCTCGCCTAGGTCCGCTTAGGCCCCGCCTAGGCGCTAGGTCCCCACTTGGCGCTAGGCCCCCCGCCTAGGCACTAGGCCCCCCTGGCGCCCCGCCTAGGCACAAGGTGGAAAAAAATTCCTCGCTAGGCCCCCACTTGGCGCTAGGCCCCCTTGGCGCCCCGCCTAGGCACTAGGCACCCCTGGCGCCACGCCTAGGCACAAGGTGGAAAAAAATTCCTCCGGAAAATTAGGCGGGGATCTAGGTGGAGAAGTTTTTTTTATTTTAATAACTACCCAAACCAGATCTTGATATATATATTTTTTTTAATGATTTACCATATTCATAATACAGGTAGTAGCATATCAAATTACAACAAGAAGTGAACAATATCAAGTCAAAATGGATAATTTTATTATAATTGTAATTTTTTGAACTTGTACCAACTTTAAATTATATAAATGATGATACATTTGTAATATTTAATTTAATTCAATATAATTCTTAAATTTATGTTTAGTTTCTTAAGTTTTAATATTGAATTAAATTCTTGAAATTTTAAATTTTATTATTTAATAACAATCTTGTTTATGAATAAAACTAATACGTTAAAAATATGTTTGAACAATTGCATGTTCGTGTTTGAACTTTGACATTAGCAATATGGATATGTATTTGAACTTTAAGTAAAAGCCTTTATTATCTTTATTATAGATCATTTTGTTTTATATTATTGTTTTGTTTAGATAAATGTAAGATAAAATATTAAAATTGGCTTAAAATAAAAAATTCACTTTAGGGCCCTTGAGTCCCCCAAGGCACTAGGCCCCCCTAAACTGCATAGCCCTCCTTTTAGCGCCTTTTAGAACATTGGACAATATATTCTCAGTATAGTTGTTAAGGCAACGCCTAGGCATCCAGTCGGTCGGATAAAGGCAAAGTGACAGGGCGACTTGATGGAGGCTTGAAAGTCGGGAGCCTAGAAAATAAGTCATCGCCATGGACGCCTAGTGGACGACCCAAAAGCCAGCTGGGTTAAAAAAAGAACAAAAACAACGTCGTTAGTTGACCCTAACAGCTATTTGCAGCGATCGATCAAAGAGTAGAAGGGGGAGAGCGAGTGAGATTACTGCTTTCGGCGGCCTCAAATACAACAATGTATAATGGTATCACGGGTATGCTCTTCTTTCTTAGTTTTCTCTGCGGTGCTGTTGCATGACTCATGACTCATGACTAGCCTCTCCAGTCGCGACTCGATTCTTTCTTCTCAACTTTTGATGGCTTCCTAGTCAATCCGCTTACTGATTTGCTTTATATTACACTTTCCTCCACACAATTATAAATCTATATATATATATACACACACATATATATATATATGTAATTACACACACACACACACACACATATATATATATATATATATATATATATATTTATATAAAGAGAACGGATCTAAACTATACCTCTTAAATAGCATAATCTCTTAAATAATATACCCTTATTAAAACTACGTCGTTTTGAAAATTCTTTTAAAAAACAAGTGGAGCCACGAGTGACATTTTTGTAAATAAAAGGAATGCAAGTGGGACCACTCTCTTTTAATATTATTTTGTATTTTAAAAGAAACTCCAAAAACAACGTAGTTTTAATAAATGTATGCTATTTAAGAGTATTATGTTATTTAAGAAGTATGATTCAGATCCATTCTGTTTATAAATATATATATATTTATTTAGATATTTTATCCATTGACTGTTCTTGATTATGGTTGCTACTAGTTGCCTTAGTTGGATGTTATTTAAGTTTCATAATTGATGCAAAATCAAAATAATATAACTTACTAACATCATCTAATTTAGTGTACATCCAGTGCATTCCTACTGCAAAATTTGTGTTATTGAAAATGATGTCTAATTTATTTTCAAAAAGAGATGGAATTTGTTTATGCTATTTCATAATTATGCTTTTAATGTTATTCCATAGTGTTATGTTTGAAGTTTTAATGTATATGAAATTTTATTGTCAATATACTTGTTAAGTAAAATAAATAATATATAAATTGCCTATTATAAACGACTTGTCGCTATATGAACACCATGGCGATCGCCTTGTCGCCTAGGCATCCAGGGGCTACCATCATGACTCGCTTAACAACTATGATTCTCAGTCCGACTAGATAGAGAAAAGACTTTTTTTCAAAAAACTTTCTATTTATCACAACATATCACACGTATATATTTAGAATTTAACACCTGGGAGAAATGGCAGAGGCCTTGAGGAATAACCTCAAGGTCGTTGGTTCTAAATTCTGAGTTATCAAATACTCTCACAAACCTAGTAAACTGTGTATAAGTACTTGCGTACCTAAACAGAATACTCTTACGTACAAATAGTCTAAATTTAACGTATCAACATTTTTTGTTGTTGTTTAACTACAATTGCATAAATATCAATATTATAATTTAGTATATTAAATGCTCAAACAATACATTTGTACTAAAATATTTATAAAACAATCAACTTGTTGATTTAACTAAAAATCTTCTATAAAACTTAGGTTTATTACATTTAGATTTTAAGAGAATTCCTAATTATAAGAACTTAAATAAAGAGAGGATTAATCCGCTTTTTCCCACTGTACTCGACCTCAATTTATAAATGCATCACTGAACTGAAATTTTTAACGGTCAACTCATTGAACTGCTTATTTTTTACAAACCGTCACAAATTCCGTCTACTTTTAACAGAAAAATTAAAAAAATAATATTTTAAAACTAATTATCCACGTGGGCTTGTCAACTTGTTTAGACGAAATTTTTGACGGTTTGTAAAAAATAAGCATTACAATCAGTTGACCGTTAAAAATTTTAGTTCAATAATGTATTTGTAAATTGGGGTCTAGTATATTGGGGAAAATGGATTTAACCCTATAAATAAATCCTAGGATATCGTGTTTTTGCTATGCAGCGTATCGCGTACTCGCGTACCGAAAGGCACCACATTTCAGGTGACATTTCCAATCCTCATACATAGTCAAACTCACTCACACACATTTACGAGTAGGATGCGTCCGGCTTTGACTTTTAGTCATTCGATTTCAAAAAAAAATGTATTTATGGGGCTTTTGGTTCGCTGGAATTGGTTGTGGAATGGAATGCTCAGCATTCCATTATGAAGTTTGGTAGCATAAAAATGGTGTGAATAACAATTCCGACATAATCGCGATACCTTTATACATTGGAATCGTGATTCCTTAACCTCCCCTAA
Source organism: Panax ginseng (assembly GCA_020205605.1). Classification (NCBI taxonomy): domain Eukaryota; kingdom Viridiplantae; phylum Streptophyta; class Magnoliopsida; order Apiales; family Araliaceae; genus Panax; species Panax ginseng. The sequence goes on from CM035128.1 coordinate 972,479, forward strand.
GGGATCACAATTTCAACGAGGAAAGGAATGAGAAAAAAATATTGAGACAAAAATGTCCTCACTCATATAAATAAATATATATAATATAATATATTTAATATATAATATACTACATATAATATAATATATATCATATTATATTTTTTAACAAGTATTATATTTGTTTTGTATTATCTTAATACCTAATATAACATATAATATTATATGTATTATTATACATTATATTTACTTTATATTATATTATACTTCCTCCGTCCCATGATAAAAGTACTGGTAGGTGAGAGTGACTTTCTAGCTATTCAATTCAAAATATTCTCTCTCCATACTTATTAAATATGGAGAGAGAATTAGTATAAGAAAAGTATGAGATTTAATGCTACGGGCATAATAGAAAAAAATGTGTAAAAATTTGGTTATTAAAGGAAAGTGGACATTTAACATGGGACTACCCAAAATAGTAAGGAATTTTATCATGGGACGGAGGGAGTAATATAATATTATAGTTACAATAGTACAATATATAAAATTATAATATTATATATAAATATATAATATTATTATATTATATATCAACATAGTATATATTATAATATTAATATGTATTATACTTTTGGATTGTATATATATAGCTAGTAAGTTGGGGATATTTTGGTCATGACATTCTATTTCATTTCATTCTGTCCTAAAACGATTATGTCCAACCAAACACATGAATAAAGTATTCAATTCTATTATAATATTAATATGTATTATACTTATTTTCGGATTGTATATATATATATATATATATATATAGTTAGTATGTTGGGGATATTTTGGTCATGACATTCTATTTCATTTCATTCCGTCCTAAAACAATTTTGTCCAACCAAAAGCATGAATAAAGTATTCAATTCCAATATGATCTGATTACGATTCTAACTATCATTTTATTCCCCTAAAACGATTCCGTCCCGGTCCGTTAGTGATTCTTTTTTCTTTTCTTTTTTTGATAATGTGGGGTTTCCCAATCGCAGTCGGACTAATCCCGAGCCCGTACCAGCCTTTTCTTGAAACCAGCTTGCGCCCATTTCAGCAGTTTTATCTGCCTTTCACAATTGTTGCAAGTGGGATTCGATCCCAAGATGTCCGGGTCTACGGCTCATCCCGGACGTCATTTGAACCACTGCACCAACCAACTGATAGGGTTCTGTTAGTGTTTCAAGTGGTACTAACCACAAACAGACAAGTCACCTGCTCAAGAAAAGCATTTTAAAGATTCAATCTTTGAGAGCGACACCCCTGATGTCTGTCAAGCTCCAAAAAAATCCGTGGACAGACTTCACCTCAAAATCATGTTGAGCTGACTTTTAGAAAGCCGAACTAAATTTTTTTGAGTTGGAAATCATTCACAAAAGGGAAAAAATTTATAATGTGTAAATTAATACATGTTGTGACCACAGAGTTCTAATTTATTTGTTGTGTTAATAACTGACACATATACTGTAACTATACCAACCTTCTCACAAGCAATAAAGGAACCAGACTGACGTCGACAATCTTCTTTGGTGAGGGCTGAACAATACTCCTTTACTTGGGAACCACCTTTGCTTTTGAACTGAAACAACGACAATAATGATTCAGTAGCAATGGCACTAATAGTGATGATTGAAAAAAGATTTTAACATATGAACAAAGAAGCATATACAATCATGATCATACAGCTAAAACATCCTTGAAGACGCAAAATACAGAAGTTTCCATAAATATAAATTTATTGACCTATGTATTTGGACAAGTAATTAGTACTTACCAACTTATAAAGATAAAAATATGCATAATTTTGTCTCGTAAACTAGAGGCCATGGAGTCTCATTCAAAGATGGGGATATGAAGCAAAATTTCCACAGGCCTATGCTAATTACAAAGAACATAAAAAGGATAAAGAGGATTGCATACAGTTTCAAAGAACATAAATTCAGAAGACAATAAAATAAACAACCACATTTTGACCCAAGCATATCTTGGAAACAAGGTAAGCTGTCCATTGACCACGATGCTCTCCTTTCAATGACTAAAATGGTATTTCTTTCTGAATGAATAAGGCACTCTTCCCATTCCTAGTTTGATTTGCATATCTAACTCAAGATGAGGGAATATAAAATTTATGGGTTTGCTCCCTTTCTAAGATTTTTTTGAGGAACTCGTACATGAAAAGTTTTTTGTTTCCCCAGAGCTTGTGAGCTGTAAACAATGTTCTAAAAATCCCTGCCAGGCCCCCTTGGCGCCTCACCTAGGCCCAAGGCGGCAAAAAAAACCTCCAGAAAATTAGGTGGGGCCTAGGTAGAGAATTTTTTTTTTTAATAACTACGTAAAGCAAATCTTGATATATTTATTTTTCTAATGATTTACCATATTCATAATGCAGGTTGAAGCATATCAAATCACAATAAAAAGTGAACAATATCAAGTCAAAATTGATAATTTTATTATAGTTGTAATTTTTTGAACTTGTACCAATTTCAAATTATATAAATGATGATACATTTGTAATATTTAGTTTAATTCAATATAATTCTTAAATTTATATTTAGTTTCTTAAGTTTTAATATTGAATTGAATTCTTAAAATTTTAAATTTTATTTGTTAATAACAATCTTGTTTATGAATAAACCTAATACGTTAAAGATATGTTTGAACTTTGAACAATTGCATGTTTGTGTTTGAACTTTGACATTGACAATATGGATGTGTTTGAACTTTAAGCAAAGACCTTTATTATCTTTATTATAGATTGTTTTGCTTTATATTATTGTTTTGTTTGGATAATTGTAAAATAAAATATTAAAATTAGCTTAAAATAAAAAATCATGTCTAGGGCCCCGCCTAGGTCCCCTACGCCCGCCTCCAGTCTAGCGCCTTTTAGAACATTAGTTGTAAAGGTTTTGTGATAGGGGTTACACCCAGCTAGGCTCGGTTTTTAGGTGCAGTGTATAGCTATTGTTTTGTTTAGAGGTCAGCTTTTCTTTGGCCGTTTCAATAAATTTTGCAGTTGCACTTATATAAAGGAAAAAACAATATCCATGTTCCAAAAGATATTCATAAACAGCAAGTTTGCAACCAACTTTAACATTATTTCACAACAGATGGTGTCTACCATGTTCTAAAGAAAATGTCACAGAATGATCTTGTAAAGTAAAGAATGAATGAATAATACAGATGCCCAAAGTCCTTACCAACCAACCTCAGTTTATTAAATCCATCAAGATATCATTGCAAAAGAAACAAATTATAAATACATTATGAAGCTTGGAAATAAAAATACCTTAGCAGCAACAGCGGTTTCCTTGGCAGTGGGGCGATGAATGAGGTCCAACAGCTCCTCTCCAGTTTTTGATTTCTGCAATTCCTTAAAAGACTTCTTATTCAGCAATGCTTCAAGGTCCTTCAAATCATCTTCCTCGGTCCTAGGCTTCATAGAAATAGCATTGGAACCACCAGTCTGTGCATTCAGTCCTGTTGGGGGCCTATGCATTGGAGGAACCCCATCATCCCTCTGGGCATCCCCATCATCCCCACCATCCCTCTAGGTCCACCCTCTGCCCCATCATCGGACCCGCCCACCATTCCCGGAAAAATTGGAGGCATCCCAGAAAATGTGGGGTCACCCGGTCCCATCCACATATCTGGCACTGACCTAGGCATTACACTTCCCATTCCAAACATGCCACTATTAAAATCACCCCCTCCCATAGCCCCCACTTGTTGTATTTGATTCCCACAGCTGGGGTTGGACTCATTTTGATGCAACTGTTTACTCTCAGGTAACTCCTTAACGAGCCGAGACCGGTCAATCTCAACTACCATAACCCTAGACTTACCACTTACAACAAACTCCTCCAAATCAACACCGCCATTATCCTCTGCCATTGACCTCAGAGCCATCTCAACGGCAAGAATTGCTCCCGACTCACCCCCTAGCTCCCGTAATGCAGCCTTCTCCGCCGAAGTTGCTGACTGATCATTCTCCAATTTCATTAACACAGTAGACGAATCAATGGGCGTAAAGGGAACTCTTTCCAATAAAGAAACTGCAACCATAGACCTAACAACAGATAAGGGGCTCCCACTCTCGTCCATTGTAAATTTTTCATTCTCTCCTCCGAAATTGGAAACTTCAGGTGATTGCTTGGGCTGCTGATTCTTGGAATTGGTGGCTTTTGACTCTGAAGAAGTGCGAATTGAGGTGTTTTCAGGGGAATCTGTATTGATTTCGGGTTTGCATTGGTTAGGGTAGGCGTTAGGGTTTGGGAGTGGGGATGGGAGAGGAGAGTAAGGTCGGCCATTGAAGGAAGAGATAACCTTGAGAGAGAGATCAAGGGAGGAGACAATGTCTGGGACTTGGGTTTGGAGAGCAGCAATGAGGTCTAGTTGTGCATTGTGTAGGCTGCCTATACGGGATTCCAGCTTCTGTCGCATCTCTTTCATGTTCGCCATTTCTTCGTTCCCTTCTGATTGGATCTCCATCTCTATTCTTGGGTGTTGGGTAATTGTGCTCCAATAACACCAATTTCAGAAGCTGAGTCAGGAATAATAATATGTAGGTGGTCGTTAGTTGTTTAGGGTTTATGGAGGTTTTATAAGACTGAAGAAGTTGTGATGGACGAGCAGTAAATTACCTTTTTTTTTTAATTTGTAGGTATTCCTTTTATACTCGATTCCTCGTGTTTGGTTGGTTGTAGCAAAAAAAAATGTTGGGGGAATTCTTTATTCCTACACTGCTTTTTCTTTTCTTTTCTTTTCTCTTCTCTTCTCTTCTCTCTTCTTTTTTTACCCCTTATAATTTGTTCGTAATCCTTTTTCCATCTTCAGTCTAGATTTTGAAAGAAAGAAAAGAAAGTTAACTTTAATTGCCGAAAGGAAAATAAACTCAAAATTATTTTCCCCACATTTTAGAAATAAATTTAAGGTTGGTTTGATTATAACATTGGAATGGAAATGAGAATGAAAGAAGACGAGTATTTCTAATCCATGTTTGGTCGGTCAGAGAAGTTAGATTTTGAGGTTATGCATGTTCTTTCTCTTCCCAATTTCTATTTGTATAACTAACTATATGGTTAACAAATTGGATCCCATAATCAACTACAAATACCAACTTATTCTTTGAAAGTATAGGAAAGACTGGGTACAACAAACCGACAAATGATTTGCATATTCTCCTCCTCCGGTGCTACAACCATTTTTATAAGAATAGGATTTTGTGGTTCAACAAGCATTCCCGCGCTAAACCACTGGGCAGCCTTCAACAACAACTCCTTGGGCCGTTGGACATGAAGCATAAGGACAACCATCTATTTCATTTCCCCACCAATTAACATGGATGTCTCTCAATCCCAAACACAGATACACAAGTATCCCCATAAACGCCAGGCCAGCATCAAGGGCACCTGAGAGGACATAGTTGTAGCGTTGCCACAACTCTGGTCTATATCTATAAACTATATACCCAGATACAAATCCTACAACAATCCAACTCGTGTAGTTCACTGTTGTAGCTTGCGGCATATATCTTGTGGCGCCTATTAACACCGGCATGTTGACCAATCGAATCCACTCTTGCCTAGGGAACAACTTCTGAGCTAACCAAACAAGGAGAGGAGCAATCGCTCCAAACAGGAAGAACCAATTGATCAATCCATAAGTGCCCTCACCTCCAAAGATCCTACGAGGTCCTACTAAGCCCCAGATAACAGACGCAGAGTAGAAGACATTATCCGTCGGGCATGTCCAGACAGTACCACCGGAGGATGTTGTCTCACAGATGTCAGGGATGGTTTCCATCAACCACCATGCAGTGCTCACGTACGTAACACTGGAAATAAGGGTCCCCACTATCTACATAAAATCATAAGACCATCAATAATCATGTCAACAAAAATAGTCAGAAGTTGTTATATGTAGCTACTGGTCACACAAAAAAAAAATTTGACCTGTGCAATAAACATTGTCCTTGGTGGAATTTTCATGTAGTGACCAAGTTTGAGGTCTTGCAGGAAGGTCACAGCCTGTGTTATACTCATGTAACCAAACACCTTGAAGGACATGTTAGCTACTGGATATCCAGGGTAGATATAACCAATTATATATTCAGTGATAATGTTCAAGCCTGGTGCCTGTAGATATAGCCAATTATATATTCAGTGATAATGTTCAAGCCCGGTGCATGTCATCTAACAATATATACTTAGTTAACTTGCATTGAATCAAACACAAAGTAACATGTTACATGTACAAAAAATGATTTAACAACGTGATCAATAATTACTTGGTTCGTGATGGCAGTGATTATCCCAATGGGGAGAGTGAAGAAACAAGCAACACCGCATGCAAGAATGACACCCCACCAGGGCAATTGAAGTTGCTCGTTATAATACTCGAACGCATAAAGATAGCTAATGCAAGGTTTGCCACAAGGATGCACCAAAACCACCACTCAGGAACTTGTTTATATTTGTTCATAAGTTTTGTATGTATATCCATTTCCTTTTTGTTAAAACTTGATTTGCTTTGCTCCCAGATCTCTCTGCATATCACAGCTAAAGTGAGCTTCATTTTAAAAGATGGAGACATTTAGTACAAAATACAAATTAGATATCAGCACACTTATTTTGGTACCTTCCATGAAACAAAAGCACATGTACAACAGTAGCACTGAGTGTAGCAAAGCCAATGCCGTAAGTAATTGCAAAAAATGTGCTGAGGTAAAGAGGCCCTTCACGTTCATAAGCCATGTGTCAAGGTGGAAATTAGAGTCGATGATACTTGAGATATTGTAAACTTGACCTGATGTTGTGAAGGTGCCACTAGAGTATATAGGAAATTTTTTGGCCCTATAGACATCCAGCCAGTAACAGCTGGGAACTAAAACATACATAACTAGGAAGAACCCAGCAGCAACATTGGCTGTGGCAAACCATGGACTTGCTAAAGGGCTTCCAAGGTAGGAGGACACACTAGCCCAGTCGAAACCAAGAGCACCAATTCCGAGTCCATGAAGTCCAGAACCCAGTTGTTGGGTGAAGACTGATCGGGGAAAGATCCAACAAATCCAAGAGAAGGAGGTTAACATTTCAAAGAGGTAGCCAGGAAAGACATAATAAGCAAAGCTGCAGACAAAGGCAATCAGGAAGAACTGAGTGCGCGTGAGCCCACCCTTAGGCCGTTGTTCTTTCTCATGCAAAGCCCTGTGACAACAATGAATTCCAATTATATATCTGACTAGAGCATTCAGGATAAGAAAAGGCGAGAACCACAACGACACAATTATTGCCAGTTATTAAAATAGGAGAAATTTTAGAAGAACGTCTGAATATGTAGTTAATAGAAAGGATTGTCCAATTCGATGACTAAACTTTATATGTACAACAGTAAGAAATGCTATGCAACCCTGCAGGCGAACAATATCTTGCAGATGTCACACCCTGAGCTAAAAGCATCTAAACTTTATGCAGGTAACTTAAAATTTCTGTATTACAGTGTCAACCCATGAGTATTAGTAGAATGAATATGTCCACCATTATACATTAAACAGCAATGGATTAATGGAATGTTATAAGTAGCTAAATTATACTAGTAGGATTTTTGTTAATATGTTAATTAGTCAACCCAACTTGTATAATCAATAGTCAATTTATTTCTAGTCAGAATCGATCTGAATTTTTCACAGAATCTAAAAATTTTATGGTCTTTGTATGTAAAATTGAGTATATTGTGATGCAACCTGAACAAGGAGACCTGGACAAGATTGGCGGGCCACCACATAGCCGCTGGCTCCACCAGATACCTTCTGAATAAACCAGCCCATCCAAATCCCAACACCTACCATTCAGTTCGAGCCCCAAAATCAAACAAAAAAAAAAAAATCAGATTTTTTGAGATTTAAACCAAAATCCAGAAACATTGTAGTTCATTCTTAGGAGAAGTGCATGAAGAGTAACAAACCTGTGTTGTTACAACAACAATCAAGGAGACAAAGAAGGTGATGTGCCTTTTATAAAACACTTTAACAACAGTAACCAAATGAATGGCAAATACAGCGCTATTACCAGAATTGGCAAATATGGTTATGAGCACATGTTCTTTGACATTGAATGGACCTGGGTTCAACGTGAATTCCCAGCGGGTCCCTTCAAAGAAAGCCCGGTCCGTGATCGTGGCTGCCATGAACCAGCCGAGTGGGACAACGGCGATTTGAGCTGAAATTGCTGTGATGGTCAAAGGCTCCGTACGATACCAAAAGAACTGGTTAAGGAAGGATAAGAGGATGCAGGAGAGAGTTCCCAAGACCCACATTCGGAAGGTGACGACGGGGAGAGATGGGTCATCGGCGGTGGATACGGTGATAGCCACCTGTTTCAGGGGCGAGTTTTCCTCGGATTGCGAGCTTGATGAGATGAATTTATCATCTTCGAGTATGGAAACTGTTGATAGAGAGCATAAGGAAGAACAAGTAGTTAGAAGTGATTCAAAATTGATATGGCAAATTAAGAAACTTACTTAATGGAGCTCTGATTTCTTCATCAGCCATGATCTCTGTATTTGTGAGTGGGGGGAGTAACTTAAGATGTCAAACTAATTATTACCACCTCCTCCAACTATTCCTTTTTAGTTGACTGTTTGTGAAATAAGGCTAGCTAATTTGATAAAAAAAAAAATTACTTTTGACTGTTTGTTGAACATGGCTAACTAATTAGATTAAAAAAAAAAACTATTTACTTTTTTAGTCTAATTTTGTTGCCTCATTTCATATTAATAGTGTTGTCACCTAATTCTTACAATTTTTAAAATTAGTATGATTTATAAAAGTTTATAATAAAATAAATTTAGTGATTATAATTATTGTTATATATTTTATAATTGTAATAATTATATAAACTAAAATTAAATAAATTTATATTAATTTGAAGTTTTTAAAAATTAAATTATATCTTTAATTTTAAAATAGAGAGAATATCTATTTACAATTATTTTGCAACCGAATAAAAATATGTGAAGAAGAGTGCCTGGGGCTGGGGTAGGACATTATTTAGTCTAACTTACTTGGTGTCCAGTAAGTGCAATTTTGTACTACCGCAACTTAAATAATTTTTTGAAATAAACCGATAATGATTACCACCTATTTTCATTACAAGTAGTTTTATTAATCAAATGTGTCTGTATCTGCATATATTATATACCACAACTGGTTTCTATTCTATGCCATACATAATTTGGAGTAGTATTACATAAATGATGAGCAATTTTGTCACCAATTTGGTGCTGACCTGCAGAAATCTTTGGAAAGAAACAGACAAAAATTAAGAGACTTTAAATTAATAGGAAGGAGCAAAGTGAAGCCACAGTCAAATACAAGCATGATTTTATGATTTCATTTTTTGTAACTACATAACCACCGGGCAGCCCTCAACCACAATCCCTCTTGCCGTCGGACAGGAAGCATAGGGACAGCCATCAAGCTCATTCCCCCACCAATCAACACTGATATTTTCCAAACCTAAGCAGAGATACAATAATACCCCCATTAAAGCCAAGCCAGCATCCAGTGCACCAGAAAGAACATAGTTGTAGCGCTTCCACAAATCCGGCCTATATCTAAACACTACAAATCCAGATAAAAACCCAAACAAAATCCAAGTGCTGTAGTTCACTGCTGTAGCTGGTGGCATCTGTCCAATGGCACCTATTAACACCGGCATGTTTATGAGACTAATCCACTCTTGGTTGGGAAATGCCCTGTGAGCTAGCCAAACAAGAAGGGGAGCAATTGCTCCAACCAAAAAGAACCAATTCACCATCCCATAAGTGCCTAAATCTCCAAAAAATTCTGCGAGGTCCAATAAGTCCCCAGATAACGGATGCATCATAGAACACATGATCACTGGGGCAGGTCCATACGGTACCACCAGATGATGCAGTTACACAAATGTCAGGGATTGTTTCCATTAACCACCAGGCAGTTCCCAAGTACACAAAACATGCTACAAGTGTTCCGACAATCTAAACTACGAAATGATAAGATAGATCATGAGTAATTAGACAGCTATTACCAATTTGGTGGATGATAGGATGTAGATCGAGATCAAGTAAAAAACTGACCTGTGCCATGAACATTGTTCTGGGTGGAATTTTCATATAGTGACCGAGCTTGAAGTCTTGAAGGAAGGTAATTGCCTGTGTCATACTTATGTAACCATAAACCTTGAAGCACATATTAGCAACAGGATATCCCGGATAGATGTATCCTATAATATATTCTGTGATGATGTTTAGGCCTGGTGCCTGTCATTGTTAATTACATGGAAGAAAAAAATGTACAATTGTAACTGCATATACACTCTAAACAAACACAAACAGATAAAGCAACCTATATATACATATAGAATTTGGTAACAAGCTAGGTAGTGCTGCATATATTATATATATGGTTACCTGATTAGTGATGGCAGTGATGATCCCAATAGGAAGAGTGAAGAAAATGGCGATTGCACATGCTAGTAGTACACCCCACCATGGCAATTGAAGTTGCTCATTGTAATACTCGCAGGCAAAAATTGTAAGTGAAATGTTTGCCCCTAGAATGCACCAAAACCACCACTCTGGAACTTGTTTATACTTGCTCATAAGTATTGTGTGTATGTCCATTTTCTTTTCTTTGAAACTTGATTTGCTTTGCTCCCATATTTCACTGCATTATTTGAGCTCCCTTTCAATGCCAATTAACACATATAAATTCATAATTAATTCGTGGTTATTAAGATACCTTCCATGAAAAAGAAACACGTGTACTATTGTGGCAGAGAGTGCCGCAAATCCAACTCCATAAGTCATTGCAAACATTGTACTGAGGTAAAGGGGACCTTCGCGTTCATAAGCTGCCGTATCAAGGTGGAAATTAGAGTCGATGATGCTCGTAATATTGTAAGTTTGGCCGGAGGAGGTAAAGAGGTCATCGGAAAATATAGGAAAGGTTTTGGCTCTATAAAAATCCAGCCAGTAGCTAACGGGTATTATAACATACATAACCAGGAAGAATCCAACAGCAACATTGGCAGTAGCAAACCATGGTCTTGCTAATGGGCTTCCAAGATAGGCGGAGATAGAAGACCAGTCAAGGCCGAATGCACCTATCCCGAGGCCATTGAGTCCAGAACCAAGCTGTTGGGCTAGAACAGATTTTGGGAAGATCCAGCAGATCCAGGAGAGAGAGGTGAGCATTTGAAAGAGGTAGCCAGGGAAGACATAATAAGCAAAGCTGCAGATGAAGGCAATTAGGAAGAACTGAGTGCGAGTTAATCCGCCTTTAGGCCGTTCTTCTTCCTCATGCAAAGCCCTGTAAATTAAAAAGCAATTGTTATATATATATACATGTATAAAACAACTAAGATTATAAAACAAACTTAAGATTATAAAACAAACTTAAGATTATATGCCTGCATGCTTTGTTATCCTAGCTAAGCTAGCTAGCTATACATTAAGCAGAAATCCAAGCAGTAGACATATATAAACAACTTAGAAAACAATATCAAACACATGTACAGTCGTCTGTCTGTATATATATAGTTTATGTAAGCATGCATTCTGTCTCAAAAAATTAAATGACAACCAAATTCCGTTGATTTAATTGTAATATATATTAGTCAAAATTTCTTTTTTATATTGATAACCTAAAATGACTTTTAACTTTGAATTTACTCTGTGATCACCAATGTTATGTTAAAACAAAATTAACATACTTAACTTATTTATTTTGTTTGTTTAATTATATATTTTACATGATTTCCATTGTTAGCTAGTTTCTTTGAGTATACATGAAGAATTAAACATGAAAATATAACCTTTTAATGAAAAAAATTATAACTACCATCATAATATCAGGATGATTTCTTTTTTAAATTTCTTTTTAATTATTATTTTGTTGCGTTTCAGCGTATCACGTTTCACGTTGAGACTAATACAGCTAAGAAATTATATAAAGGCAGACCCAATCCTTGCGTGGACCTTAGTGAATATACCCACCCAACCTTTTCTCTTTACTACTGTAGTAATTAATAATATCGTCATATCTTTGCGAGACCGGGAGAACAACATAAATGAGGATGACAGAAGCAATAATAATTAGACTCAATAATGGCAAAGCCGATCAATTACGTATTGGATGGGAAAGCCGGTTGTTGGGTCGTGATATTTCTTATTTTTGGGTCGAGTATATTGGGCCTACTCATATGAAGAATTCATTGGGTCTTTATTTTTAATTTTTTAAAGCCATTGGGCCCAGTCACCATATTATATCCGTTTTAATCTTTAAAGCCGGGTCGGTCCAGTGAATCGACCCATTAAATATTTTAATATCTGTTACTTTGACTTGTGATGATGAAAAAGCATGACGGTTGATCAAGGCTCCTGCCATGCATTAATGTGGATGGGATCATAGTCGGTACGGCGGTGAAAAACGATGTGCCAAAAGCGAGAGATAAACCTTATCTGAACTTGGTAGAGCCCATCGATCGGAGGGGTGTCGGGTAGTAGTGGGTGGCACGATAATCCAAGCAAAGATAGTATAACCTAGCAAGGAAGCCATCGCCTGCAGAATGCGTTCTCATACATATTGATTTTTTTTCATATTCTCTCACATACACACAACCGAGATTTATTATCTCTCTCTGAGATCTTAGGCGATAAAGATTCCTCCATTGTTAACCTTGTGAACATATACTAATTCTCACGCTTGAAGCTATCCCCAAGCCGGCAATCGTCGAAGCTTCATGGTGTTTACTGGTGTTCTTGTCTGCGAGGATCGGGGCGTCTTACGTGATTGGGGCGTGGCGAAGATCTGGCGTTAACATTGGCGCTAGAAGGAGGGCTTTTGAGTTCTAGTGTCATTAAAATTTTCAATCACAATCGTTTAACCTCTTGGAAGATGATGAGGAGTAGGGATGAGTACGCCGGAAGGCGGCGGCGATGGTATTAGCTCGTCATTTGCCTCGTGTTTGATGAAGGATCGTGCAGGTCCTTCCAAGAGTCTTCACGAGCACGGCTTAAGCATAATTCGGGGATCTCCGTCAAAAGATTCTGGCGGGGCGAACGAAGATTGGTTTTTGATGCGAATGAGGAGCGAGATCATGGTCGAGGACAGGTGGAAGGCTCACCAACCAAGATTTATCATAGAAATAGTCAGGAGGATAGAGCTTCCAAGTTGGCGAAGATGGCGGACGAAGCAGATAGAGCCATGGCGGTCCTGTTAAAGCAAAGAGAAGATATAGCCGAAACGAGATGCTTGGTGTGCGGCGGAATTGCGGGGACGAAGCATCTAGCCATGATCAATCTGAAGGGCGAAGTGGGCATAAGGAGGAGACGCGACGAAAGGGTAAGGAGCCGAAGCGTTCCATGCGTGTTTCTAGGGATCATTCTCGAAGTAGGAGGAGATCGAGAAGCAGAACTCCCATGGCCTCGAAGAAGGCGATAATGGCCGCTACCTCTCAGCATCGAGATGGTTATCAACAAAGGAGCAGGTCGAAGGAGGTCGTACCCGAAGTCAGGGTAATGGACTATCAACGTGATCATTCTCACCACAAGGAAAGAGTTGTGTACCGAAGCAGATCAAGAAGTCCTACAAGGCGTGGGATCGGCGGGAGGAGGTCGATCCTCTCGAGAGACATAATGTTGTTCACGAGAAGAGGTTTTCCCACGGCTAAAGGCGTTGATTTTCTAGTGAAGGAGCTTAAAGAGCTCGAAAGCAATCGGGTGAGGTCCAAAGGTGAAGAAGGACGCCCGGAAAAAAAGCATCCCTTTTTCCTCGATATTCTCAAGGAAAAGGCGGATATCACTAAAAATTGCCTCGCATGGAAAGTTCACGATGGAACCGGGGATCCTTATGACCATAGCAGGCGTTCGAATTCCGGCTTAATGGACTATTACGACTTCTTGTGACGCCAAGTGCCACACCTTTATTCTGTACACCGAGAAAAGATGCGAGACAGTGGTTGGGAACTTTGCCTTCAGATTCAATATCCTCTTGGACCGAACTTTGTGATAAGTTCCATGCCCGTTTCGGGAGCAACCGAAGAAGAGGAAAGCCTACGGGTTCTTTAGCACAGATCCGACAATTTACCAGCGAATCTTTGGGCCAGTATGTAAAGAGGTTCAGAGAAGCAGTCGGTCAGGTGTCCGATCTTAATGATCTCCAGGCTGTAGGTTTGTTCCAGAATGGATTGGATCTGGTAAAATCAAAAAGTTGGTGAAGAAGTTGATGTTCAATCATCCGAAGAGCTTGGCCGAAGCCTTTGACAAAGCAGAAGGCTACATCGTTGTGGAAGAAGCTATGAACAGCCTGAAGCATCCTCCTTCGGGTCAGGGGAAAGAGTCAGTAGCTCCTAAGCCCGAAGTTGAACAGAGGAGAACGAGGGGGTATAATGATCGAGACGAGAGGCGATTCAAAAAAAGTACAATAATTCACAGCGGCGAGGAAGCGATCATCCCTCCGTTCCACCCGAAGGTGAATAAGATCTACACCAAACTAAACACCGATAGATCGATAATTCGGATCAAATCAAATCAACCTTTCTTTGAGCCACCCGTGATAACTACCGAATCAAGTGGTAACTCTAGTAAGTATTGTGGGCTCATCGTCGTCACGACCACGACACTAACGAAAGTGTTGCAATTTGAAAGACTTTGTGGAGAGGAAGATTAAAGATGGCTTGTTGGTGCGGATGTGGGTAGTAGATAATCGCTGAGAACATTAATCGTCTTTGTTCGGACGGCTCAAAGGGCTCCAGATGTTAAGCCGCCAAGGCATGTGATCGATGATGATAACCGTGGGTTTGCGGGGGAAGTTGATAGGGAGGAAGAGAAGGGCTTACACGGATTCGGTCATGATCGTGACAAAGGCTCCCGAAAAGTGGATAGACCATTCCCGAGACCGTCCGTATCATTTACGACGCGGTATCCTTCTAACCCATTGAGCCACATGAGGGGCCTTGGTGATCACAAAAGTATGTAGTAGTAAGCGCGTGGACATGAAGCGCGTGATGATAGATAATGGATCTTCAATGGATATCCTGTATGTCTATGCCTATCGGAGGATGCACCTTGATGGGCGTAAGATGGAGGTCGGGCAGAAGCTCCTTTATCGGCTTCACCAAAGATGATCCTGTCAAAAGTTCTGCAGTACTATTGAACTCCGGTTATCTTCTAAGACAAAGACCTCAAAGAAAGTTGAAATAGTATGCAAATTCTATGTTGTGCGTTGATTCAAATTTCATAACGCTATCTTGGGAAGACCTACTTTAATCGCTTCTCCAAGTCGTGACCTCCATCCTCATTTCAAAATCAAGTTCCCCACGGCTCACCACGGGGTAGGAGAGGTGGCGGGGGACTTAGATCTAGCCCGACGACGATACTTCTACCGAATCTTGTCATTTCCTCCGGAGTAGGGTCAAGACACAAAAAAGCGGCGATGACAATTGAGATCGAGCCTTTTACCGAAAGTAGTTCTCAACCAATGGTGATTCACAGCCGAGGAACGGAAGAGGTCGAATTGATCCTTGAAAGCCGGACAAGATCAAGTGAAGATCGGTTCAGGTCTACCGTAACCTCTTCTGGACAAATCTCATAGAACTCTTACTCTTCTTCGGATATTTTTGCATGGGAACCAAGGACATGCACGGAGTTAGTCGGAAGATAGCCGAGCATAGCTTTGAATGTAGATCCTCGAAGAAGCGGTTGGCCGAAGAAAAGACGGATCTTTGCTTTGAGCGACGTAAAATCATTGATGAGGAAATAAGAAAGTCATTGGGTCGCCGACTTCATATATGAGATTGATTATCCCGAATGGATGGCTAATGTGGTGTTGGTGCGAGAAGCGAGAATGGAAAATGGCGGGTTTGCATCGACTACACCGAACTCTCAATAAAGCTTGTCTCAAGGATTTTATCCTCTCGCCCCATATTGATCAACTTTTATCGATGCCACTTGGGTATATGCATTACTAAGCTTTATGGATGCTTTTTCGTGTTATCACCAAATATCCATGCGTAAAGAGGACATCCCAAAGACCGCGTTTATTACACACCGCTCGCATGTCGCCTTCTGAAGATGACTTTTGGCCTTATAATCACGGAGAGCCACTTACCAAAGAATGATGAACTTCATCTTCATAGGCGGTTGGGAAGGAACATGGAGGTATCGTTGATGACATGATCGTGAAAAGCATGCGGTTTCATAGTCATTTAGACGATCTAGAGGAATGCTTTCGGATCGTCTCGCCATCGTCAATCGAGACTTAATCGGCCAAATGCACTTTCGGCCTCGGTGCGGGGAAGTTTCTGGGTTATCTTGTTAGTCAAAGGGGTATCGAGGACAAATAATATCCAAATACCAAATCCGCCTTCTATATAACCTCTTCGTCAGATGTCTTGTCAGTCATTTTTCGGATTCCGTGGATTTTGACTTTAGTTAAATGGGGGAAAGGATGCTTCGCTTGCCATTGAAGGAAGTTCCTGCTTCAGTTTTTGGATATCAAACGGACCTCCCCAGAAGGTAATTTTAATGTGGCAGGCCATTCTTGACATGAAGACTCCTCAGTCGTTCAAAGACGTCCAACGTCATGGCGCGTGATTGCGGCGATTAAGGAGGTTCGCCGCCAAATCTGCAGAGAGGTGCCTTCCTTTCTTTGATACATTGAAAGGGTAGAAGAATACGAAGACGTTCCAGGTGGACTTGAGTGTGAAGACGCCTTCCAGAGCATAAAGGCGTATCTTTCTTGGCTCCTTTATTAGTGAAACCCATTCCAGCAGAGACCTTATATCCATATCTGCGGCAAGAAGTTCGTTAATGCATTGGAGCAATCTTTGGTTCGGGAGATCGGTGGAAGACAAAGATCCCGGTCTATTAGGTCGATCCACGTCTGCGAGATCTTTGAAACCAGTATCCGAATATTGAGAAATTTGCCTTCGCCTTGATAATTGCTAGTAGGAAGCTTGGCGATATTTTTTAAGGTCGGCTCTGGTTGTCTACACGGATCGACCATTGAAGAAGGTGATGGGCAAGCGTGAAGTTTCGGGAAGGTTAAGCGGCGTGGACAATGGAGTTGTCCCGCCATCATCGAATACCATTCACGAACCGCTATCAAAGGCCAAGCTTTGGCGATTTCATCGTAGAATGTTCGTTCAATCAAGCGAGATCTTGCCGAGTCAGGGAAATTTGAATCGTCCGATCGGCGATTCAGCGGTTCTTCAACAGAGCAAAATGTTTGGACTCTATATGCAGATGGTTCCTCTACCCGAATCATAGTGGGGCGGAATTATCTTGACAAGTCCGGACGGGTTCAAAGTTCAACGAGCCATCGATTTGGATTTAAAGCGACAAACAACGGGCCGAGTATGAAGCGATCTTAGCAGTGTTCGATTGGCAAATAATATAGAGGTCCTAACCTTATCATCTACAAAGGACTCTCGGTTGGTTGTCAAGCGGTTATCGAGGATTATGAAGCTCGTGGAAATCGGATGATCAAGTATCCAAGGAGTTAAAGGATCGACTTCAATATTTCGCTTCGTGCAATTTCGGGCATAGAGCGTAATGATAATTCCATCGCCGATGCATTGTCAAAGTTAGGCTACTACGGATGCAGAGATGTTTTAATGGATCTGCTTTACTTGGAAGTTCTACAACGGTAAGTGTTCAACATGAAGCGATGATGTGTATCGAAGCGATCTAACTCTTTGGATGACCCCTACATCGAGTATTTAGCGGATGGCGTCCTTCCTTCTACGGATGTTGGCAAAAAGATCAAATATAAGAGCGCCAACTTTGTCCTTATTGATGGGGACCTTTATCGATTAGCCTTTTCTTCACCATTATTAAAGTGTATACGGTCCCATCCGCGGAATATGCTCTTGGGGAGGTTCACGAGGAATTTGTGGTGATCGTATGGTCGCTAAGTCTTTGGCTTACAAAGTAATTCGGCGAAGGCTACTATTGGCCTACAATTTTCAAGGAAGCTACAGAGTATGTCAAGAAATGTGAAAAGTGCCAACTCAATAAATCCGATCCCATTATCATTACCAATTCCAAGAGTTATACTCGATTTTATCTCCTATACCCTTCATTTATCTGGGGTAGATATATTGGGTCCGCTGCTAAAGCTAAAGGTCGAGTTAGCTTTGTCATAGTTGCCATTGATTACATGACTAAGTGGGTAGAGGCGAAGCCACTTGATTAATTACTGAACAAGAATGTTTGAAGTTCATAAAAGAGTCTCAGTAGTGTTTCACTTGGGATCCCTAGAGTATTAATATCGGACAACGGACGCCTTGATTAAATGGGATCAAAATTTGAAGCATTTTTAAAGGAGTTGGGGATTCAACATATAGAAGACTTGATGGCTCATCCACGATCAAATGGCCAAGTTGAGGTGACCAACAGACGTCACTGAAGCGGGATCAAGCGCAAACTGGATGAAGCTAAAGGAAGATGGCCAGAAGAGCTGCTCAGCGTGTTGTGGGCTTACCGGACTACACAAAGGACTACCACTGGGGATTCACCTTTTCGACTGGCCTATGGTACTGATGCCTTAGTCCCTGTCGAAATCGGATCTCCAAGTCTTCGGGTCAGTCAATACAAAGAAATATACAATGACGAAGAACTAAAGGCCAATTTGGATCTGCTAGAAGAAGTCAGAGAGGTGGCTCTACTTAAACTGGCTGCTTATCAACGAAGAGTAGCTAAGCATTATAATAAAGGAGTCAAGCTTCATGATTCAAGTAGGAGACTTAGATCCTCGGAGAAGCCAAGCTTCTACACCTCAAAACACGGAAGAGTTAATGCCAAACCGGAAGGGCCATACTGAGTGGTCGAAGTATCCAAACCGGGCACTTACCTAAGTTAAGGGCATTAGATGGTTCCGAAATCAAAAACACACAAGCACGTTGGCGGGCTTTAAATACTTTCAATAAAGATCAAGTTAATTCATCTAAGTCTCAGATATTATTGTTCATTATCAATAAAAAGACACTTTTTCACTATTGGTCTTGGTCCTATTTTGTCCTATGGTCACTATGGTGTAAGGAGAAATGGTAGGACTTCTTGCCATTCGATGGCAAATTTATTTGTCGTTTCTACCCCGAAAGTGGTGAGCGAAGGATCCTATATTGATTTTACCAGGGTGGTAAATCAATGGTCACTATTGGTCCTGGTCCTATTTTGTCCTATGGTCACTATGGTGTAAGGAGGAATGGTAGGACTTGCTGGCCATTCGATGGCAGCCCATTTGTCGTTCTACCCCGAGTGGTAAACGAAGGATCCTATATTGATTTTACCAGGGTGGTAAATCAATGGTCACAATTGGTCCTTATATCTTGGTCCTTATGTCTTGGTCCTTATATCTTGATCCTTATATCTTGGTTTTCATATAATTGTTTCACCCCGAGTGGTAAACAAATGACCGATCTCACACTTCGGAACCGATGAGTATGTGGTACTTTATTTTATTTAAGTGTTGAGTTCTAATGCCTCGTTCTTTAACATCACTTTATCTCATTATATCACATGCTTAATTGTTAATTAACAATTTGAGTTAAATACTCGAAGTGTTTGAGTTCATTCCTTTCTCTCGTCGATTAAGATAAATCACATCCCATGAAATTCAATTCCCTTCGCCTCATACATTAACTATTATATATCTTAAGCGATTTCTTTGTTTAGGTTCATTTCTTGATATTGAATTATTGACAAGAAACTAACCGAGAACATAATTCACAATTAAAGAAATTGCAGATTCGTCAGAAAACTAAAACATTCATTTGACCTATTCATTCATGAACAAAAATACACTAATATAGAAACGTAAAATGTTTAAACAGATAAATTTTACATAAGTCGAAATGAAGCGGGAAGAACACCTAGCAACGCCTTCGCCTTCTTGAGTTGAGTAAAGTTGGGTCCAAATTGAAGCGTGAGACGCTTTTTTTCTTTCTCTCTCCGGCGGGTCTTCGTAGCCTTAGGAGTAGACTTTCATGATCTCGGCGTTAAGCTCGTCCAAAGTCCCTATATTACACTTTATGATCTGCTTTCTACGAGCTCTTCTACGAAGAGGACCCTTTCTCTCAAGATCCTTTATTTTAAGACGGCTTGTGGCGTTTGTTCTTGTGTCTCCGCCCTTCATCCTGGGCCTTTGATTGAGCCTCGCCAAGTTGAATAGCTTAGGGCTTCGGTTGGTAGAAGAAAACTCCTCATTTTTGCCCTCAAAGAATGTGTTTTCTTCGACCAAGCCGCTGCTCAGATCGGTTAAAGTTTGTTGGCTAGCTTCGGAAGCGCCAACCTATCTCTTAGGGGCCTTTACTTCATCATCGACGTCCTCAAATCCATCTTAGCTCGATCCAAGTCTCGTTGGAGGCCATCGATGACATGAAGAGAGTCTTCTCGATCGGCCCTTTCTCGAGCGAAGGTCGATCTCAAAGATATTGATCTCTTGTCGCATGAAGTCTTCCTCGGCTTCCCCATTTATGTGTCTTGGACGAACGTCCAAAGACAAAGATTAGCTTACGATATGTCCGATAAAGGTTACTCCCAAGCGGTCCCGGATATACAATTAAGAACGAAAAAGACGTAAAAATAAAGGAATGATTATTCACCTTAGCGGATAAATCATCCCTTCATCGAGAAAATTCCGTGGCCTGTGGTGATCACCGAACCGATGATCGTCGGCGTTCTTTACGAAGGCCCCGAATAGGTCGAATCTGAAAGTTGGCATTGAATCTAGGCCACATAGTCGGAGATCCCACGGCCTCGCGAGATGATAACCCGACTTTGAAGGACTGCTTCCGTTGGGCGAAGGTCTTGACCTTTACGGGAAGGAGCCGGTTGCTTCGGGAGGAGTAGGTTCGAGTTCAACGTACACGGTCTCGGGAGAGGAGATTTGTTTGGGTGGGTTTTGGAGAGAAGTGACCGTCTGCAGAGCTTGGGTGGGTCACAAAAGTGTCGCGTTCCTCTTCCCCGGCGCGGGGTTTGGACAAGATCATCTGATCACCTTCTTCGCCAATCTATATTTCTGAAAGTGAACGAAGGGGGTATGATCGAAGATTGGGGCACCCCTAAGCTCTTGGCCATCAAAGGTGTTATCTTGCTTTTCACCTTTTTTGTGCGAAGGATGTTTCTTCGATCGGAGACGATCTAATAGGCCTCTCGCCGAGGGGACGGATGTGGCGGTTGGCTCGACTTACGGGTGACTTGAAGGGGGGTTGGAAAGGTGTTGTTTTGGGTTTTTCGACCGCCTCTCTCTTCCTGGCGAAGCGGAGGGTCTCTTCCAAACGAGAACCTCTTGACCTCTGGTTCGTCGATTCGAAATTAAATGCATGTATGTTTCCGGGATTGATTCGAAGCCGACAAGCAGCCTTCTCACGCTGAGTTTCAATGACTTAGAAGGTTTCCTGGATTAAAAAAATCTTCGAGCTCTTTTATCTCTAAAGAGCTCGGTTTGATCAAAGATACTGCATAACCAATACAACTCGTTTAGAATCCACATCATAAAAGCATTTTCAAAAATTCAGTATACATATAAAATAGGCCGAATACTTACATTTATGGTCGATAACCATCTTTCTTCAAGAGGAGTCCGTATTTCCACTCCTCCTTGGGGAAATTGTCAAAAAAGTTCCATCATTTCCATTTCTCTTTCTTGAAATGTCTCCAAAATCGCAGAGATCTTCTCGTCGATGGCCCAGATTCGGTAGAAGAGATTTGGGGCCTTTGACGTAGAACCATTTTTCATGCCAGCCTCTGTTGCTCGAAGGCGTGTTCACCAGCGAACGCCTCTCGAACTTCTCTCCTGACTTCGGAGAATGCTTGCTAATGGCCTTGAACCCCTTCTCCCTAGATTGTACTATTTTGTATATCGTGAAGAAGGAGTCCAGGGAGGGCTCCACGCCCAATTCATGGCAGAAGGCCACGAAGGCCAAGATGTGAATGTACGAGTTCGGTACTAGTTGAGCGAACCCCACCCCCAGAAACCCCAGCAGGGTTACTATGAAGATATGCAAAGGGAAACGAACCCCCTTCTCCAATAGAGTCACAGGAACGGACCGTCCAACCTTCTGGCCGTTGGTACATCTTCTCACCGGATCAAGGAACCCTAGCTGCGTGAGTATCCGGGATGTGGTATCGAGACCGAATCCTCTTCAGTTCAGCCTCTGTGACGATCGAGGGAGTGTTGGCGTGCGAGAATCGCTAAGTATTCTGTAGTATTCTGAGGGGTCTGGGATTTATGGGGAGAGGTTCTTATCGATTTCACCCTTTGGGTTCGAAGGTCGAGGCTCCTTCACGAAAGCAAAGTGATAGTAGGGTTTGGTGGAACTACCGTGAGTGGGGTTACCAATATGGGAGAGCCTTGTGCATAATCTCTCGAAGCCATTGTTGATTAGTTGCGAAAGAAAGGAGAAAGTTCGAGAAAGTCGAGAGTTCGTAAAGGCGCTCGAAATTCAAATGAAAGAGTAAAAGCTGTCAAAGTTGATAAAGTTACCTTTTATCTTGATTTGCCACACGGTGTTCAAGGCCGGCTCATTAAATACTATTGATGATTTGGAATTTGAATGGGAAGGGTCCGGTTCCAGGTCCATGTATCTATTAAATAGGGTTTTTCTGATTTGGTCCTCCATTCTCTTCTCCTTTCATTTCGTGAATAACGATTGGGTACAATTCAATTATCTCTCACTATGAACCTTTATTAAATTATCTTGGGCCATTCATAGTTTTCTATTAAACATTCTGTTTAACAAAAAAACTAGGGGGCAATGTTGGGTCGTGATATTTCCTATTTTTGGTAGGGTACATTGGGCTCTACATACATGAAGAATCCATTGGGCCTTTATTTTTAATCATTTAAAGCCACCGGGCCCAATCACCATATTATATCCGTTTTAATCTTTAAATCCGGATTCATTCAAATGAATCGACCCATTAGATATTTTAATATCTTATTTTGACTTGTGATGATGATGAAAAGCATGACGGTTGACCAAGCCTCCCGCCACGCATTAATGTGGATGGGATCGAGCCAACTACGGCCAGAGAAAAACAATGTACAAAAGCAAAGTGGATAAACCTTATACGATCGTGAGAGCCCATCGGTCGGAGGGGTGTCGGTGATAGTGGGTGACACAAGATATTCTAAGCACGATAATCTAAGTATAACCTAGCAAGGAAGCCATCATGATAGAGGTAATGCGTTCTCACGTATATTGATTATTCATATTCTCCCATACACACACAACCGAGAATTATTATCTCTCTCAATACACTGTATAATACATTCCTCCATCGTTAACCTTGTGAACACGTCACTAATTCTCACGCTGAGCTATCCCACGAAGAACGGAACCGTATCAAGCTTTCGGTGTTATTTCGTGTTTATCTGCGAGGATCGGAGACGTCTTACGTGATTGGGACGTGGAGAAAGATCATGGCGTTAACACCGGTCAATTAAAAAGAAACGGAGGAATACTTAAATTAATTATAGTGGATGATGATTATGATATAAGTAATTTGTTACTTATTTTACAAAATTTGTAAGTATAAAAGACAAGTGTTTAAAGCCCATAAGATTTATTTTATGGCATTTTTGAAAAACAATTTTTACTATATTATTATTATTATTATTATTATATAAAAGAAGAAGAATATTATATGACAAAAGTTACCTGAACAAGGAGACTTGAACAAGATTGGAAGGCCACCACATAGCAGCTGGCTCCACTAGATACCTTCTGAATATACCAGCCCAACCAAACCCCAATACCTACCACTCAATTCAATTCAACCCCATTGGATTAGCAAATTAGTAAATCCTAAAATCAAATATTGAATTTACACAAATAAAAAATAATAATGAATTTAATATATATATATATATATATATATATAGGAACTCTTATATGTAATAGGTTCTTATAATGACCCCTTTAGAATAGTTGATAAACTTATTGGAAGGTTTGAGATTGAAACATAAATATATGCAATGGCCTATGACTTATCTTAAAACTTTATTTTAATATAGGACCCCACATAGTCAACATGTTGTCGGTTTGTTGAAATAAAATAAATTTTAATATTAAATAATGTCCAAAATAAAAGCATACGACTTATCAAATTTTGTGCCTTTTTATTTTTATTTTAAGCATTTCCCCATTAATAATCATGACTCAACACATTAAGTAAACTTAAAAAATATAAAATACTCCGTGACTACAAGCTCTTACGGTGATAATAATAAAAAAAAAAAAAAAATCAAACCTAAGACAACCTCTTCCACTTGGAATAAAAAAGCTTATATCTATTTGTGGCACAAGTTCTTTATTTGCTATTCTTTTTATAAAATATTTGTTATTTTTTATAACCCTTTCATTTAATAACAAATAAAAATTATAATTCAAATAAAAAATAATATCCTATTTTATAAAAAATATATTTTTATAATTCTTTATTTGCTATTTTATAAAGAATATATTTTTATAACAAATTAAAGTGGAAAGAAATTAATATATTTGTTATATAAAGAATTATAAAAATATTTTTATATCCTATTTTATATCCTATTATAAAATAACAAATAAAGAATATAAAATATTTTTATAAAAATAGCAAATAAAAAATTATAAAAATATTTTATATTCTTTATTTGTTATTTTATAATAGGATATACAAATAAATTGGAGCTACTAATAGGATACAAATACTACTGAGTCCTTCTAATACAAATAAAGAATTAAATGAAAGAATATATAATAGGATATTTGTTATTTTTATAATTCTTTATTTGTATTAAATGAAAGAGTTATTAAATATATATAATATTCTTTATTTTTTATTTTATAATAGGATATAAAAATATTTTTATATTTCTTTATATAAAAATAGCAAATATTTGTTATTTTATAATTCTTTATTTGCTATTTTTTATAAAATAGGATATTATTTTTATTTGAATTATAATTCTTTATTTGTTATTAAATGAAAGAGTTATAAAAAATAACAAATATTTTATAAAGAATAGCAAATAAAGAACTTGTGCCACAAATAGGATATAAGTTTTTTATTCCAAGCCTGAAGAGGTTGTGCTTAGGTTTGGATTTTTTTTATTTTTTTTTTATTATTAGTAAGAGCTTGTAATTTAGGGAGTATTTTATATTTTTTAAGTTTACACGTGATGTGTTGAGTCATGACTATTAATGGGAAAATGCTTAAAATAAAAAAAAAAAAAAGGCAATCTTACATGTTGTCTTGCTTATTTGGACATTATTTAATATTAAAAATTTATTTTATTTCAACAAACTGACAACATGTTGACTATGTGGGGTCCTCATTAAAAAAAAAAACCGTACAAATTGTGCTTTTCAGATATTTATGTTTCAATCTCAAATTTCCAATAAGTTTATCAACTATTCCAAAAATTGTTGTTACTTCCTGTGATTACGCATGACAACCGGATTTCTTATGGAAGGATCCCTATATATATATATATATATATATATATATATATATATATATATCAACAGAAAGTAAATAATATTAATGAATTGAGTGAACCAACTAACCTGTGTAGTTAGAACAACAATCAAGGAGACGAAGAAGGTTATTTGCTTGTTATAAAAGATCTTAACCCCAGTAACCACATGAATGGCATAAACAGAGCCAGCACCAGAGTTTGCAAATATGGTTATCAGCACGTGCTCCTTCACATTAAATGGCCCCGGATTCAACGTGAATTCCCACCGGCTCCCCTTCCAGAACACCCGCTTTGTTATCTTTGCCGCCATGAGTTGACCCAGCGGAACCACTGCGATCTGAGCTGAGATGGCTGTTATCGTCAGCGGCTCCGTCCGGTACCAGAAGAACTGGTTGAGGAAGGATAAGAGGGCACAGGATAGAGTGCCCAACACCCACATTCGAAAGGTGAGGACGGGAAGGGATGGGTCGTTGGTGGTGGATACGGTGAGCGCCACCTGTTTAACCGGCGAATTTTCCTTCTCCGCCTCCGGTTCTTCTTTAACCACCCCCGACGAGGTTGACGGAAGACGACCGCCACCTTCTTCACCATATTCTGCCTTGGATACTGCAAAAATTGAAAATACATATAAAGTAATGGAGTATAATATATATATGCTTAATTAGAATTTGTGTAAATGAAGAAATTAGTAATATTGCATAGTAAGTTTAAGTTAAAAATGAACTTACTTAGAGGGGCCCTGATTTCATGTGAAGATGATTCTTCCATGGATTCTCTCTCTCTCTCTCTCTCTCTATATATATATATATATATATATATATATTCCTCTCAGAGTAGCTAGCTGTGTGCGGTTCTCAACTAAAAAATATTTTGTTCATAAAAAATGTTTTAAAACAGGTATTTATATTCTCCGTTTCAAAATTAAAAATATATTATTTATATTAAAATTAAAATATATTTATTGATGACACCCATAAGCATGCATGGGAGATTCTCTATACAGATGTTTACCCAATTAGATCTCTTCATTTTCTTTAATTTATAGAATACTGTAGTACTTATTAATCAAATATACATGGTACCTTAAATGGGGAGATCTCGGACGTAGGCGCCGTCTATATCATTCTAGTGAGTGGTTACTATAAAGTTTATTTTTGGTTAATATAAAGTTTATTTTTGAATAAATTAATTAATTGATCAATAGAGTGCTGACATGTAGACGAGATTCTATGTGTATCAGCGTTCTATTAACCAATTGACCAACTTTCTAAAAAATAAATTTCATGCGAATCGGATTCATCATTCTGTGTACTTCCAATGTCAAGAAATTTTTTTTAACTGAAAGGCATCATGTAGTATTTATTTCCTTTATAAAAGAAGAGTAAAAAAATAACACACATTTTGAAGTTGTTTCGCTTCTTTTTTAAGATTTGAAAAAGCGTATATTTTTTATTTTAGATCTGAAAGGGATAGACTCACTGAGGAGGGAGTTAGGTGATTTGTAAAAGCGTCTACATGTGTAGTTGTATTACTATGTATAAGGAGGAGATTCTTGTCATATTTAGGCCTAAAATCGAATTCAACCGTTCACGAATTGATTTTGGTTTGAGTTCGAGCTTGATGTATCGAGTCGAGTTCGCACATGATTTCACGTTTGATTGTTCGATCGAATATGTTCGCGAACCATGTAGTTTAGTTCGTCTGTGTTCGCGAACAATTCGGATCAGTATGAGAAGTTTGATTTCTAACACGAAATCGAATGTACAATTTCTTATATGTGAAATTTATTAACCGAGAAAATATACTCAACCCCGACATGGCTCGTCAAAATGTTTGCGAATTTGATCACGTTCACGAACGAGCATATATTTGTGAAT
The DNA here is from genome assembly GCA_020205605.1 of Panax ginseng. Taxonomy (NCBI): domain Eukaryota; kingdom Viridiplantae; phylum Streptophyta; class Magnoliopsida; order Apiales; family Araliaceae; genus Panax; species Panax ginseng. The sequence continues at coordinate 999,887 of CM035128.1, forward strand.
GTTCGCAAACTGTTTATGTTTGCGAACCCGATCATATTCAACTTTGTTCACGAACTTGATCATATTTGCGAACAATTGAACTCGCATGAATGTTAGTTCGATCATGTTACTCAAACATATTCAAATTCAATTAACAATGTTCAAATTCCGTTCGAATTCGATAAAATTCGGATCGATTCGGTTCATTTAAAGTCCTAATCATATTCATTTTTCAGAATCTTGGTTGGCTGGCTGAATACGTCACCTTTAATATCTATTCCACACTAATTTATAATTTAATTTAATTTAATTTAATGGTATGCTCTGGAGCGGTCTTAATTTACCTGTCGTTGTACACTTGGGCCTCAACACAAACTCGTACGTATTACGGTATTAGTAACTCAAATCCATTGATTTTTTAATAGCAAATTATAACACGTTAAACCCCTTTTGAAACGTTTTTCTTTTAAGTCCGAATATGCAATAATTAATTTAGGAGGGATTGAAAAAATTAATTTATTTTTAAAAAAAAATCGGCCTTTTTAAAATTTAACTGCTACTCTCCTAAGTGACTTTTGTTTAAAAATATTTATTTAAATATTTTAGTAAATCAAAGTAAAGAGATATCAAACAAATTACAGATTTTTCTTTAAATCACTATTTTCTTGTGTTCTTTAAAAGAATTACAGATTTTCCTTTCCGGAGCTTCTTATATTTCTTCTTTTGCTACTAAAATTTTGGTCTTGGACCCAGAATCGTTCAATTCCACACTCAACTCTTCCCCTTTGTTTTTAAAAGATTTTAATTTAACTTTAATAAATACATCTTGAATAAGGAAATAATAAATATTAAGTTCAAGTATGTCAAATATTGCAAGATATGAATAATGACGATTAGGTGATAATATTTTCATATAAGCAGATATCCCTTCAAATATTGCCGATACCACTATCTACGTACATGAGCAAAAAACTTATTTGTGATTGCATATATTGCATACATGCGATCATCACATTATAAGTTGCGCAAACCAAATATTTTGATAGCTACAATATAAGAAAGAAAGAAAAAAACAATCGACTGCTTCTAATAAATCATTGTCAGTTTTTCAAGCGGAGAAAAGAATCATCATGTTAATTCAGTCTTTACATCAAAAAGCAGGCATTTTCTTCCTAGTAATCCACCTCTTTTTGGCATGTTCGATTGCGTCCAGCTTCATCCTTAGTAGTTCATGACAGCACTGGTGATATTGCATATTAATCGCATCAAGCTCTTCCTTCAGCTCATAGCACTGCTCTTCCTCCTGAACTTCTGTAGAAGAGCTAAAATTGTTAGATATGGCATTGCATGAACCGACAAAGGAAACTTCTGAAGTTTTTGCGTATTCACTCATCGTTAATGATTCAACATCACTGCCCTCACATCTGTTAGAACCATAGTTTTTTAAAGTCTTGTTGCTGTCATCAATACTGTAGTCGTCGGCAACAGTGGCATTTGAGGCTGCAGCGATTAATTTCGTTGATACTTCAGCTAAATTTTCAGCTCCATCATTCATCCCTTTTGTAAACTTCGAAACAACTTGCCCTTCAGCAAACCCCTTAGTACTAACCAAGACCAATCCAGAATCTCTACCACACATCATTGATATTGGATTTGTTGGATGTTCCGCCAAATCCTCACAACAACTCTTTTCACTACTAGAACGTCCAAATGAAGGTTTCCACGAGGGCACAAGATTCAAAATTAAGTCATCTATCAACTTAACAATAAAAGCCACATCTTCGTTCCCCAAATCAAGTTGTTCTACCATCTCACCAGCTATTGAAGGTGTAGTATCAGCGTCAAGATAAAATAAAAAATGGATGTTCCTCACTTGACCTGTTTGAATCCAATACATTAGATCATGCACAATTGCGAGAAGAAAAAAAAAGTGACACTTTGAGAAGCGGAATTGCTTACCGCACAAATCAGTAATGTGCAAGGTTAACGAAATTGTGTTATCATCATTTTTCTCTCCTCGTAATATGAATTCATTTCTCCCATTGAACCTCTTAAAGTCCACAGATAAAACAAGAGGAGGAGTTTCAATCGGATTTTTTGTACAGATGCTACTCGAATGCTTGTAGTAGTTAGTGTCTACATCCATGGAAAGAGGATAAAGCTTTGGCAAGGTTATCGAGTTTTCAGGTGAAATGAATGGGTCTTGCAAGAGCTCTGCTGCAGATAACCTCTGCGATGCCGGGACCAAACACTTCTCTATAAACTACTTTGCTTGTGGATCCTTCACTTTACCAAGGCCAGCTGGCTTTATACCCTAAATCAGAACAAATGTAGGAAAAAATATTTTCTAAAAGATGTGCAAGAGTCAAGATGGATGTTTTTGCTAGTCAGTAAACTTACTGAAGTGACTTTCTTATATATTTGTGCTTGATTTTTGCATTCACTATACGGGTATTCACATGTAATCAACTCTAATATGCACAAGCCGAAAGAATATACGTCAACAAGCTCATTGTATTCCTCTTCATAAAGCTCTGGAGCCATGAATTCAGGAGTACCTGTGCGATAAAAATTATGAAATATTGATTAAAATGGTCCGATTAAGTAGTCATAATTGAGTTTTGATTAAAGTTACACAATTACCAATAACACTGTGGGCGGTAGGCTGCTGCAATATCGTTGCAAATCCCAGATCTCCGATTTTGACTTCTCCATGATTTCCATTAACAAAAATATTATCACATTTCAAATCTCTATGAATTATAGGAGGGTTTTGATTATGGATATAGTCAAGACCTTGGAGGATCTGCTTAGCCCAGTTCTTGATGGCCTTCGTATCAACACTCTTATGCTTCTTACGGTACCTAAATGTCAAAGGAAAAATAAACTAAAGTTGTATAAGAGAAAAAGTGACAAGATGAATGAACAAATAGAAAAAGAGACTCACTGCCTCAAACTTCCCGAAGTGAATAACTCGGTAATCATGTTAATAGTTTTCTTCTCATCATCCACCCAAGAGATGTAGGACTTGATGATATTTTCATGCCTCAATGCCCTCAACAGGTGAACCTCAGAATACAATCTTCCCAAGTGTTCTGGTGACTGCAATGCGTCATCCATATTCACTAGGTTCCATGCAACCTCTATTCCATCAACCTCATCAAACCCCTTATATCTATAGAGAACATCAAAGGGAAAAAATAAGTTCATTAATTTTGAAGCTGATTTATGCCTATATTCCTAGTTTTTCTGGTTGGTTATATGACTAATCTACACGATCTACACACAAAGAAACAGAAGATGGGTTTAGGAACCATACACAGTCTTGAATGCTCCTCTCCCCAGGATTTCATTATACTGAAGGAAGAAAAAAAAAAGGGTGAAAATATCACTAAAGCCCATATGAACAAACATAACAAACTCATAAAGCATCAGTCTTGAAACAAAAAATGATAGCATTCCTCATTTTCTATCACGCAGAAGCTCTTTAATCAAATTAAAAAGAGGGTGCAAACAATTTATGATGGGGTCAGTCATAAGGTCCATTACCTAAAGAGTATTCAGTTGATCAGCTATGAATAATTCCCCTTGATAACAAATAAACATCCATTCTACTTATTACTTATTCTCAGAGGTGAAGTCAAATACATCAAAACAAAAAAAAAGGCATCTTTGTTTCAACAGTGCAAACAAAAATACCAAAAAACTAAAAATCTACAAACAATATAAAATAAGAAACTTACAAACAACCAAAAAATTCTGACTTTCGTATTAATTTACCAAATTCAGGTAATGCAGAGAGATGGAGTCATAATTTACCCGAATGTATCGATTGTCAGGGGATCTCTCAACAACATCAGTCTCAGAAGGCTGAGAATTTGATTCAAATTTCTCATTTCCACGCGGTAGGAAAGATGCCCCGGAATTCATCATAACAGCCATTTGGAACCGAATAAAAATGAAAATAAGAACAGAAGCGAAGAGAATTAACAGAACCTAATGCGCGATATTCCAGGTTGTTGGAATAAAAGAAGAAGAGGGTGTTCAGAAAATGCTTCACAAGCAACAGAAAACGAATCGATAGCTGATTGAAACCGAAGAGAAATCCTAACAAAACTCGTACTCATGGAATTCAAATCCATTTGTGCATCACTTGTGTTAACGCCAGGATCTTCTGCCACGTCCCAATCACGTAAGACGTCCTGATCCTCGCGACAAGAAACACGTAAACACCCTGAAAGCTTGACGACGGTTCCGTCGGGGGATAGCTCAGGCGTGAGAATTAGTATATGTTCACAAGGTTAACAATGGAGGAATGTACTGTCTAGTGTCTAGAGAGAGATAATAAATCTCGGTTGTGTGTATGTGAGAGAATATGAAAAAAAATCAATATGTATGAGAACGTACCTCTAGACGATGGCTTCCTTGCTAGGTTATACTATCTTTGCTTGGATTCTTCGTGCCACCCACTACTACCCGACACCCCTCCGATCCGATGGGCTCTGATCGATAAGGTTTATCTACTTGCTTTTGGCCACTATTTTCTCTGGCCGTGGCCATGATCCCATCCACATTAATACATGGCAGAGCCTCGGTCAACCGTCATGCTTTTTCATCATCACAAGTCAAAGTAATGTATATTAAAATATCTAATGGGTCGATCCAATGGACCGAGCTCTACCTTAAAGGTTAAAACGGATATAATATGGTGATCGGACCTAGTGACTTTCACGGATTAATAATAGAGGCCCCATAGATTGTTTATGTGAATAGGCCCAATGTACCCGACCTAAAAATAGGAAATATCACGACCCAACATTGCCCCCTAGTTTTTTGTTAAACAGAATGTTTAGTGGAAAACTATGAATGGCCCAAGATAGTTTACTAAAGGTCCATAGTAGAAGATAATTGAAGTGTACCCAATCGATGTTCACGAAATGAAAGGAGAAGAGAATGGAGGCCCAAATCAGAAAAGCCCTATTTAATAGATACATGGACCCGGAACCGGACCTTTCCCATTCAAATTCCAAATCATTACTAACATTTAATGAGCCGGCCTTGAACACCGTGTAACCGTCAGTATAAAAGGTAACTTTACCAATTTTGACAGTTCTACCTGCCCATTTGAATTTCGAGCGCCTTCCGAACTCTCTGACTTTCTGAACTTTCTCCTTTCTTCTGCAATTAATCAACAATGGCTTCCCAGGATTCTGCACAAGGCTCTCCTATACTGGTAACCCCACTCACAGTCGTTCCACCAAATCCTACCACTGCTGCTCATGAAGGAGCCTCGACACTGAACCCAAAGGGGTCGAAATCTGATAAGAATCCTCCCCCAAAAAATCCCAACACTCCCTCTGAATACTACAGGAGTACTGAGCGATTCTCGCATGTCAATACTCCCTCGATCGTCACAGAGGCTGAACTAAAGAGGATTCGATCTCGATATCACATCCCTTGATACCCATGCAATTAGGGTTCCTAGATCCGGTGAAAAAAGATGTATCTAATCGGCGAGAGAGTTGAACGGTAGTCCACAGTGACTCTGTTAGAGAGGGGGTTCATTTCCCTTTGCATATCTTCATAGTAACCTTGTTGCGGTTTACGGGGTGGGGTTCGCCTGACTAGTACCGAACTCATACATTCACATCTTGGCCTTCGTGGCCTTCATCACAAATTAGGCGTGGAGCCCTCCCCGGACTTCTTCTTCACAAGATACAAAATAAAGACAATCTAGGGAGAAGGGTTTCAAGGCCATTAAAGAATCATTCTCCAAGTCGGAGAGAAGTTCGAGAGGCGTTACATTGGTGAATACGCCTTGAGCAATAAATGGCTGGCGTGAGAAGTGGTTTTACGTCAAGGGCCCCGAAATTTCTTCCTTACTGAACTGGGCCACTGATGAGAAGATTTCTGCTGACTTTGGCGATATTTCTTAAGAAAGAGAAGTGGAAATGATGGAACTTTTTGACAATTTCCCGAAGGAGGAGTGGAAGTATGGACTCCTATCGAAACAAGCATGGTTGTATGACCATAAATGTAAGTATCGATCTATTTTATATGTATACGAATTTTTTGAAAACGCTTTTATAAGGTGGATTCTAACACGGAGTTGGTTGGTTATGCAGTATCTTTGATCAAACCGAGCTCTTTGGAGATAAAAGAGTTTGAAGATTTTTTATCCGGGAAGTCTTCGGAAGCGGTGGAAACTCTGGCAACAGAAGCTGCACCCGAAGCCGAACCAATCCCGGAAACACATACAGACGAGTTCAGAATTGACGAACCAGAAGCTGATGAGGTTCCAGCTCCGGACGAGACCCTCCGTCCTCGTCAGAAGAGGAGGGCAATCAGAAAGCCAAGATCAACACCCTTTCCAACCCCTTCTGAAACCACGCCTGAAGTTGAGCCAACCACCACATCCGTCCCACGCCGAGGAGGTCTACTCGATCGTCCTGATCGAAGAAGCATCCTCCGCACCAAAAAACTGAAAAGTAAAATAACTCCTCTACCCGCCGAAGAGCTTAAGGTGCCCAGCTTGATCATCCCTCCTTCGTCTCACCAGAAATATACAGATTCATCAAGAGGGTGATCAGGATGAAGCTATCCAAACCCTGTCCAAGAAGAGGAAACGCACTCCCGACAACTATCCGAGCTCTGCATCTGCAACTCCTTTCCAAGAATCCAGCCCAAACAAATCTCCATCTCCAAATCGTATGACACTTTGACTCTGAACTTACTCTCCCGAAAGAACCGTTCCTTCCCGGAAAGGTCGAGACCTCCTTCAACGACCCGGTCCTTCGATTCAGGGGTTATCATGCCGAGGCCATGGGGTCTCCGACTCGTGGCCTAGATTCAATGCTAACTTTCCTTCGACCTTTTCGGGGCCTTCGTAAGAAACGGCGACGATCATCGGTTCGATGATCACACGACGGAATCTGCTTCGATGAAGGGATGAGCTATCCAGCTAAGGTAAATAAGCATTTCTTTATTTCCTATATCTCTGCTTCTTGCTTGGATATTTGGGTATTGACTTGAGTCTTGTTTGAACATATCGCAGCCCAATCTCGTTGTCTTTGGGCGTTTAAGCGTCCAAGGCACATAAATGGGGAAGCCGAGGAAGATTTCATGAGACAAGAAATAAACATCTTTGAGATCGACCTTGCTCTCGAGAAAGAACTAATCACGAAGACGCTTATTCAAACCATCGATGGCCTCCAAATGAGACTTAGATCGAGCCAAGATGGACTGAAGACGCCTCGACGATGAACTAAGGGCCATTGAGGGATGGTCGGCCGCATCCGGCCGACCAACAAACTTTAATCGATCTCGAACGCCTACCGGTCGAAGAAAACCTACTCAAGGCCAAAATGAGGAATTTTTTTCTACCAACCGAGCTTGGCAATTCAACATGCGACGCTTCAATTGAAAGCCCAGAGACGAAGAGCGGAGACATAAGAACAAACGCCACAAACTTCGTCCATAAAATAAAGGAGCTTAAGGAAGGGTCCTCTTACGATCAAGAGTGAGAAAGCGATTCAGCGAGAATCACGTGGATTTGGGCCGAACTTAACGTCGAAATCATGAAGGTCTATTCGGAAGGCTACGAAGACTGCCGAGAGAGAGGCAAAGAAAAACTGTCTGCTGCTCAACTGGATTCAACTTTGCTCAACTCCGAAGACGAAGGTGGTGCCTAGGTGTTCTTCCTGCTTTCATTCTGACTTATATAAAAATTTATCTGTTTAAACTTTTTATGTTTTTGGGATCATTTTGAAATTTTATATATGGAGGTTGTCAATGTTCCTATATTGGTGTATTTAGTTCATGAATGAATAGATCGAATGAATATTTTAGTTTTCCTGATGAATCTGTAATTTCCTTAATTGTGAACTATGTTTTCGGTTAGTTTCTTGTCAATAATTCAATATCAGTAAAATGAACCTAAACAGTGAATCAGTTAAGACATATAATAGTTAATGTATGGGACGAAGTGAATTGAATTTCATGGACAGAATTTAACTTAACCGATGAAAGGATCGAACTCAAACACTTAAATAAAATAAAGTAACACATACTTTTGCCGGTTCGAAGTGTGTGATCGGTCATTTGTTTACCACTCGGGGTGGAACAATCATATAAGGACCAATATATAAGGATCAAGATATAAGGACCAAGATATAAGGACCAATTGTGACCATTGACTTACCACCCTGGTAAAATCAATATAGGATCCTTCGTCTACCACTCGGGGTAGAACAACAAATGGGCTGCCATCGAATGGCCAGCAAGTCCTACCATACCTCCTTACACCATAGTGACCATAGGACAAATAGGACCAGGATCAATAGTGACCATTGATTTACCACCCTGGTTAAATCAATATAGGATCCTTCGTCTACCACTCGGGGTAGAAACGACAAATGGGCCGCCATCGAATGGCCAAAGAAGTCCTACCATACCTCCTTACACCATAGTGACCATAGGACAAAATAGGACCAGGGATCAATAAGTGACCATTGATTTACCACCGGTAAAATCAATATAGGATCCTTCGCTCACCACTTCGGGTAGAACGACAAATGGGTCGCCATCGAATGGCCGTAAAGTCCTACCATACCTCCTTACACCATAGTGACCATAGGATAAAATAGACCGGGATCAATAGTGAAAAAATGACTTTTATTGATAATGAACAATAATATACTGAGACTTCATGAATTAACTTGATCTTTATTGAAAGTATTTTCGGCCCTGCCGCCAACAAGTGCTGCAAGTGTTTTTTTGATTTCTAACCATCTAACGCCTTTAACAGATAAGTGCCCGGTTTTGATACTTGAACACTTCATACTACGGCCCTTCCAGTTTGGCATTAACTTTCCGTGTTACGAGGTGTAGAAACTTGACTTCTCCGAGGATCGAAGTCTCCTACTTCAATCTGCGAAAGCTTGACTCCTTTGTTATAATGCTTAGCTACTCTTCGTTGATAAGCAACCGGTTTAAAGTAGAAACCACCTCTCGACTTCTTCTAGCAGATCCAAATTGGCCTTCGATTCTTAATCATTGTATATTTCTTTGTATTGACCGACCAAGACTTGAGATCCGATTTCGACGAGGGACTAAGGCATCATCGATTACCATAGGCGATCGAAAAGGTGAATCCCGATGGTAGTCCTTGGTGTAGTCCGGTAAGCCCACAACACGCCGAAGCGACTCCTCGCCATCTTCCTTTAGCTTCATCTAATCTGCAAGGCTTGATCCTGCTTCAAAGACGTCTGTTGGTCACCTCAACTTGCCATTTGACCGTGGATGAGCCACCAAGTCTTCTTATGTTGAATCCCCAATTCCTTTAAAAATGCTTCAAATTTTGATCCCATGAATCAAGCGTCCGTTGTCCGATATTAATACTCTAGGGATCCCGGCGAAACACTACTTGGGACTCTTTTATGAACTTCAAACATTCTTGCTCGTTTATTAACCAAAGTGGCTTCACCTCTACCCACTTAGTCATGTAATCAATAAGAATTATGACAAAGCTAACTCGACCTTTAGCTTTAGGCAATGGACCCAATATATCTACCCCCAGACAAATGAAGGGTATAGGAGATAAAATCGAGTATAGCTCTTCCGGGTAATAATGAATCGGATTTGATGAGTTGACACTTTTCACATTTCTTGACATACTTTGTAGCTTCCTTGAAAATTGTAGGCCAATAGTATCCTTGTCGAAGTACTTTGTAAGCCAAAGATTTAGCAGCCATATGATCACCGTAAATGCCCTCGTGAACTTCCCCAAGAGCATATTCCGCCTCGGATGGGACCGAGCACTTCAAAGAATGGTGAAGAAAAGGCCAATCGATAAAGATCCCCATCAATAAGAACAAAGTTGGCGCTCTTGTATTTGATCTTCTTTACTAACATCTGATCCGAAGGAAGGACGCCATCCGCCAAATACTCGATGTAGGGTCATCCAAAGAGCTAGATCGCTTCGATACACATCATCGCTTCATCTTTCAACACTTTACCATTGCGAACTTCCAAGTAAACCGATTCGTTAAAAACATCTCGCATCCGTAGTAGCCAATTTCGACAATGCATCGGCGATAGAATTGTCATTACGCTCTATGCCCGAAATTAAATGCGAAGCGAAATCTCAAGTCGGTCCTTTAACTCCGCCAGATACTTGATCATCCGAAGTTCCACGAGCTTCATAATCTCCCGACAATTTGACGACGACCAATTGAGAGTCACTCAGAATGATAAGTTTCGGACCTCTGAACTCTTTGCCAATCGAACACCCGCTAGCATCGCTTCATACTACTCGGCCGTTGTTCGTCGCTTTAAATCCGAATCGATGGCTCGTTGAACTTTGAATCCGTCAGACTTGTCAAGATAATTCACCTTTACTAACGATTAGGGTAGAGGAACCATCTGCATATAGAGTCCAAACATTCTCGCTCTCGCTGAAGAAGCTCAAGCAATCGCCGACGGACGATTCAAACCTCCCAGTAACTTCGGCATCTGCTTTGGTGAACAAACATTCTACCATGAAATCGGCCAAAGCTTGACCTTTGATAGCGGTTCGTGGATGGTATTCGATGAAAAACTGTGACAACTCCATTGTACACGCCGCTAATCTTCCTGAAACTTCTGGCTTGCCCATCACCTTCTTCAATGGCTGATCCGTGTAGACGACCAGGAGCCGACCTTGAAAATACTGCCGAAGCTTTCTACTAGCAATTATCAAGGCGAAGACAAATTTCTCAATATTCGGATACTTGGTTTTAGCATCTCGCAGGACGTGACTGACATAATAGACCGGATGCTGCTTTTCACTGACCTCCCGAACCAGTACTGCACCAACCGCTAACGAACTTGCTGCAAGGTACAGATATAAGGTCTCTGCTGGAGCGGGCTTCACCAATAAAGGAGCCGAAGAAAGATACACCTTTATGCTCTGGAAGGCGTCTTCACACTCTGAAGTCCACTGGAACGTCTTCGCATTCTTGACCCTTTTTTCAATGTATCAAAGAAAGGAAGGCACCTCTCTGCAGATCTGGCGACGAACCTCCTCAAAGCTGCAATCCTGCCAGTCAGACGTTGGACATCTTTGAACGACTGAGGAGTCTTCATATCAAGAATGGCCTGAATCTTCTCCGGATTGGCCTCGATACCCCTTTGACTGACAAGATAACCCAAAAACTAAAGTGCACTTGGCCGGATTAAGTCTCAGTTGACGATGACGGACAGTCTGAAAGCACTCCTCTAGATCTTCCAAATGACTCTGAACCTGCATGCTTTTCACGATCATGTCATCGACGTATACCTCCATGTTCCTTCCCAGCTGCCTATCGAAGATGAAGTTCATCATTCTCTGGTAAGTGGCTCCAGCATTTATAAGGCCAAAAGTCATCTTCTTGTAGGCGTACACCGAACGGTGTATAATAAACGCGGTCTTTGGGATGTCCTCTTTACGCATGGATATTTGGTGATAACCTGAAAAAGCATCCATAAAGCTTAGTAATGATACCCCAAGTGGCATCGATAAGCTGATCAATATGGGGCAGAGGATAAAAGTCCTTCGGACAAGCTTTATTGAGGTCGGTGTAGTCGATGCAAAAATATCCGCATAGCAGCGTAAGAGTTCTATAAGGTTTGTCCGAAGAGGTTCTGGTAGACCCAAACCGATCTTCACGGTCTTGTCTGGCTTTCCAAGGATCAACTCGACCTCCTCCGTCCCACCGACAGGAATCACCATCGGTTCGGAACTACTTTCGGTAAAGGGCTCAATCTCAATTGCCATCGCCTGCTTTTGTTTGCTGACCCCCACTCCGGAGGAAATAACAGCATTCCGGTAGCATCGTCGGGCTAGATCCAAGTCCCCCGCCACCTCTCCTACTCCATGAGCCGTGGGGAACTTGACTTTGAAATGAGGGATGGAGGTCACGAACTGGAGAGCGCGTTAAGGTAGGTCTTCCCAAAGATAGCGTTGTAAAATGAATCAACGCGTGCAAACATAGAATTTACATACTATTTCGACTTTCTTTGAGGTCTTTGTCTTAGAAGATAACCGGGAGTTCAATAGTGCCTGCAACTTTGACCGGATCGTTGCTGAAGCCGTATAAAGGAGCTTCCTGCCCGACCTCCATTTTCTGCCCATCAAGGTGCATCCTCTGATAGGCATGGGCGTACAGAATATCCACTGAAGATCCATTATCTATCATCATGCGCTTCATGTCCACCGTGCCCACTTGCGCTGTGATCACCAAGGCCCCCTCATGTGGCTCGATGGGTTCCGAAGGATAGTCAGTAAATGATATGACAGTCCCGGGGAATGGTCTATCCACCTTCAGGGGAGCATCTGTCACAGTCATGACCGAATCCAGGTAAGCCCTTCTCTTCCTCCCTATCAACTTCCCTGCAGATCCACCGGTTATCACATCGATGACATGCCTTGGCGGCGGCAGATCAGGCCATTTGAACCGTCTCGAGCAAGATGCGGTTAATATTCTCATTGATCACTTTCGCGCCACATCTTTTGCAACAAGCCATCCTTAATCTTCCTCTCCACAAAGTCTTTTAAATTGCAACACTCGTTAGTGTCGTGGCCAGCGGCCTGATGATAGCCACAATACTTACGAGTTACCCTGCCTGGTTCGGTAGTTATCACGAGGTGGCTCAAAGAAAGGTTGATTTCTGATTTGATCCAGAATTATCGATCTATCAGTGTTTAGTTTGGTGTAGACCTTATTCACCTTCTAGGGGCGAATCGGAGGATGACCGCTTCTTTCTTTGCCATGAATTATTGTATTTTTTCGAACTGCCCTCTGTCCGATCATTATACCCCCAGTTCTCCTCTGTTCAATTTCGGCCTTAGGAGCTACTGACTCTTTCACCTGACCCGAAGGAGGATGCTTCAGGCTGTTCATAGCTTCTTCCACAATGATATAGCCTTCTGCCTTGTCAAAGGCTTCGCCAAGCTCTTCGGATGGTTGAACATCAACTTCTTCACCAACTTTTCGGACTTTACCAGATCCAATCCATTCTGGAACAAACCTACAGCTTGGAGATCATTAAGATCGGACACCTGATCGACTGCTTCTCTGAACCTCTTTACATACTGGCCCAAAGATTCATTTGGTAAAGCTACCGGATCTGTGCGGAAGAACCCGTAGGCTTTCCTTTTTCTTGATTCATTCTCAAACGCAGGCATGGAATTTATCACAAAGTTCGGTCCAAGAGGATATTGAATCCAAAGGCAAAGTTCCCAACCACTGTCTCGCATCCTTTCTCAGCGTCGTAATAAAAGTGTGGCACTTGGCAAGATCGATGAAGTCGTAATAGTCCATTAAGCCGGTCGAACGCTTTGGTATGGTCATAAGGATCCCGGTTCCATCGTAACTTTCCATGCGAGGCAATTTTTAGTGATATCCGCTTTTCCTTGAGAATATCCGAGGAAAAAGGGGATGCTTTCTTTCGGGCGTTCTTCACTCACCGGACCTCGGCCGATTTGCTTTCTGAGCTCTTTCGGCTCCTTTACGTAAAAATCAACGCCTTGAGTACGTGGGAAACCTCTTTCGTGTGAACAACATTATGTCTCTCGAGAGGATCGACCTCCTCCCCGCCGATCCTACCGCCTCGGAGGACTTCTTGATCCGCTTTGGTACCAACTCTTTCCTTATGGTGAGAATGATCACGTTAATAGTCCATTACCACGACTTGAAAAGCGACCTCCTCGACCGCTCCTTTGTCGATAATCATCTCGATCTTTGAGAGGTAACGGCCAATATTGCCTTCTTCGAGGCCACCGGAGTTCTGCTCCTCGATCTCCTCCTACTTGAGAATGATCCCTAAAACACGCATGGAACGCTTTGGCCCTTACCCTTTCGTCATGACTCTCCTTATGCCCACTTCGCCCTTCTGGATCGATCAGGCTAGATGCTTCGTCCCCGTAATTCCGCCACGAAGCATCTGTTCGGCTTATATCCTCTCTTTCTTTAACAGACCTCCATGGCTCTATCTCTGCTTCGTCCGCCATCTTCGCCAACTTGGCGCTCTATCTTCCTCGACTACTTATGATAAATCTTGGTGGTGAGCCTTCCACCGTCCCTCGACCATGATCTCGCTCCTCATCCGTGACTGAAAACCAATCTTCGTCTCGCCCCGCCAGAATCTTGAGACGGAGATCTCTGAATTATGCTTAGAGGCCGTGTTCTCGTGAGCACTTTGGAAGGTCCCAGACGATCCTTCATCAAACACGAGGCGTTGACGAAATAATGACCATCGCATTTTGCCTTCCGGCGTACCATCCCTACTCTCCTCATCATCTTCCAAGTAGGTTAAACGATTGTGATTGAAAATTTTAATGAAACTAGAACTCAAAACCCCTCCTTCTAGCGCTTGATGTTAACGCCAGGATCTTACGCCACGCCCCAATCACGTAATACGTCCCCGATCCTCGCATAAACAAAAACACGGTAAACACCATTGTGCTTGACGACATTTACCCGGCCGTCGGGGATAGCTCGAGCGTGAGAATTAGTATATGTTCACAAGGTTAACAATGGAGGAATGTAATTGTCTGAGTGTCTGAGAGAGATAATAAATCTCGGTTGTGTGTATGTGAGAGAATATGAAAAAAATCAATATGTATGAGAACGCACTCTCTGAGCGATGGCTTCTCACTTTGGGTTATACTATCTTTGCTTGGATTATCGTGCACCCACTACTACCGACACCCCTCCGATCGATGGGCTCTCACCAATCGTATAAGGTTTATCTATCTTTTAACTTTTGCTTTTTTTTCTACGGCCATGATCCCATCCACATTAATGTAATCGTGGCGAAGCCTTCGTCAACCGTCATGCTTTTTCATCATCACAAGTCAAAGTAATGAGATATTAAAATATCTAATGGGTCGATCCACCTGACCAATCTTACTTAAAGGTTAAAAACGGATATAATATGGTGACTGGACCCAGTGACTTTTACGAATTAATAATAAAAGCCCCATAAATTGTTTATGTGAATAGGCCCAATATACCCGACCTAAAAATAGAAAATACCACGACCCAACAACTTGCTTCTCCAATCACCCTAGCCATCCTATTTTCAAAATCTACATTCAATAAAAATGTTGCAACCTCAAAATTTCAACCAAAAAGGCAAAACCATACCAAATACAATACAGATGGCAGCAGCGATATGAATTATATAGAAGGCTGTTGGGGGTGTGGGGGGGGGGGGGGGGGCAAGAATCAGGGTATAAGACCCTACGAATCAAGCCCCCATCTCTCAAGGCGACAGACAGAGAAAAAGTGATGCGAGTAATCTAATAGAATCGGAATGAAAAACCCAGAAATGAGCGAATTCTAACCTTCTAAATATGCAAATAAAAGGGCAAGGAAAAGGAAAAGCAAACCCTAGTCGATCGATGAAATTGAGGGCCGGATCAGTAGGAGAGAAAGAGATGAATTAAGTAATAGAATTAGAAGAACGGTCCTGATTCATTATATGCAGATCAACACTTTTAAGATTAAAGTTCGTTATATATATATATATATATATATATATATATATATATAGAGAGAGAGAGAGAGAGAGAGTGTGTGTTTTATTTATTTATTTATTAGTATTTTATTATTGACATATGTAAGAAATCAATCATTTTTTCTCTAATAGATGAGTATAGGAATTAGGAGGAGGTTTGTGTTTGATTACAAATACAAATAGAAATAGAAATGGGTCTGCTTTCTCACAAAGTTGAAAACACAAAGATCGCAGCAGGCGACCATATCTACACCTGGAGAGCCGCCTTCGCTTACTCCCATCACGGTCTGTAACTGATTCTCTCCCTCTCTCTCTCTTTGTGATTCTACATTTGCATACTTCAGCAAATCTAGGTTACTTTTATGATTAATATTATTGATTTTCGGTGTTGTTTATAGCTTGATTACCGAACATAACATTTGGGGTTGTGTCCTCATATGTTTCATATGCATTTCAAGCCATCACTAGAGTTTTTATGATCCGGGTATATCTCATTTCTTCATTATTATCCATTCTTTGTTCCGGCTTAGTGTGTCCATGTTCTTTGATAGTCATTTGACTGGTCGCAGAGTTCATCGTATGGATTTTGCTTGCTTATTTTGAAAGATTACAACTTAACTGTTGTGTTGCCTCTTGGAGCATCACTGGGTATTCGCAATTATAGAATCCCCAATTTCACAAGAGTCCCATTTGCCAATTTTTTTTTTAAAAAGGAGTCCTAGTTCTTTTGATGCTGGTATAAAAAAGGACAAAATGTCCTCAAGTTTAGCATCATAACTGGAAAAATTAGAAGTAAACATGACACAAAAATATATCTTTGAAATTTATAAATTTTGCGAATGAGACTTTTTTTTGCAAAGCAGAGGGAGGGAGTATTTGAGTTGATTTTATTTGTTTGTCCCATCTGGCATTTCATCAGTTTTAAATGCATTGACAGCTATACTGCCAGTATACACTCATTAAGTTCTTTCTTTTCCTCTCTCCTGAAGGGAAAGGTTTCTCCTAGCTAATGCTGACTGCTGATTATTTCCTAGTTTCTTCTATACGCCAGTCAATGTATTGATGCTCTACATTTTTTTCTTCTCCACAAAAACATCAATATGTACTATCCAGTACTACATGGTTAGCTAGGAATTTTCAAAACCACTGCTTGAGACCTTGAAATAATTTTGGTATATACCATCAGTTGTTGGTCAGCTTTGAACCTTCTCTAATATATGCCAATAAGTGGTCTTTTAATCCTCTGGCGGATTAGGGGCCCAAACCCTGTAAAAAGTTTCTTAGAGCAGCTACAGTGGTAATTTTCAAGTCTTGACAATATAGTAATCAATCAGAAACTAGCTTTGGAGCTTATGTGATCACGATCCTTCACTATGTCGTTTTTAACTACCAGCCTTTTTAGTCTTATTAGGGGACGAAGAATTATTCAGACAACCATTGCTGTTATTTCCACTCAATCTTTCACGAATGAAACTGATTGGACAGACTAAGTAGCTTTTAAAGGAAAATTCTCGGCAAACTACGTAGGACTTTTGAAATAAATTCTAGAGCCTCAATTCAGATACTTGTGTAGGCATAGATGAGCTATTTACCTAGTTTTGAATATGTTCAAGCCTTCAAGGACACTTGCCCTATGATATAGAAGTATAACTAAAAGGTTTATTTAGAAGGAAAATAAAGAAAATCCTTACTGTATGGCAATTTGCATGTTACTATTGACTGTGTGATCACTAGTTTGCTTGCTGTATGCCTGCAAGTTGCTATTGAAAATATGATCATATGAGTTACTTGGAGTGTGGTGAATTTGAATCCGAGTATGGCTTGATTTATTGAAGAAGTGTTAGCAAGAACCTGATTTGTCAAAGAGTAGCAGGTGAACAAGTTTGATGCTAAAACTTGCTAATCTACTTTGTATTCTTTCATATTTTTTTTTAAAAAAAAATTGCTTGTTGATAAGTTGCATTTTATGGAATTTCTGTATTTATTTTTTTCTTGGGTGTAAACTGTAAAGACAATAATATGTACTTTTTTTGATATATATGGCCAATATAAATTCCCGCATTGCAGGTATCTATGTTGGTGGAAACAAGGTTATCCACTTTATTGGTGAACCAAGTACTGGCTCCAGTGGGGATTCCTCTCTCAGCAGTTTTAGTTCTAGCTCAGGCTTTGTTCTCAATATTTCATCTTTAAGTTTTAATGCCGCATTAACCTGTCCAAATTTTCCTGACTGTGGATTTCAACAACCAAAGAGTGGAGTAGCACTCTCTTGTTTGGAGTGTTTTCTGGGTAATGGATCATTGTATGGCTTTGAGTATAAAGTCACCCCATTAGCTTTTCTTATCAAACTTCGTGGTGGTACCTGCACAACTGCAGGATCTGACCCACCGAGAGCAGTGATCCACAGGGCCATGTATTTGCTTCAAAATGGATTCGGAAACTATGATGTGTTTAAAAATAACTGTGAGGATTTCGCTATTTACTGCAAGACAGGTCTTCTGATTCTTGACCAATCTGCTCTAGGAAGGAGTGGTCAGGCATCTTGCGTCATTGGTGCTCCACTGGCAGCCATTCTTTCATCACCCCTGAAATTGTTTATGTCGAGCCCTGTTGGTGTGGCCACAGCAACAGCTGGAATGTATTGCATGAGTAGGTATGCTACTGATATCGGCGTTCGAACTGATGTTGTGAAGGTGAAAGTGGAGGACATTTCTTTGTACCATGGCTGTGAGAGTCCCAAGAAGAAACTTGATGAAGATATTAAGCTATTTGAAGCTGGACAGCATAGGCTTAACCAAACAGAGGGTTCAGCTGCTAAGCGGCAGAGATGTAGGTGATGTGATCAAATCTGTATTCCATCTTGCGCATCTTTGATAAGCATGTTATTTATGCAACCCTAAACAATTTTTAGTTATTGGAGTTTGTATGTATCCTTATTTTGGAGGTTGCGCTGGCTAGAATCACTGGACTTGGGGTTTGAAATCTTTTAAAGTTGCACAAGCATTGATAATTTAATTGATGGCATTCAACTTTTGCAGGATATGGTGATCATGTGTCGATCAATCTTGTCATTTTATGAATGCAAATGTAGTGAGTCTAGCAGGACTACAAAAACTGCTTCATATATAGTATGGCTTGTTAGCTTCCAAATGAGCATCGATCTTCATCCTAGCTAATGGAGCATTGACCAAGTACTACGTACATACTAATAAATGTAGTAAAAGGAAACTAAAAATTGTAAAAAACACAAATGTAATTAATTGGACAAATATATATATATATATATATATATATAATAAAATATAAATGATTTTGAATTTCCCGCCCATCCTAATAAATTATCTGGACCGTCCAAAGTTTGGGATAAATTCCACCGTCTATAGTGCCAGAGGCATGGGACTATTGCTACTATCTATACAAAATGGAACTGATTTTGAAAAACAAAAATTCCCGCTCTAGAGTTATTAAAGGATCTGGACCATTGAAAAGTTTAGATAAATCTGACCCTTCAAAAATCTATCTATCTATCTAATATCTAAACAAAACATGGACGGGACTTCCTTCTTCTTCAGTCACTTGCTTCTTCCTCATTTCCTCTGTCAATCTAACTACCAAACCTTATCATACTCTCCTCCCTAACCCATTCTACCCAATCCCTTTACCATCTCAATAAAACCCCATAGATTTGAACCCTCTGCCGCCGCCGCCTGTCCTGCTCCACAACTCCTCCGCCATTACCACCTCGCACTTCAAACTTCCGGAAGGTTGGAAGGTTGAAGAGGTGCCCCACGTCTCGGGTCGACAACGTCAATTCCGTGAGTTTCCCTCTTTCATTTTAGGTCTTCAATTTATCTTTTGACCTCTTTATTTTGGGTCTTCAATTCCCCTCTCATTTTAGTTCTCCCTCCCTTCTCCCTCCTTCGATTACTTCATTTTAGGTCTGCCGACTTCTCATTTTATTAAAAGACTGGTAAGCTTCGCCACCTCTGTGGCCATCTCCTCTACTTCTTTCTGCGATTCTTTGCCAGTAACAAACCCCGAAGTTACTTTACTCGTTTTTTTCTTAAAATGCATTTATATAATAGATACACTGTCTACATTGATTTAAGCTCCTTTTGTTGTGTGGGTTTCTGATTATTAGTGATTTGAATATCTTCTAAAGATTAGGTGCATATACCTCCTTTGTCTATGTTATTGAGTTGAATCATGACCCGAAAATTCAGAGTAATCAGGCTCTTTTTATTTATTTATTTTTATTTTTTATTCTTTCATCATCCAATGAATGTGCAATCTTAGTCAAGATTTAAATGGTTTATTAATTTTTAAAGGTAAAAGTTTTTCTAATGACTACTTTGTTTGCAAAGTGATTACATCATTTTAATTTTTTCATTGACATTTTCGGATCCTGTGTATCAAAAATATTAGTACAAATATATACCAGTTTGAAAAAATTAGTGATTGTTAATATCTTCTAAATATTAGGTTTTGTTTTGTTGGGCTTTTTGGTTGTGTCTATGGGTTATCATCTGGGTTCAGTCACGCTTAATGTGCATTTGTGGTTGTTAATTCATTATAATTTTTATTGGGTTACTTTTTTTTTATTTTGTTTTTTTGAAGTGATGGTTTGTTGTGAGGTTGTGGATTAATTTCTTGAAACTTTCCCTCATTTGTTGTCTGTTTTGAAATTGAATATGCCAATCAAAGAGCCAAGTGTTTCTAAAGTTTCTTGGCATGATATTCTCTATGTTAATTAAGATTAAAAGGCAAGTAATGGAACATCTAATTAAAAACAAGTGGTTCCAGAAAATTATCCTATAGGACATCTAATGTGATCTACTATCAGCAACTCTAAATCAATTGTTCATCCAAATGGTTTATTAATTTTTAAAGGTAAAAGTTTTTCTAATGACTACTTTGTTTGCAAAGTAATTACATCATTTTAATCTTTTAATTGACATTTTCGGATCCTGTGTAACAAAAATATTAGTACAAATATATACCAGTTTGAATAAGGAAGTGGTAGAATGATTTCTAATGTTTTCTTTGCATGTAACAGTCTGTTTTTATAGCTTGGGATGAACACTACTGTAATAGGAAAGAATAAAAAGGTGTTTGTATTGTTTAACAGATAGCTTGGTTGCAAAAATATAAATCATATAACCACAAATATATACAGTACAGATACGTTACTACATGACATGATTTCAACTTAGTTTTCCCCAATTTTTTCTTCTTTCTAATGTTTATTGTTTGTAAGGTGATTAATTTATTGTTTTCTTTTTCCAATAAGTCTAATTATATATGACCACACTTAGAAACCTAAAATCATTACATTTCATGTAATTTTGGTTCACTTTGTGGCTTTTGTGGATGCTAAAGTCTTGGTAGAACTACTCCTGCGGATTATAAGACTTCTCAGTTAATTAGCGAAGCAAGAGCTTTAACCTTAGGATTACATGAGAAACTGAGTAATAGGAATGGAGCAGGAGGTGGCTATCAATTAGAGGAGTAGCTTTAATATACATCAAAGCTATCATACGTATGAACCAAGAAAAAAACTCATTTATAAAGCCAATTTCAGATCTTCAAACTCACTTTCTCAGAAAACCAACTCTCAATTATAACAAAATTCTTCCTACTCTCTAGCAAGGTCATGAATTATGCGAATGGTAGATTGAAGAAGGATTTTAGCTAAGTTTGAAGTAGTATACCACAACGAGATTATCATCCAAAATCAGCAATCAGGAAGTATTATTATCTCTTTATGTTCTAAAGATAAATTAGGGTTATGTGAAGAAATTGTGTTAATTGATATCTGTAAACTTGAATGAAAGATATGTGAATACCTGAATGTTCAATTTTTTAGGATTGATTGCTATGAAATTTGGGGTTATAACATACTGAGATTGCTAATATACTGAACTTTTGAATTTAAGCCCACTAAATATGTGAGTTAATGTTTAGAAGAAATTTACTGTCTAAACTTTTAGGGATTTGAGGATACATCTGTATGTATGTTACATATTGAGGTAGAATTGCTTCTAAAGTTTTGAATTGGTAATATGATGAGTTTATTGAATGATAAGTTGATTTCAAATGATTTTTTATGGTAAAAGTAATTGTTATTGTCTGATATAGGCACAAGGAGATAGGTTGGTTGTGTGGGGTTATAAGGAGGCTAACATGGGTTTATAGTACAAGTAAATGGCTATGAAAAGGGTGAATTAAAACTGTGCACACCACATGTTTGTTAAAAATCCCAAGTGGACTGTTTTGGCTAAAAAGAGAATTCTAGAGGGAATTAAAGTTGGGGTTATATATGCACATCCTATATAATATGAGGAGAGGTGTTTTGACATATTAAATGGAAACGAAAACAAATTTTTTAAGCTAAAATCAAAAGAGGGATTTTGATCTGTCAATTGGCCACTGTTTTGAGTAGCCTAGAGAATCTGAAATAGAGTGGTTATACCTTCTAATTACAGTCTTACATATGATATACAACATATATAAAGTTTGTTGCAATTTGGTATATGAACTAAATTAAACAAGACCTCAAAGTGACCACGCGGGAGGGGAAAGAGTCTGCTTTGCCCGATGGCGGCGAAGCGTGTACCCAAAGAAGAAGAAATAGCGATGGGATGAATGAGGCTAGGGGCTCTTTTGAGCTCTCAGTCAGAAGGGTTAAAACTGTCCCAAATAAGTTAGCTAATGCTTTTCTACAGTAGATTGAAATTAAAATCAAAGATGTGGGAATTAAAATTACTTAAGGCAAGGGATAGGGAAAGAGATCACGCTTACAAAGTATGGCGATAGTGAATAGCCACGATCAGCTGATGTAGCAGCCATGGTGAGCCACGCTTGGCGTTAGGTTGTAAATTGAGGGTTATCCATAAAGCTTAAATTTTGAACTCCTAAAAAGATAAGTGTAGTAAATATAATAAAGGATAACATAAGGGGAAATCATGTCATAAGTTTAGTTTAGGGGCTTCAAATGAGGCGAGCAAAATAAGGGGTTGCTCCCATTGGCAGCGGCAATTGTTTCAAATGGCAACAAAGAGCTGCTACGGTAAAAAAAAGAAGATTAATGCCCAACTCTTAGTTAAGTAGGTATATAGAATATATAACAAGACCATGATTTGCTTTACAGTTTTGATTCACTGTCAAAGCATGCTTCAAAGAAAACATTTATTAATTGTTGAGCCATTAAAGAATGCTATTACTTGAAGCAAGCCTATTATGTTTTGGCTTTTACCTTTTGCGGATTTTGTAGATTTTTGTACAACAATGTGTAATAATGTGTATACACGACTCTATTTATGAGTTTGCAACTACTGTATATGGGTCTCTTAATTTTGCTAATCATATGGATTCACAACGTACCTGAAGAAAATGAACGTTCATAGTGTTTTTTGTGACATTCTGAGTTTTAGCTGATGGGTTTTTGATTTTCCTAGGAGACAGATATTTATTTTTTTAAGTCTTCTGTTTTTATTTCCTGTTTCTAGAAAATTTTAATTAGTAGTCAACGAGGCTAATGGTTTTGTTTTCTCTATACTTTGCACAATGGTGCAAACTGTAGATTTCTTTAGCATATTCTATTTGTGTTTTGTGTTTTTTGTTATTGTGGTTTTTTGAATGGAAATTTTACTTTACTTTACAGTTTATAAATCACATGGCTTGATTGGGGATGTCTGAATAGAGCATATTATAGAAGTTTCACATTAGATATCTCTTATATGTATGCTCAGATTTTGTATTATTATGTCATATTAGTGGGAGTGTCAAGAGATTTTGGTACATAAGCACTGTTAGATGTCTATTCTCCTACTCATATTTTGTGAGTTTTGACCAATTAATTTCCTGGAAATAGTATTGTTTGGTGACACACAATAGAATTTAGTAATGTGCTTTCAGTGATTTTAGTTCATCTGATTTTGTTTCTTTTACATAGTTTTACCGTATATTTTTTGGTGAAACACAAATACTTTAAGATATTTAAAATCATTTGCGGTCATACTGTTTAACATCATCAAGGAAAAATCAGTGACGTTTCAAAGATTTTTATAAAATCAGTGACATTTCAATTCAATGTTGTGGTAATTTTCTTTAGTTTTGGCTTAATTAATCCTGAATAGAAGCTGACTTTCAGTTTCATCTCATTTTTATGAGGGGAAATCATGTCATAAGTTTAGTTTAGGGGCTTCAAATGAGGCGAGCAAAATAAGGGGTTCTTTGCCATCAAGCGCAAAGCGTGTGATTGTTTCAAATGGCAACAAAGAGCTGCTACGGTAAAAAAAAAGAAGATTAATGCCCAACTCTTAGTTAAGTAGGTATATAGAATATATAACAAGACCATGATTTGCTTTACAGTTTTGATTCACTGTCAAAGCATGCTTCAAAGAAAACATTTATTAATTGTTGAGCCATTAAAGAATGCTATTACTTGAAGCAAGCCCATTATGTTTTGGCTTTTACCTTTTGTGGGTTTTGTAGATTTTTGTACAACAATGTGTAATAATGTGTATACACGACTTTATTTATGAGTTTGCAACTACTGTATATGGGTCTCTTAATTTTGCTAATCATATGGATTCACAACGTACCTGAAGAAAATGAACGTTCATAGTGTTTTTTGTGACATTCTAAGTTTTAGCTGTTGGGTTTTTGATTTTCCTAGGAGACGGATATTTATTTTTTTAAGTCTTCTGTTTTTATTTCCCGTTTCTTGAAAATTTTAATTAGTAGTCAACGAGGCTAATGGTTTTGTTTTCTCTATACTTTGCACAATGGTGCAAACTGTAGATTTCTTTAGCATATTCTATTTGTGTTTTGTGTTTTTTGTTATTGTGGTTTTTTGAATGGAAATTTTACTTTACTTTATAGTTTATAAATCACATGGCTTGATTGGGGATGTCTGAATAGAACATATTATAGAAGTTTCACATTAGATGTAAGACCTCAACTTATTATTAATGAAATTTAATTTTCTCTATTTATTATTTTGAAATAGTAAGGGTTGATTTGATTAATGTGGATAGTTATGGGTAAAATACGCAAATATTTCAAAATAAGCAAGTGGTTATAAAATATTCATTGTTGTTTGGGAATATTCGTTTGGTCGTGGAATATTCTTTAGCTTTGTCGGAATATTCGTATGCGACAGCGCACATCTTTTGGGCCTGGATGAAGAAAACGACAAATATAAGTTGTTTAAAAATAACTACAGTAGTTATTACAGATATTAATCTTTGTTAAAATACTCGGTGGGTTAAAACACAAGAAGACACAAGATTGCACAAATTATTGATTCTTACGTAAGAAGGCACTACTCAATAATGGTTACGATAATTACCGCTCAAAGATTTTATTGATTTAATAATTGTTTGCGTTGATATTTTATATTGTTGTTGTTTCAATAATTGTCATTACACAAGATTTTTCATTATCGAAGCAATAATTCATATTATCTCAATAATATTATTAGATAACATTATTGGCAATGTCTAGAAAGTTCTCATCTAAGAAGAGGTTTGGTCACCTAATCATGGCAAGAAGAGAAATTCTTATCGGAAAGCCTCCTGCTCCTGAACCGCCTGGTCATGTCAATATTGTGATTCTCGTAATATTATTTGTGAATAATTAATTATTGATTCATATGATGAGGAAAATATTGATTTTATGTGGATATAGATGGAGAAAATTTTTAATGTGACAATTGTTGAAAATTGAAATTTTATCTTTTTCCGATAAAATAATTCATTTAAATATATTATTATATTTTAATAATATAATAATGATGATATTTTTACGATGAATGTGGGATATATAAGTATATGTGGAGGAGTATTTTTGTTACCAAAATATTTAAAGCATGTTTTATGTGTTTGCGACCCCCATTTCTTGGTTGAAATTTGATTATACCAGTAAAATCGTCCGCTTATGGATTTCTTTGGTCAATTTACGCTTGAATTTAGAAAACTTCCTTCCGCAAAGTTGTAGATAATGGAATTTCCTGTAAAAAGTGGCGAGATTCAATTTTCCGACAAAATGGCTATTTATTGTGAATTATCAAGTTCAAGTCTCAAATAATTGATTTTGGAAGTTTAAAATATTTTTAATTACAAAAACGTGTTTTTCATTTTGTGGCCCTTATGTAACATGTGATAGAGGTCAAATCAGTTGGAAGAAGTGTGCGTGTATGAGATTTTGGAAAAATATAATAATATTTAATAAATTTTCTACTTTGGTGTTCTAAGCATTTTTCTATAAATAGAAGTATTTAGGTTAGAATTGAAAATCACACCGTAAATCAAGTTTTCTCTCTATATTATCGAGCGTATTCTTGTGAGTATTTTGAGTATATTTTGAGTATTGCTATATCGATGCAAGTTCAAGTCATAAATTTATATCCTGTTTCAAATTAAAGTCTTGATCTTTCGAGGTAAGGGATATTATTTTTTCAGAATGATATTATTTCTTCAATATCATTATGCTTGAAATATTGATCCAAGTTTTTATCAAATTTGAAACTTTTGGTGTCTGAGTTACTTATTCACGATACTCAAGCCTTCATTCACGATATCTGACACTATTCACGAATCTTTAAGATTATTCATCTAAAAATGAAAATTTTCCTTTTTCGTCTAAAATATCTATTATGGATACTAACTTTGATTGTATCCATGTTTTGATCATTCTTGAATTTTACACCAAGATGATTATTTTTGAGGTATTTTTGACATGGATAAAACAAAGTACGAATCCTTAATCCTTAATCCTTGTCATTTTGTTTCACTGGATTCGTTTTCTTTAAAAATATTTTTCATCATCCTCGGTCTTAAATGATGATATTATTGAATATCTTTGGCCTGTAGTGCAAAGATGAATGATTCTGATGAATATCTTTTTATTTGCAGTAGTGCAAAGATGAACAGTGTTTAGATGAACATGACCAATCGATGAATATCTTTGGCCTGAGAGTGCAAAAGATGAATATTTGATTCCAGATATATATTGATTGATGTTACAGGGATAAAAGATAGACGATGAACTTTTAAATTCATACATAGAAGATAGTAGTTTGCATTCTCTACTTAACTCTTCTAATGAATTATTATTTCCGCTGCGAATATTGATTTAAAACTTGTTGTCTATTGTATTCTATTAGATTTTTCCCTGTTGAAGACTAACGATAATTTGTTGTATATTATCTTAGTCATAATATTCTTTACTGGGCTAGTTGAGCTCACCCTTTTCCTTTTTGTTCCATTTTTCTTCTCAGGAGGCGAGAATATAGCGAGTACGAGTCGGGGTATGGAATGAAGGTTCTAGAGAGAGTTGTTTAGTAGTCCTCACCATTTTTGTAAAATAATGTATCAATAAATATGATGAGGATTTATTTGAGTATAGATATTGTCTAGAAGATAATATTTGTATTCAAACTCACAGCTTTTTCATTGTAATAATAAAGTTGTAGTTGTTTCTGTACTATGTATTGACAACTCAGAATGGGTGATGTATACCTATTTTGGGGGCGTCACATTAGATATCTCTTATATGTATGCTCAGATTTTGTATTATTATGTCATATTAGTGAGAGTGTCAAGAGATTTTGGTACATAAGCACTGTTAGATGTCTGTTCTCCTACTCATATTTTGTGAGTTTTGACTAATTAATTTCCTGGAAATAGTATTGTTTGGTGACACACAATAGAATTTAGTAATGTGCTTTCAGTGATTTTAGTTCATCTGATTTTGTTTCTTTTACATAGTTTTACCGTATATTTTTTGGTGAAACACAGATACTTTAAGATATTTAAAATCATTTGCGGTCATACTGTTTAACATCATCAAGGAAAAATCAGTGACGTTTCAAAGATTTTTATAAGATTAGTGACGTTTAAATTTAAGTGTGCGTGGTTTGAGAGGTTAAGAATCTATCTATACAAAATAGAACTGTTTTTGAAAAAACTAAAATTCCCGCTCAAACCTATTAAAAGATCCAGACCGTCAAAACTTTGAGATAAATCTAACCATTAATTGCTCAGCAGCTCTCTCATTCTTCCGTTTTCAAATTTCAAACCCTATTCTCTCTCTTATCTCTCATACTCAGCCAACTCGCTCCCCCCCCCCCCCCAAACAACTAGACCTCTCGACTCCCTAAATCTCTTATCTCTCATAAAACCCTCTTTGATTCTCTCTCATGGCCAACTCTCATTCTCCTTCTAGGGTTTCCGCTTTCTTTCTTTGCTTTCACCTCCTCCTTTTGAAGCTCTTGTCAGCTCATGATTCGCTTTCACCAATGATTCTATGGCGCCAAAATCGTTAGAGCCGAGACCCAATGCTTCTTTCTCTCTCTAGCGGTTTTCATTACTCCATTGGGTTGGCTTTATTCTAAGGCTCAATTTACCAAAATACTTGATTTCGATGTTATGAAAACAAAACCCATTTAGGTGATTCCAATTTGAAGAAACAAAATATGGGTTCACAAATTTCAGGTAAGTGGTGGTGTTTTTGAGTTTTAAACCTCTATTTTTCTGCCAAGAAAAAAAATGGAGTACTTACATTTTTTTTCCAATTCCCGATGATTAATTTAAATCGGTTAAGTTAAATGGATGTACATAGATTAATGTAGTGCATGTGGTTTCTCCTTTTTTGGTACCCAACTTCTGATTTTGGTAAATAGAGAAATTTGTTTATCTTCATTTTCTTTTAGACTATCTTTCCAGTCCATACAGAATCTGGTAGTTGAATTAGGCACTTTACAGTTCTGTACTTTTTCCGACTCCCTTTTTATCCTACTTTTTTCCTGTTCATTGAATTTAGAAATAGTTTGCAAAATTGTTGCTGGGTGAAGACATGTCTAGAAGTGGTAATGTGGTAAACATTGTTGTGATTGCTTTAATTACCCTGTTATACAAACTGATATTATATGCAACATCTGATAGTCAGACAAATAATATTCGGAAGAGTTTGAATCATTGTTGTTCTTATTTTTTGTTGCTTTTTTTCCCCACCAGGAATTACTGAATAAGGAAGAAGAAATTTAGCTACTATTAATGTGTGAAGAAAAATATCAAATGAGTTTATACCAATGTGTTAAATCAGAGAAGCTAGGTTGCAGGTACACTATTTCTTGATTTGGTAGAAACAAGGCTACTCCTTAACCCTCAAAAAAGCTTCATTTACAATTCTTATAACCACATGCATTTATTAGTCTTTAGATACCCTGTTATGTAAGTTTTTTTAGTTTGGCCCTCTTTTTTAATTGTTGGAATTATTTGATGCTCTCACTTAGCTACCACATTCGGCCAACTGTGGAGATTGGACCACTGCCTTCTGAGAAGAAATTAATGTGGCAAATAGATATGGAATGTCTTCTAACCTGAATCCAGTAAGCTTGAGGTACGTGATATACTCAAAACTCCGAAAACCAAAGATTGGAATCAAGTATTCTATGATATATTTACTTCATATTCAGGAGTTACATTTTCCAAGATGATATATTTAATGTAGTTAGAGCTTCAAACCTATGAAGCACCTTCTTATTTTAAAACCAATTTGATACTTCTAATTAGGATAGATGTTGGGATAAATGAAGGCATAAGCAACTATAATATTTATATCATCTTTCTTTTGAGCTTTTAGCCTTTGTACAACTGAAAACAACCTAAAACACAAAGACATCATCATCATCATCATCTAAACTTCCATATGCTTGATAAATTTTTTGAAATATGACTAATTAACTACAAATGACTGGCCGATATTTTTTATTTATGTTTTTCGTGTGTGAAAAAAATTTTATTCATAGCCCCGAGCAATTTTCGTGTGGGTCTGTAGTGTTTGAATTATCATGATGTTATTTAGTGAAACATTTGCAGTGATGTTAAACAAATGAATTTATTTATATCTGAACTTTTTTGTTTTCACTATAATTTGCATTTGATCAGCTTTTTTTTATACTTTTCTGAAGGAAGCAATAACTCCTTGCTCATCATTTTGAACTTGGGCTTTGTTAATTAGGTAATATGTAGGCCACTTTAGTTTTTTCATTTTCCACCATCACCAGAAGCATCTTATGATCTATCGTGTTAGTATGTTATATACCCAATTTTTTTTATCTTCTTGAAAATTTTGAACAGGTTCAAAGATTCTGTTCGTCTGTACTGGATTAGGTGTGAGAGATTTCACTAGAACCGCAAAAAAGGAAAAATACTATCACGGGTAAGTTTGGATTTTTCTCATATTACAGATTTCTTTCTTTTAGATTTTGATATTGTGCATAAGGTGTTTGATAAAATGTCACATACATACCTACTTCTTACAATCTTACTCATTCATATATTTTTTGGATAAAATGTCACATACATACCTACAACGAATTCATATGGCTTAAGGCGTTTTACTTCCACGAATTATTTCAGTTTGTTTAATTCATTTGGTAGTGTTTCAATTTTTTAGATTAGCCTTGCTATAACCCTGACTGCTTTTATGTTGAGGATAAGATATGCAAGTAGTTTAGTGAAAAAGGTAAATATTAGAGACTTGGATCCTTAGTCTAGCAGATCATATTAGATTTCTTTTATTTATTATTTTTTTGAAATTTATTATCTAATCTACAGACCTTCTTTACTATGTTGATCCACTACATTTATTAAAATGTCTTAACTCTACGATTGAGTAGTTTTTTTTGTTTTTTGTTTTTGATATTTATGCTTCTCCTTTATTTCTTTTTTCCTAAACTCTGAATTTTGTATTTTGAATAAAACCTTTTTTCTGCTCTGTTCTGAATAGATTTGGTAATTCATAAAAGGGGATGTAACTAGACTTGATGAAAGGACTTTGAGAATGTATAAAATAAGAATATTACATTGTTATGATTTATTTTATATCTTTGATATTTTTTTCCTTTGTATGAATATCAAGGAGGAGAAGACTGCTCACAGGAAGTTTGAGCATTCCAGGCATGGCTCCCTTGGATTTCTCCCAAGGAAGCGCGTTGCTCGCCACAGAGGAAAAGGTGAATTGCTCGAATTACTTAAAATTTTATTTTTTTGCTCTTTTTAACATTGGATGTGTTCCTATTTTATTTTGAGTAAGGCATCGCACTGATGTCATTGTTCTGGATTGTCATTCGTCAGTTCGCAGAGATTGAAGCTATGGTATTAACATTCATGTACCCTTCGCATCTTTTTTGTGATTTTGATAGTTTTTTATATATCCCAAGAAACATTGAAATATTTAATGAATTTGTGAGATTATAACAGATATAAGAGAGTTTACCCCAATACTTTGTTTTTTATATATCACAAGAAACATTGAAATATTTATAAATAATTTATTAAACTTGAGGTAAACTCTCTTATATCTGTTATAATCCCAAGTAAATCTAACCCTTGAAATCAGTTAGCTTCATTAATACCTGAGTTTCTAAAACCGTAGCATACACAGTAAGGAAGAGAAAGAGAGTCCGTTGGAAAGAAGGGAGAAAGTGGCAAATTCGTTTTTTTTGGAACTCCCTTATTAATTGAATAATCAACTTTATATTATACGAATTTTGTATGGACAGAATACTTTGTTTTCAGGTAGAAGTAGTGGATATCCTATCACTTTGTTGGGTTTTTGCTCTTTGAGATTTTTTGGAACTCTTTCATATTATTATTATTTATTATAAATCTCAGGTGTTATTTTATTATGGGTGATATAAGCTATTCTTCAGTGTATTTATTTATTACTACTATTTTATTTTAATTTGTAGTGGTGCCTTGGAGTATATATTTTATGGGATACCGAAATCCTGTATGTTGATATAAATTTAGAGCATTATATTTTTTGTCTCATTCTCAAGAAATGGTATTCTCGACTACCCCTGCCTTATAGTACAAACTTATTTGTTACGGTTTGATTGGAACCATTTACATATCTTTGGATATATCTATCTATACAAGCAAGGTCCTATTCTATTAAACCAAAGACTAAAGGTGACTGATCGGTAATAATAGCTCTCTTTTTATATGCAAAATCACATAGGATTAAAAAAGTAAATTTTTCATTGAAAATCATCAAGTAAATAATGTTAAAAAGAAAATTAAAATATTAGAATATAATTATAAGAAAAAATTGAGAAATTATTGTTACTAATCATTTTGCTAGACATCAAATTTATCTAAATATTTTCTCTACTAAAATTGTATTAAAAATTATGTTCTAAGTCATGTCAATCACCTATGTTTTTCGTAGCAGTTGGATTAGGAGAATATATTTTTTACAAATATTTTTGTTATTTTATAAGATTCATTGTCATATTGCGAGTTTATAAACTTCCCTTATGAATGTGACTAGAGGCGACAAACTTCCCTTATGTAATAATTTTAGATGGATGGGTAATTTTAAATGGATATGTTATGCGTGATTATTGTTTATTTAACTATCTGTTGGTATATTCATACGGTAACAAATAATTGACACAATATTTAGTTGTACAGTTAACTGTAAGAAGCATCAAAAGTTAGATTGTTAACAACTTAACATCTCTTGGTTTTGCTTGGTCATGAAAGTGTATTCCAGCTTGATTAAATAAAGAGAGTAGTTTCAACAACTCCTCATTGTATAGCGATTTGAAGGCCTCTTATCTTCAAATCCACCTGATTTTTAGAACCACAATTATTTTGTCCTTGACAATACTCAATCCCGATTCTAATCCAGAGAACGATTCGTAGTCAACAAATTGCTCACCTCTTCCTCCTCTTTATTCCCATAATCACAGCAATCATAATTGCAGTACTCGACAAAGTTCTCCTCCTTGGAGCCTTTCCCTTCAAACAATTTATATAACTCCATAACCTTCTTCTTTTGTTTAAATGTAGCACCTAGAGAATTATAACTAAACGATTCATTTCAATTTTTGCAGTCTTGGGATGATATTGCTATTGAATGGAAACGTGTTCGTTCAACAAGTCGAGGATGGAGAAAAGTTAACAAGGTTTGTGTATTTTATAATTCTTAAATCGTATTCAAGTAATCACGTGTCAATTGTTTCTTTCTTGCGATACCACTAAGATTTTGTTTCTCTTATAAATAACAGATTTTTGTTACAAATAATATTTGTTGGCCGTGGACGTTGCCGATGGATAGTCTTTCTTTTCAAAATTTTATGTACCGAAGACATGGTAAAGCTTGACAGATCTACAAGAAAAATGTTGTTATATGTATTTTTAAGAACATAGTTTATTAAAAGCGGTAATATTTTTTGGTAGATAATTGGAAAATAGATTGTTGTAAAATTATTTTTTTGGGTACATTTGGATGCTGTTTATATGGTTGATCAGGCATTCAGAGCTTTGTTTGTTTATTTGACATGATTAATGCAATTTCTAGAATGTCCAAGTTCTCTTTTTGATAAAAGGTATGTAGGTTTGTATGGTGCAGTAAATATCTTATTTTACGTAAATTACTTTGCTAACTTTGTTGGTTATGGGTTTGCTAAGTAACTGTATCAGGTGTTTTCATTTGTTTTGTTTTTGGCTAAATTATTGAAAATAAACAAGAGCTTTGATATGTCTAGCCAGTCTTTGTGATTTCTTCTTTATATCTACTGGTTTATTCAGGGAGCATGTAATCATGCTTTAGAATTGAATTTGGAGCAGAACTTTTCTCAGTTTGGAATTCGAATTTCAGTTGAGATGTGAGGGCATGGTTTTGTATCTACATGTTGTTTGACTGCTTCTGGTGGTTTGTTTTCTCATAGGGTAGGTTTAGATCTCAGCTAAAATTTGTCAATAGTGGTGGAGATAGGAGGCTATATTTATATTGGTGCTATCAATTTAATGTTTTAGGTAAATAATAAGCATGTGGCGAATTTTGATGGACAAGTAAATAATGAGCATGTAGATACAATTTGTGGCAAAATTTTTGACTTCTTTACTTTTTGGGCGGGACGTCTATCTTGATTACAAATTTTCTTATTTACAACAAATAATTACGAATTTTTTTACTTTTTATCAAATATATACACTTTTCACATTGTCAACTCATATTTTTCATTTAGATTCATCTTTAAGTATTAAATAATTACACGAGTATTTGCAGTGCTAGAGACACGGGTTAACCCTAGTATATATATATATATATTGAATCAGCAGCTTAATGATCGATGACTCTTAGTACAATGCAGTATATATATTTATATATCTATAAATCTCGTGCTCTTACAGACAAAGTAGTTGTGACATTATGTACGCCGTCGGTCCAGGTTATGGTTCCAAAATTGTACATTGAGCAACCTTGAGGGGTTATAGAGAAGGTGAGTTGAAATGAGATTTTCCTAGTATTAGAGTTGAAGATCAATTGTTTGGGTTGGACATCTACTTTTATGCCTGAGGGAGGCTTAATGATGGGTTTATATACAGAGTTGAGGGGACCAACATTGGTGAGAGTTCGTCGAACAGTGGTGGGAGCGTCAAGCGGTAAAAATGGGACGGATATAGAAGGTAAATTGAAATCCATAAGAGCGGATAGCTTTTCCTCTTCAGTATCTAGTTGGCAAGAAATAGTAGTTGAGGTCTGTGCTATGCGGGAGATTCCAGCTTTTCTGTAGCCCATGGCACAAAGGTAAGTTACGTAATCGCTTGTGTCCATATCGTATACCAACCCAGGTTTTGCTGCACCGTTTGGGTTAATAAGACCAGCGCCCATATCAAATGGAGTAGCTATATTATCCCGAGAATATATTGGAGCACCATATGGATCGGTGTCGTTTGCTGCAGCCACCCAGATATATAATGAATGACATGATGCAAATTTCAAAACAAAACATATATATATATATATATATATATATATATATATGATCCATCCATCCATCCATCCATCAATCTTAATTAATTAATTAATTAATTAATTATAATTTTGGAATTAAGGGAGATCTAGCACCAATTAATTAGTACGTACCTGTTGTCATAATTGCTGATTTTATAGCTGCAGGAGACCAATGAGGATGCAATGATTTGAGGAGGGCTACAATGCCTGAGACGTGAGGTGCTGCCATTGATGTACCAGACATGAGGAGATTTTCTGCAGCGGTACCCGCAGCTAAAATTAGCACACCTGGCGCTGTTATATCTGGCTATAACACGTACGTACGTACGTACATGTATAATTAATTAATGATTCTCGATCAGATCAGAATTATACAAGTAATTAATAATTAATTAATTTAGCGCATCCATGCATGCAACATACCTTAAGAATTACTGGTGCAATGGCATTAGGCCCCCTTGATGAAAAATAAGCCACTTTTGTCGGCAAATGAGTGCCCCACACAGTTTCGCCTGAGTTCACCTTTACTGTTGGATTACGTCTATATAGATAGATACTATTAGCACGCTAAATATAAGAAATATAACATAACACCAGCAAGTATATATATATATATATATATATATATATATATATATATATATATATATAGGTAGGTTAGAATTACATACGTACCCAGCATTGATGGAATATCTGATGTAGCGTATAATATCAATCCCAGTATCATAATCAACTTGGACGATGAAAGGTAGCTCAGAGTCGGCGGATAAAGAGAGGCTTTCAGTATATTCTTTTGCAACGATCAACCCAACCCCCCCGGTGTCATTCAATTGTTGTATAATATCCGTAGGATCATAATCCGGATCTTTTGAAAAGCACAGAATCACCTTTCCACCCACTAGATTTTCACTAGGTTCCAATTTTCCACACCTACATACATATATATACACAATTAATAAATATTATACGTACATAAATACATACATGCATATACTACTACATACCCATCCTCAAAGTACTCCAACCTTGTGAATTGATTTTCTTTTGCTTCGCTTAGAATACTGACGGAACGACCCTGCAATTAGAATGAATGAATTAATTCAAAGTCGTCTAGCTAGCTTCATGAATTTTGACATCATATATATATCGATCTTTTTAGTTAGTTTACGGTACATAAACAAACATTGATTAGCAAGCATAATTTTGACATGCATACCGTCAAAGTTTTGTTAGTGTGTCCTAGGGTTAGGGGTACAGGAAAGATCCGATCAATTGAACTGGCAGCAACAGTTATGACCCAGGGTGCAGTGTTAATAACTGTGTAAGGGGCCGGCCCACTATTTCCTCCAGCACACACAACAGGGATTCCTTTGGCCATAGCATGGAAGGCTCCAATGGCAAACGGATTTCTGGTTTTGTCAACTTCTAAACTGAGCGGATCCACAACGTGACCCCCCAGCGACACGGATATGATATCCACTCCGTCTCCTATGGCCTCGTCAAACCCTTTAAGCATAGAAGCCGCCGGACACACCAGTCCGAGATTTCCTTTTTCGTCTATTACCCAACAAACTTTGTACACGGCCAACCGGGCTCGGGGCGCACCCCCTCTAATGGTCCCTGAAGCCAGTCCAGCATAGTTAGCATCCTCCACAAATGTGCCCCCTATAACGGACGCTACGTGGGTCCCATGAAGGAACATATCCCTAGGGGACAAAGAATCTTGCGTGGTGGAGGGTTCCTTTCCCCCGGATTCTTCTTCAACTCCGTCCTTAAACCAACGGGCCCCAATCAGTTTCTTGTTACAGGCTTCCGTCGCGTTGAACATATTTCCCGATACACAATGCCCTTTCCAACGAGACGGGATTGGCTCAAGCCCATAGTCATCAAATGAAGCTGCTTCCGGACATATACCTATACATACGTACGTACGTACATATTAATTATATTTATTTATACAAATTAATTAATTACTAGAACTAACTAGCTAGCTAGCTACATTCAATTCCATATATATACAATACTAATTACCTGAATCAAGGATGCCTACTATTATCCCATCGCCCATGTTAGTTTCTTGGAGAAGATTGTTTGGTGGTACTGTTTCATTGGTTAAACCTAAATATTCAAAACTCCTGGTTGTATGCACCTCGTGAAGGGTATTATTTAGCACTTCAACTACATCAGGATGCTCTGAGAGAGAGAGAGAGAGAGAGAGAGAGAGAATTAATGCATGCATGCATGAATCACGTATATATATATATATCAGTACTTCTATATATAATACTACCTGTAAAATTAATTTTTATTAATTGCAAACCGATCTGTACATGTACATACAACGGTAGTACTCTATGTATTTATATATCTACCTACTTACCAGACATTTTTTGTGCCTGATACTCTGTAAGCCTGGCAGCAAATCCGGAGAATCCATGCTTGTAATTATACACCAGGGATTTGGACGCTGCTTCCTTACTGCAATGCATGTAATCGTATCATATATATTGTAATCGTAATTAATTAATTAATTAACAAAACCAAAATCATGCATATATAAGTATGGAGTAGGCAGTAGTACGCACGAAGTAGTATTAGTTATGGGTAAAATTAAATATATTAGAAGTATATTTAATTATATGAAAAATATGTTTTAGTCAAAGTTTGACTAAAATTATTTAATAATATATTTATTTATTGCATAGTACTCATGCTATGAAATTAATGGTATGGTTTACGTCGTTACCTCCCAACTACACTGGCAAGAATATCATGATGTGAATCTGTAATAAGGTTGAGATCATCGTGTGGCCTTCCTCCCAGGTAAATAATGTATACCTGCAGTTTAATTAATTTGATGATCAAGATAAGTTAACCCACCCGCCCACAATTAATTAATTAATTTAATTAAACATATATAAATAAATCTTGATTTTTGTTTTGCTGAGAAAGAAATGAAAAATGGCCGCTCCCCGATATAATTAATACTGCCTCATTTTTAAAATTAGAGATACAATAATTTTAATTTTTATAAGTCAATTCGCGAAATCTTAAAATTTAAAATTGATACTAAGTTATTTAGTTTTAATACAAACAAATATAACAATTATAAACTAACTATAAAGTACTACTAGTTATCATCTTTGTTATTTCTAAAACTTGAACAAAATTATATCAATTTTGAATTTTAAAACTTTAAAAAATTAAAATATATCTTTAATTTTAAAATGGAGATTATACACACACATGGTGCTTGCATGCATGCATAAGTACATAAATATACGTACTTCACTAGTTTCTGGGGTGCCCAAGATGCCTTCTCCATTTAGAACGAAGAAGAGAAAACAAGCTAGATGGATACAAGACAATAATGGTAGTTTGCTCATACCTCCTCCACCTCCTCTCTTGGCTTTTAATTTGCACTCAGAGATATATATGTATATTATTATGTATATATGTATCGTACGTGTGCAGGAGTGATATAGAAAAAGAGAGAGTAAGAGAGAGAGGAGACCAGTGAGATTAATTTGCTGGATATATGATCTCCAAGTGGCCGAAAGATTTGACTCACACGATCGATGACCAACTATATTTATGTATATAACAAATTAAGGATTATTTTAGACCATGCATCATGGTCAAACTACCAAAAATAAACTTGATGAATTCTTCTTCTCCCCCATAACCAAAAATTTGTGGTCCACTTTTCACTCACTTTGATCTACTCATTACCATATTCTGTATTTGACCTGGACAACCCGGTCCTTCGCTTCTAAAGCAAAACAAATTATATATATATATATATATATATAGAGTTCGGATCTTAAATTCACCCCTTATCCAATTCATTCGAATTTATCCCTTTTTAGCGATAAATCCGACGACGGTTCGGTCATTCCTTCCTTTAAGTTTCAAAATTAGAGATGTAATTTAATTTTTGAGATCAAACAATATCATATTAAAACTTAAATTAATGTTAATTTATTTAATTGTAATTGACACAAATATTATAATTGTATAGTACATAATAAAAATTATTAATTATAAAATTTATTTTATTCTAAACTTTTATGATTCGTATCAATTTTAAAGTTTATTGTGTCGTCGTTTGATTTCAAAAATCAAATTGTATCTATTATTTTGGAACAAATAGAGTATGATACTTGTCTATTTAAAAAGTTGAGGGCAAATAAATAATTAACTTATATGGTACATAGAATGAGACATAAAATTTGGACTCACAAGCAACCGCATAATAACTGTCATAATTAAAGTTTGAATGATATTTATGAAATAACATTATTAATTAGTAAGTAAACAAAAAAAATGAAATAAAGAAAGTATAAAATTATGAAACAAAAGAATGCACTTAAAATTTCTTGTTATAAAACTATTTATTTTTCTTGAACGCGTTAATGTGAATTAATTAGAAAAAGAAATAACAAATCTTGTTATAGTACTACTCATTTTCAAGTGGTAGAAGTATATATAATGTTCCCTTACGACTTGCAACTCGAACATTATTTTATAATTTATTCATAAACATGATATTGTTTTAGTGGAGACAATAGACTATTATATATGTTACACTAACCATTCAAATTTATAAAAAAAAAATAATTCAAAAAGATTTACAGTATAGTTAAATGGAGACGATAACTAAGAATATTTGGTTACAAACAAACCTTTTTCAACTTGAGTTCAAAATTAATCAATTTAATTCAATATATGCCAAGACTAATAGGCCATGTTTGTTTGAGACTTGAGGGTACATACATATATAGAACATATATAGAAGTAATTCTTCAACTCTCTCTGTGCAGCTAGCCTGAATCAGCAGGAAAACTAAAAGCGTTTCCCCCAAGAGAAAGTAGATTTACTACGTTATTCACAAGTCCCAATCCAAATTGCAAGTCACCAAAGTGTCTGAAAGCTGGAGAGCATGCATGTTTCCTAGCTCCAAACAGTGACACAGAGCTTCAGAGATGGTTCCTGGATGCCTACCTTGATCCAAAATATATATATATATATATATATATATATATATATACTCAAGGTAAGCTGCATGACTGATCCTATTGCCAGTCCCATAACATATTCTTTTGCACTGATGCTGTCATTTCATGTTTAATAAGTGGTTGAACAAGTTGGATTCCTTCTTGACTCAAAGATATATATTGTTCTAGCGGAGGAAGGTTTCACCAACAAAGAGAGCAATACCATCGAGGGCAAATAAATATATTGTGAATTTTTTTGTATGGCATCTGGATAAGGATTAACAAAAAAACAACCACCAGGGCATTAGGAAAATAAGTTTACTAGGAAGAAAAATCAAAACTTGCAAGGTTTGGAGGAGACATAACGAAGCGTGACGAAATCGGCATTCAATCTAAACCCTATTAAGCAGACTCTGTCTCAAGTCTGAACAAACCACACAGTCGTAGTAACGAAACTTCGCCCGCCAATTGAATAACTTTTGGGGGCCAATAATCGAATTAATTTTGAAAATCTTGTGAGTTTTTTCCTTTCATTCACTCGATTCCTCGAGCTGATCTTTTCAAGAAAACTCACACCCTGACTGACCCCTATCTGTCTGTAAGTCGTTTTAGGGAGGAAAAAATCAATGTTGGTTTGGCCGACAGTGTGTGTGAGCATTCATAAGTGTTTATATCTCATTACTTCACTTTTCTTAATACTAAAACAAATAATACTCATTTTCATAAAAGAATTTTAATTGACATTATATACATTATTAACCAAATTTGGGACTCTTTTATTTTAATCAATAATAATAATAGATGAAACTCCTTTTGATGCCAAGAAACAAACCAAGCTAGCTAGCTATCACTCGTGAGCACCAGTATATATCCATTCAACAACAAGAGTCATTTGTGTACATAAATCATCATCTTTCTGTTGATTAATTCTCCGGTCTCATTTTACTAGTTTTCGAGTTTGGGCTTGAACTCTGCCAAGTTTGCTAGCTCTTCAACTGCTTTGACAAGGCCTTCAATCCTCCCAGCAATTTCAATCAGCAAAGAAGCAAAACTTACTAAGGGAAGGACTTCCACAAGAGGCACTGTCAATATTGCTTCTTTATTCTCATTTTCAACAGTCGCCTCTGATGCTTTTGGTTCAATAATTAACAAACATGATAAGGACTTCAAATTCTCTTGCAGCTCTTGTACTGCATCATTCATTTCTTCAATTGAGATATCGATTTGGGACGATCTCTTCATGCTTTTTATACTTAATGCTAGCTCTTTGATGACATTCGACGAATTGGAGCCAACTCTAGAGCAGCTATCACTGAGATGCCTCTTTATCAACTCAGGGGACTTATTTTCTGAATACATGCAACTAGCAAGTGCTTCAACGCAGTAAGCACAGCTTCGAATTGATGCTCCAATTTTGAGATACTGTTTCCACGGATGCCTGAAATTGAATCTTCCATGAGCAGGCTCCCATCTAGCAAAATTGGCCTATAAAAATAGACCATGCGTCTCTATATTTAGTAAACAGAACTAATTTTTAAAATCTAATAAGAAACCAAATCCTATTCATCTTGTCACATACCATTGAATCTTCACTAGCTTTTGAATTCAGTGTACATTTGTAAGCTTCCAGATTCTTAGAGCATTCTTCAGTAATGTTAGCGTTTCCCTCGGTAGCATTAAAATACTCGGCTACACAACCTAAAAATGAAAATGAATATATAAATAAATAAATTCTTTAGAAGATATTACACAAAAGTTAATTTCACCGTAGGTAATTGTATTGTATGTTAGCAAAATTAATACTCACAATCTAAAGAAATTGCTATTTTATCCATGTTACGGACAATTAGGAGATGAAGCTCCTGGCCAGCCCAAATGGGATAGACAAACATGCATGTGAGAATGCACAGAGAAGTTCCTATAATAATGGTTGATAATCTTTGATGAGCCATATCTACCAGTTTCTCCACCCGATAGCCCGACACAGAAACCAAACTGAAAGTGAGGATGAAGATGGTAACACCATAATCAAACCGCGCTTTCACTATTGGAATGAATCTAGAAAAGGTTGCTGCAGAAGCTGTGATCAAAAGTAAAGTACAAAGTAAGTCTCTATATTCAAAAGGGCTCAAGTTTTTGTTTTTTTTTTTAGCGTAAAGCATTTATACCTAATAGGAAAACAGAAGCTCCCATGATTATAGGTTCAAAATTTTCTCCTGACTGACTAGCAACACAATGGACTCCAATGGCCAAAAATCCAGCAAGACAAGTTGCAGTAATTCTGTTCAAGCTCTTATAGAGAGTAGCACCTGAAATACACTAAGGATTAGGTTATACTTGGTTTTAATCCTATAACAGTTAGTCCATAACTAAATAGAATTTTGTTAAAAAAATAAAAAATATTCTTCCAAGTTTTGTAACTAAATTTTGAAACTTAGAATACAAGTAATATCAAAGAAAAAGACAGCTTTGCAGAATTTGATAAACTTTTGAAGACTTAATTGAAGGGGCCGGTTAACTTGGAGTACGTACCGACATTGTATTCAAAGACTACTACAACTGTCATAACTGCCCAAATAGCATTCCCGCCAACACCATCGTACAAAGATCTCATGTAGTAAAACAATGAGACAACACACAGAGCAATTCCCACCCTGAGGCAATGAATAAACTTTCTGGGGTCATCTACCCCTATTTTCCATGCCTTTTCGAAGAACCTGGACATTCTTAATGCAATATTCACAATCAAGCCCTTTAAAGCAACCAACAATCTGTTGAATACATGCTTAGACTCCTCAGGTGCCAAAATCTCCTTTGTTCCGTCACCAACTTGTATCCTCCATTCAACCTGTTCCTTTATGTTACTCATCTTTATTAACATAAGATACCAGAAGGGATTTTTGAATATTTCTGGCTAGCTGCAGCTTAATTTATTAATTGTGGAGAAGATAATTAGTTCCCAATGTGATGAAATGGAAGTTAAGCGTATGTTTGGTTGATGGATCTGACTGTTGAATCTAATTTATAAGGGTTCATTTGAAACCTTTCACATCACTTTCTTGGTAGTTATATAAAGAG
This sequence comes from Panax ginseng, assembly GCA_020205605.1. Classification (NCBI taxonomy): domain Eukaryota; kingdom Viridiplantae; phylum Streptophyta; class Magnoliopsida; order Apiales; family Araliaceae; genus Panax; species Panax ginseng. Next base: position 1,042,303 of record CM035128.1, read on the forward strand.
AGGTTAACTTTTCAATGGCATGAAATTTTAGAAGTCTACTTTTACCTGTAAAAAAAATCTGGGTAGGTCAGTTGGACTTGTGTGACGTACATATATACGACCAATATAATCTCAGCATTTTTTGCACGTCTGTAACAAAAATTATTTGGAAGGAAACTTGGTCTTTTTTTTTCATCTTTAGCTAAATGTTCAAAAAATTACCACTATTTCATGGTCATTCACAATAATCAATACCTGGAAAACTTTTTGGAAGATACCAAGTTGGTTGTCTGTGGTGGGCTTAAAAACTTACCATTGGACGTGCGGTTGATATAATATACTATAATAAAGCTAAAAGAAAACTTAAATATATGGAACAGATTACATATATATTGGATAATTTTATAGTATGGTTAATTAGGTTATGTTGTCATGAAAACATTCTTCTGGTGGCTTCAACCTTTCTTTTTCAGTAGTGGGTCTTAGGTCAGATTCCTCTCTAATCTGTCTCTCATGCATGGTCATAGATAAAAAGCACCAACTCTAGATAAACATCTTAAATTGTTAAATTATGTGATTATATATATATATATATTTGTTTTTGCTTTTAATTTATGATGTACTTATATACATATAATAGATATATTTCTCTTCCTCAGTTGCTTATATAATTACTAGTCAAAACTTTGTGTTGATTTTTCACATTGTTAATCCGCTTTATAAGTACTGACAGTACTCTGACAGTAACATGCACTTCTTGAAGGCACTATTTATGTCTCTCTCTCCCTTATTGCAGCCTGGTTTCTTAGCCTTCACAGCCAACTAATTCATATTCTTTTTCTCTGTTGGGGCGCACCAAGAATGGAAGGACGATATGGCTGCAGAGCGATTCTTTAGGCTATATCAAAACAATAGAGTTAAATGTAGTGGGTTTCTACCTAGGTGGAAAAGCCAATATAGTTCAAGAAAGTCTTATTAAACCATTTAATTAAGATGAGGAAAAGGATCAGTGCATTAAGTGGTCATCCCTTTGCACTAGCTACTATATATATATATATATATATATATATATATTTCTTGTTTTTTAAACACATGAAAATTTAGGACATGAATGGAACACTTGAAGGAGAAATTAACTTTTGTAAAAGTGGAATTGAGATTTCAACAGGTTTAATTGGTTTATTGTAGTGATTTCGCTTGAATGGGAAGAGCACTTATCTCCATTTCTTTACAGGCCTTTCCACATCTGTGCAGTGACTTGAAAGGCAAACTCAACTATCAAATGTTTGTTTTTTTCCTTATACTTTTATTCATTTTTCAAACAGTCCCTATCAAATGCTTCATGATATGCACTTATATTTAGCTTTACAATACTCTCTCAAAAGCTGGTTTTAAGCTTTTTATTTGGACTGTCGGTCGGTATCTTAATAATATATGGGTTGAACTTTGAAAATGCATCCGTCCATCCGTATCTTAATAAATAGTATATGGGTTTGAACTTTGAAAATACATCAGCTCAGGTGACATCTGTTTATTTTGATTTGTTGATCCTAGTGAAATTAAAGGTTTTCTTTCTATTCTGACAAACTGTTCAATGACCTCACTAGATCAAATGACATGAGTTGTGATAATCCACATATCGGCCTGACTCGTTAAATGCATGATATCTTTCTGTTATTACTTGCTATTAGAATGTGATATCGGATTCTGATATGTCTACTCCATATAACCCCAATTATGATTACTGCAAACTCATGTACAACAATATAGCAGACAGAAATTATGATTACAATTTGGTCGCTGAGTTACCACTGCATCCAAGCCCTGGTTAGCATATCTTAAATAATGCACCATACCATTTTACCTCATGAATGTAAAACACCAGTTACAGAATTTCTCCACAGCTCTTAGATTTTAAAACTTCCTGAGAATCTTCACATGATACGAGAATTTCCACAGATTTCCTACTCCAGTGACACAACTCATACAAGTATGGATAGAGAGAAAGAGAGAGATGTAACAATTAAATTGTCATACTTATTATTAATGAAAAGACCAAAAGGACAATCATCAGTCAGTAGTTAACCTATAACTAACTGGTTTGTTAGCTTCGAACAATGAGCATGTTCTTACAGAGAGAACCAAAGAACAATAAACTGAAGAAAAAAGAAGAAACAAATCAAACCAAACCACATCTCCTCCCCCGTGTCTCTCCACTGAAATGTGCAACCTCAACCGAAACTATTTCCCCTTTGAATTGTAATGAGTTTTTCTGGTATTTCCTTTTTCACCAGATAGTCTGTCCCAACACATATTCCTTTTCAAGTATTTCAGTGTGTGCACCCATTATGTATATACTTCACTGTTTAGATATGGAAAAGAACATTTCTTCGTAATTGTACTCTTCAAGACTAATATTTGTGCAGTCTAAACACAGAGAGAATTTCACGCTCCATTCAGATTCTTTATCATCTTCTCTCTGTCCTTTTTTTTAGCTCCTTAGTTTCAACTGTAAATACCAATCATGGCAGTCACTTCATTGTTGAATGCTCAAGGTATTTTCTTAGAATATTGTTATAAGTTTGCATGGTGTAGTGTCTCAGCCAAGCTGACAGGAAGTAGCACCACAGATTGCTGGTAATTGTTGACTAGAGTAGTCCCCCCCAATAACATTTCCAAGTTGCTCTCTGACATTGACTCCATTTGGGGCTTTCACTTGTAGAAGCTGAACGAGGGTAGAAAATATCTCGTGCCTTGATACATGTCTGTTTCCCTGAGAGACATTTAAGACGAAATGTAAGGAAAAACTGCGAAAAACCACAAATGAAAGCTTTTGCAGCCAAAAAGAGATGACAACAATTATATACATAGTTCCCTTTTCCGCTTTTCAAGACTTACGTCAGATTCAACAGTGAAACGTGCCCATATCTTGTTCTCTCGAACTTCCATCACTCCCTTCAAGATTGTCAATCCAAAACCTCGAACTGTATCCACTATCTCAAGAAAGAAACCTTGTTCTTCACAGAGCATCTGCATCCAGATGGTTCAGTTTTGAAAACTAATTTTCTTTAGACAGAGTTTCTCCTTGTAATCAGGATTAGTGTACAATTGTCAATAACACTTACCTCTATAAGCATTTGTCCGGGATTGCTAAGGTCCTCAACTAACAGTGGACAAACCATTGATTGATCCAAAAATTCACATGCCCATGTAACACCACCACCTCTACTGCTGGAGTTGTCTTTCTGAACCATCTCATTATCCTGAAGAATCAGGAACATTAAAATCATACTAGTTTGTTAATGTCTTAAACCTAACATGTAAAACCATTTCCTTTCATTTAGGTTGTTCAAAATAAATGTCTGAATTCAGAAAACAAAACCAATTTCATTACCTTTGTTTCATCAGCTTGTTTAAGTGTGTCTGCATGTTTTGTCACACTTTGCAAGAAAAGCATGTATTTGATGGTTCGATCCAACAAACAATCAATGCTCATCTGTAACATCATCCAGTTGAAGTATAAGTTAACATTGTATAGCATGCTATATTTCAAAACAGAATTCAGCATGCATATGGTATCTATCCCCCATCAAGTGCATCCCCAAGTTATCATGTTTCAAGTACTGCGAAAATAGGGAGGGGCCTTTTCCATGTAGTATGGGGCTCCTCTCATTCTTTACTTTTTCTTAAAGAAAACTCACATACCTTCTCCCCTTTAGGAATGAGTTCTCTCAACTCTGAGAGACGGTCTTGGATCTGCTGACGGTCCTTTGGCCTTGGTCGAGCTCCTGGTTTTGCCTTTTTCTTCATGGGCTTCGCAGTTGTGTCATGTGTCTTATGCTGTAAACCAGTGCCTCCGGGATTCAATCCATAGTTGTCATTTACCCATAAACCAGGATCCAATTTTGGGATGTCCTCTTTTTGCTGTTGAAATGTATTCAGCTTCATGCCAAAGCAAGGATGGCCTGCTATTTGAACTTGATCACTGCTCCCCAAGGAACTTCCGGTTTTCATTCTTTTATATGTGGAAGATAATTGATCCTCAAAACTAGGTCTCGTAACACTGCTAGAAGTACCAGAAATATCCTCAATAAGCTGTTCAATTCCTAATTTGGAGAAGAGTCGTTTCTGGTTGCCAAATGAGGAACCAACATGTTGCTCTGAGATGCATTCTGAAGTATTATTATTAGAATTCAACTGGCTGCTATTTTTTACCGGCATTAAGATCTCTGCCCCTGCCTGTCCGTACCCAAAATTATCAAAAAGATCATATTCAACTTTGAATAAACTTGAGCACTTCTCTTTTCCATTAGAATAAGATTTGTCTGTGATAGAACTTTGAACAGAATTAGCTGGATGATTGACTGGAAATATTATAGTAGTGTCAGCTCCATTAAATTTATATGGTGCCGAAACAAGTCTCGTTGCCTCTGACAACAAGTCATCATTCAGTGTGGTAAAATCTGTGCCATTGCTCTGGTGTAGTGAAGGAGCAAACCACTGGTAAAAACTGTCCATTGGACACAATTTTAAATGATCTGTAGTATAATTAGCTGCCTCAAAGAATTCCTCAAATATGGGTTCACTTTCGATTCCATGGAGTGGAAGTGTAGAATTCTGCTGATTTATCAAAATTTCTGAGCTGCGTTGAGAACTGTCTAATGAAGTAAATGTTGGGTCCTGAAAATTCTGAACTGTATTTCTGTAACTTTTAACTCTATCTGGCTTAACAGGAAACAGATTGTCAGAAACCTGAGACCTCAATTCAGAAGGCTGATTCCTGATGAGGGGGTTCATCTTTCGATGATCTGAAGTGAAAGATAATGACGGAATAAGATTCACTAAAGAACAAGTTGTTCCCATCAAATCTTGACAGCCAGCACCCTGCTGGATTTTGATATCTGAAACATTGGTGTTTCCAGATGATATTAGGGAAGCAAACAACCCACTAGAACCATCGCATTCATAATTTGAAGATGAAGGTGAATTTTCTGGAAAATTAAGCCCATCACAGTCTCTCATCTCCCAAAACACTCTTTTTGTTTGTTTCACAAACTCTGTCCCTTCCGTAATCTGCAGCAGGCAAAGAAGTTGTTTCATTAAATAGCAGGGACACAGGTCACACAGAAAATTAGGTCTCGCCAAAATTGAGATAACCATGTGAGGTAGGACAACCTATAATTAAGTTATGTAGCTCTTTTGAAGTTCAATATGTAAAGGGAAGTGAACATGCATGAATGACTAAACAACACTAAATTGCATTCCTAATTAGGAACCACCTATCAATGAAATTAGATTAGGATTATGGGGAATCTGAAAACTCTAGCAATGATTAGGGGCCTTCAAGAAGTTATTTCAAACAACACATCTAGATTCAAAGGCAGACAATTTACTTCAAATGCATCCTTATCTTGATAATTGCTAGATCTGAAAGCCTAAAGAAAAATGCTAACTTATAAACATTCTAAGAACTCCCTTGTCCCTCAAAAACTAGACTTTAACCACAAAAAACAAGGAGTATATAATATTGAGATAGTATATGTAATAATATTATCCAGAAAATTAACGGAAAGAGCGATAAGGTGAGGGGTTTTATAAGAGACAGAACCAAGCCTTCAGTGTTTTCTTGTTCATAATTGCATGATGTTGAATTATATTGCTGGCATGATCCTAATACTAACCTTTTGTGTGGATCCAAATTGTAATACCCCATGTGGTTCAACAGGGATCACCACAATTGTCTGCAAAAATGAAGTAATGATAAGAATATATATCTTATTCTTGGATCAAACATACAAAGATGAGAGTAGCAGTAGGAACCAAATAGTCCCAAAGTAAATAGGTGTATCAATAGTCATATTGTCAACAATGGAAGTTTTCTAAAATTTAAAAGACATGCTTACTGAAATTAAACGAAGAAAAGTGGTACCTTAATTCCAGAAGCAAATTGGTGATGAAACTCAGAATCATCCTGTAGTTGAAAAGATTGCAAAATATGTAACATGAACAAATTACTCTCCATTTTAGCTATATCATTTCCCAAGGAAAAAAAAGGTATTTTGCAGTTCAACAACCATTTATATAATCTCAGACATATAGTCAAATTGAGGAAACAGGAAATTTACACATAATCAACTACCACATAATTAGGAGAAAAATATAGATTTTTGTGGGGAAAAAGACCGGTAAGAAACTTTCATTGATACCTGAGATGCATCACACCTGCCAACTGATCCAACAAAAGTCTGTCCCTCGTAATGAGCATCTGAGAACATCCATCTATGTTTCTTAGTGAAAGCAGCTTGGCCAATTATTCTACAAGACAAAAGAATAGGTATTAGCCTCAACAATGTTCAGCCTAATGCTTTAATTTGCATATTGAAATCTCAAAAAAATGTTTTCCAAAATAATTTTGGGGAAGCTTGAAACATTCACAACAAAAATCTATTAATATAATAAGCTTACCCTCCACCTAGCATGTGGACTTGTAGAAACATATCATCGATCACAGCTCCCAATTCCTCATCGTAGTAGGCATCTTGCATAGTCAACAACCTGAATTTGCAAAAAAAAATCATGGGAGCATTAGATTCAAATTAGCAAACTCCGTATTGTGCAAGATTCATCAAGTCTAACCACATTACGTTGCAATATTCACAAGATTTTATTGTGAAAACAAGTTAAGAAGACAAAGTTTTGTGCTTTTTCCACAATACCCAATTTTATCAGAATTACAATTAGTATAGAACTGAACAGAAAAAAAAATTATTATGTTTTTATTTATTAAAAAAAGATAGACAAAGACTAAGATTATCAATCACATAGGGCATTGATGCCAAGCTAAAAATTTACAGGAAAGAAACTCTCTGACTTTGTAATTGAGGAAAGAAAGTATTTGATAGTTAACCAACTAAATTAAGCTTTAGTATATTACTAGTACAATCAGATATAAGAAGAATACATATATACAAGGCATGAGCATCCATGTGATGGGGGAAATAGAAAAAAAAAATAAGAATAATAAGACATGAAGATTTGAAATTCTTGAAACTATTTACAACAGAGAAATGTCAAATCCTATTACAATTGACATGCACAAACAAAAAACAGCCAAATCAGTAAATTGGGAGAGAACTTACAAAGAATTTCTGTGGTCAAAACGCCAAAAAACACCATAAGACCATCCATTAGTACAACAGAGACTCTTAAGCTCTTTTCTAATAATCGAATCGCTCTGTTGTGCATACATTTTCACGGATCAAACTGAAAAATGCAACCTTTTCTTCTCTTTTAAACAAATCAACCCAACCCAAAAAATGTTGCTACAAAGAATTGGTTTCTAAAAGCAAATACCCAGCAAAAAAAAAAATCTTGAAGATCAGTTTGAAGCAAGTGCTTTGGAAAGAGACACTTGCAAGAGGGAAAGAAATTAAAAGTGTAGGTGTTTGGGCTTAAGAAGCTTCAGTCAAGAAAAGAAGACACAGCAGATGGTGAGAGATGGAGAGAGTTTTGGGGGTTTCCAAAAAAGAATGAAGGGTTCTAAGAGGGATTTAGTAAACTTGCAAAAGCACTACAGAATTATGGTTGGATGGATGTCTGACCCTTCAAAAGTCCAAAAACTCACTTCTTATAAAAACAAAAAACACTGCTAGGAGTATAAAGTAATCATAATCTCTCTCTAGTGAGAGGCAGGAAGACAAGGTTTTTAAAGATGTTTAAGATAGGGAAATGATATTTTTGGTAGCCATTTACAATGAATGAGTAAAATTTATACTGTAAATATTAGCCCTTGAAATTCTCATATGGGTACTCAAGTGTAGATGGTGGGCAACTGGGCAGGATGGATGGGGCTTGTCTTGCAAGAAAGACCAAATTAGTCTCGTCCATGGTGGTTAAAATCCTAATCTACATGTTCTTCCGAATTGACTCAGTTCTTGGGCACGGATAAACGTATTCCCGAACAGATAACTTCTTCAGGATGGACGTCCATCAGAATAAACACCCTTTGGATGACATCCATCATGGCTAATTGATGTATTCTTTTAATTTAAGTTCCTTATAATAAAAGAGGGAGGAGCAATGTTGGAGCATGATTTTGTAGACCCGGATAATTCGATGGGACCGATCCCACGTGAAAGAGTTTTCACACGTTGAGGTAAATTTCAGTCGGGAGACATGACTTTAAGGGTCTTACGTCTTGATTTTATTCGACTACTAATTCTAAGAAAAAAGTCATCATTATAATGGATTTTTTTTTCTTTAAGAAGATCGATTTTTATCATATGATAATTACCATGATAAGGAGTCATATTCTAATTCGGGAATAGAGCGTTAAGGAGGTGTGATAAGCTATAAATACAAAGTCATAGTTCAAGTTTTAGCTATTTTAATTTACAAGTTATACAACTTATTTTAGGCACTACAACAATTAAATACATTCATTGTTAATGTTAACATTTTTAATCTGTATTGATTCTCACACTGAAGTTATCCCTGCACGATCCCGATCATCGGATTTCTCAATGTGATTGTTTGTTTTCTGTGCAGAACTCGTTGTTTAGTAATTTTGCGAGTGGACAAATTTTGACGTTAATATATAATACATTCATAAAATAAATTTAATTGTATATAAAGTTATTAGGTAATTAATTATGTATTATAAATTATTGTTTTAAAAATTATCTTATACTATTGTCAGGTATACCGTTTCCTATGCAGACTATAACTACTTTTGCAGCAAGTTTAGGCCTTTAGGGGTTGAAAAGAAGCAATAATAAATGATAAGAGATTCGAATGTAAATTATACGTTAAGTCAATGAGTAAAAATATAATAGAATACAATGAGACTGACAAGTTTAAATCAATATTCGCAGTGAATTTTAAAGTTCATCGTCTGCTTTTATCCCTCGTAACATCAATCAATATATATCCGATCAAATATTCATCCTCGCGACTACACGAGGCCAAGGAGACATTCACCGGGATTAGTCATGTTCATCTAAACACTTGCTCATCTTTGCATCACGCAAAAGATATTTCATCGAAATCATTCATCTTTTGCCTCACGGCCAAAAAGATATTCATCGAATCATTACATCTTTTTCACCTTTCTTGGCCAAAGATATTCATCATAAATCATTCATCTTTGCACTACAGCCAAAGATATTCAATACCATATCATCATTTAAGATCGAGGATGATGAAAAATATATATATTTTTTTAAAAAGAAACGAATCGAGCGAAACAAAAACGACAAGGATTAAGAAGGATTCAGATTTCGTTTTTATCCACGTCAAAAATACCTCAAAAAACAATCATAGTGGTGTAAAATTCAAGATCGATCAAAACATCTGATACAATCAAAGCTAGTATCCATAATAGATATTTTGACTGAAAAGAAAAATTTTCATTTTTAGATGTATTTAGTCAGCACAGATGTTAGATGAATAAGATCAGATAGACGAATAGACGCAGCATCGAGGCAATAGGTAACTCCATTAATCAAAAGTTCCAAATTTGATAAAAACTTCATATCAATATTTCAAAGATAATGATATTGAAGAAATAATATCATCTGAGAAAAAAAATAATATCCTTACCTCGAAAGACGGTGCAGATTTAACTGGAATAATTGGATATAAAGCATATCTTGAACTTTCACCGAGATAAAGCAATACTCAAAGTATAATCAAAATACTCCGCAAGAATACGCCGATAATATAGAGAGAAAAAATTTCAGCGGTCTAGATTTTCACCCTAACCTAAGCACTATTTATAGGAAATCTTAGAATCACTAAGCGTAAAATTTATTATAATAATAATATATATAAAATTTTCTACGCCCATTCTTAGAATCTGCAAATCTGAATACAAACCATGCTCCTCTACAGAAGAAAGTAAAAACGCTTTTTAATAAAATAAATAATTAAAACTTCCAAAATCAATTATTTCTTGAGCTTCGAACTTCATAATCTATAATAAATTAGCCCTTTTAGTCGGAAAATTCGAATCTCATAGGAAGTTTTTATAGGAAATTCAATTTCTACAACTTATGCGTAAATAAAGGTTTTCCAAATTTCAAATGTAAATTGACCTAAATCCACAAACAAAAGCATTTTGTAGGCTATAATCAAATTTCGGTAATAAATGGGGTCCACCGACATGTTTAACATGTTTTAAACATTTATTACAACAAAAAATACTCTTTCACCCTCGTGACACTCATAGTATATTCCACATTCGTTGTAAAAAATATCACGTCATTATTATATTATTAAATATAATATTATATATATTAAATGAATTATTTTATCGATTTAAAAAGATAAAATTTCACTTTTCAACAATCATCGCATTAAAATTTTCCCATCTATATCCCACATAAAATTAATATTTTCTTCATCATTATGAATCAATAATTAATTATTCACCAAATAATATTACGTAATCACAATATCGACAAACTCGTGCGCTTCCGGTGAAAGTTAGGGGCTTTCCAATAAGAATTTCTCTTCATCAAGGCAATTAGGCGAACAGGTGACTAAACTCTCCTGATTAGTAAACTTTTCTAGACATTGCATAATAATGTTATCTAATAATATTATTCAGATAATATAGAATTATCTTCGGATAATGAAAAATACTCAGATAATGACAATTATTAAAACAACAAAGAATATAAAATATCAACGCAAGCAATTATTGAATCAATAAATAAAACCTTGAGCAAAGAATTATCGTAGAATTATTATTAGAAATAGCTTCTATAAAAGAAATAATTAACGTCTAATCAAGTAATACCGTATGCAATCGTTAACAATAACGCTGCATTACTGTGTTTTAACCACTGAATATTTTATAACCACTGCTTATTTTGAAATATTTAAGATTTTACCCATATAACATCCACATTAATCACATCAACCCTCATTATTTCAAAATAATAATTAGAGGAAATTAAATTTCATTTTATTAATTATTTGGGATCTTACAACCTCCTCCTTTATGAAATTTCTGCCTCTAAATTGGCGACGCATTTATTGTTTCGAAAAAGATGAGGATACCAGCTCGCTTTCGTTTTTCCAACTCCTGTGGCATTTCTGCTATAGCATGGTTTCTCCAAAGACTTTAACTTGTGGTATGACCTTCGATGCGTAGGATAATGCTCCCTTCCTATCCAAGATCTTGACAGTACTTCCTCATATCGTTAAGTCTTGGGCTATCTCGTCCTGGTTTTCAACTCAATAACGTATTGATTCGGTCTTTCACATATTTACGAAGATATAACACATATGAACACGAAGACATACTTCGGAGGTAACAGCAGTACATAAGGCTGATCTTCCTAAGTTAAGAATTTGAAATGGACCAATAAATGCGTAGTAGCTTTCCTCTCCCGAATCTCAGAATTCCTCTCCACGGAGCAATGCAACAATACACGCATCCCCTATGCTAAATTCCATACATCCTTTGGTCGTGAAGATCCGCATAACTCTTTTGTCGATCTTGTCTTTGCTTTGTATACGCTATTTAATCATTTGTCTTTTCGGTGAGTAATAACGACTCAACTCGGGTCCCAATAATGTTGCTTTCACCACCTCATCCCAACATATCGGTAGCGTTTAACTTCATTCCATATAATGCTTGAATGGGCCACACCTATACTTGCCCGAGCAATCATTGTTGTAGGAGAATTCCACCAATGGTAAATACTTATCCTAACCCCATCTTAAAGTCTAGGACCAGAGTCTTAATAAATCTTCAAGAGTTCAATAGTCCTCTCGATCGTCATCCGCTTCTGAGGACTCAGGTACGCTAATCGAATCTTTAAATCCGCACTCCAGCTGCACTGCAAGCCTAACCCAAAATCTTCAAGTGAATCTCGGGTCACAATCCCAAACTATGGATACCGGCATGCCATGCTAATCTCACAATCTCATTTACGATACATTCGAGCCAAGACGTTCAAGCGAATAAGTCCCGATATCAAGTAAAGAAACGAAAGACAACTCAAGTTAATCTATCAATAACCCAAATAGCATTTATGCTTCGGAGAAACCGTGGGAAGTCCCGTAAACGGAAATCCATGGTAATGTGTTCCCTTCATTTCCGGAATCTCATGGTTGCAATGGTCCCCAGTGCACTGATGCTCCGCCTTTACACGCTGACAAAGTTTAAACATGTTGAGATAAACTTAATCTCTCTTCATATTGTTCCACCAAAATGTATATCAAGATCACGATACATTTTAGTAATGCTTGGGATGGATTGCCAAAATGGTGTATCGCGCCCCATCATAATCTTGTACTTCAAATCGAATCGCTAGGAACACAAAGTCCGGAGTATTCCTTCATCAATTCCTCGCTCCTGAATAAGCTCCTTCTTGTACTTTCTTCTTCATATACATCATTTCCGTGTCGGTGGCTTGGAGAACCTTAACTTTTCTATTAAAGTTCTACGCAGATATATGACATCATCGCACTGCGTTCTCGCATATGATCTTCTACTCAACGCATACCACTACCAAGATTCGCTTTCCAAGATGTGGTATTGAATAAAGTGTGGTTGTAGCTCTTCAATAAATTGTGAGCCAACGCTACTCGCGTATTATGTTAAGTTCTTTTGAGTGAAGAAATATTTAAGGCTTTTATGGTCTCAATATATCCACTTTCTCTCCATATAGATAGTGCTTCCAGGGATCTTTGTATCACGCTAACTCTGCATCACAGTGAGGAGTAATTCCTCTCATATTCTTTAAGTTGTCGTGGACAAAGGCTATGTTTCTTTCCCACGCTGTTCGTGAGAACACATCCTAACCTTTCGCTCAAGATCACTGGTAGATAACAAATCCATCCAAACCGTATGGTATTGTTAGAACAAAGATGCCGAAATAAGTCTCCTTTTAAGCCTTGAAACTCTTCATTCTTCATCTAAACGAATTTTCATTCCTTCCGAAAGATGAGTTAATTCAGAGTAATGATTCGAGAAAACCCTTCCACGAATCTCCGATAATAACCAAATAAGCTCAAAAAGCTACGTGATTTCTTACCAGAGCACTTTTGGTCATTCTAACTTCAGGGATTGCTTCCAATCTTCGCTTTCAGGTCAATGACACTCCATGTTTTGACAATTACGCCCAAGAAACGCTACTTCCCTCAAGCTTCTAACTGCATTTCTTTTAACTTGGCATAAAGCTTGTTTTCACTTAAGCCTTGGAGCATTCAAAATTTCCTTAAATGGTGTTTCAGTATTATATATAGTGGTGTCGATTTTAAATTCAAGTTTTTGTAATTTCTTTTAAAATAAATAACATTGCACGATAATGAATGAGACAAATTGCACTAAAAATAAAATTAAAGGGGAAAAAATAAGGAAGTTATGAATCAAAAAATATGTGAAACATAATTGTATATATTATAGTATTTATTTGATTGATTGCAATAAAGTATGTCTTCAAGAAGATGATATCAGTCTTAAATTGCAATTTGCTTAATTCATTAATTCTATAATTAAGAATACTTATACATTATTTTATTGGTTTCAAAAAGATGAATATATAACTTTATTAGAGTGATCCAGCTAAATAAAGTCTACCTTTAGTAAAATTTCTTTGAAAATGTTGCTCAATAGTTTTAGTATAATCACATATATATTTTTATAAGAAAATTGATAAATTTATAACATGACATAATATTTTCACATAAAAATCATCGTTATAAATATTATAATGACGAATATATCTAGCAATACTTTTCATGTGAAAATATCAAAAAAAAAATTATAAAAATATTAATTTTCATTTAAAAAACTGATAAATCATATTATAATAATAATAATATATTTATTTTAACCCAACGTTTATTGTATAAATGGGCCGGGGGCGGAGGGAGAATATTCCAGGGGTTGTAGAACGAGGTGGTCTGTTAACATCCATCATCTTGGGAACTGAACTATGATGGGCAGTAGCAGCAGTACAAAACAAAGACAGAGTGGTGGGGCCGGCTGGGACTGATGTATGTGTGGTTTGTAGGGATCATTTTCTGAAACCTCTTTCTGCCAATTGCCCCATTCCCCTTTCCCCTACTCCACCCCACTCCACCCCCGCCCCTCCCCTTGTCCCTCTCCCTCTCCCTCTCCCTCTCCCTAGCCTCCCCCACTTCACTTCACTACAAACAAACATAGCCCACCCCCAATCCTCCTCTCCCACTAACATCCATACCGTCTAAAATAACTTACTTGCATGGAAAAAAAATTCTAAAAAATAAATAAGTAGTATAAATATAAATTCTTATTATATAAGAAAATGTTACATTAATAAATAAAATAAAACAGATCCAAAATATATAACATTTTTATATGATTATTTACAAAAATTTATGGTCATAATTTTTCTATAAAAAAAACTCTAATGCCTTTATCTTTAACGTATTGTAAACCCAATGAAATTGTGCTAAAATGTGTAAACACCACTCGTACATATAATTAAATCCTATATATGCATTCTTCTATCCTTAAATCTTTCAATCTACTGTCCTCTCGTATATATAATATTATATATATATAATATTATATTGTAGACCAAGTTTAAGTTCCATTACAATTCAGAAAATCAAATAAAAAAATCAATCATTTTAAGTTGACCTGATCTACTTTTTATAATTCTATTTCCATATATAAGCAAATGAATGAAGGCAAATTTAAGGGTAGTTGGACAAACAATTGCAAAGTAATGTTATATTTTCAGCACGCACGCCTATAGATATATATAGTTTATAATATAGTGATTGAGGCTGCTTAATTGTAACGTCCGTCTTTAACTACCACACTCTCATCTTGAAACGGCTACACCACCAAAACCAGCCATACTACTATATAACTTGAATAAAGTAGTATAGTTGTATTTGCATGCATGCATTGTTGGAAAGCTCTAGCTACATATAATTTTTTAGAATAATCTTTGAAGTACAAATTATTTTACAAACGTTTTGATAAAACTCATGTGGCATCTCGCATACCCACATCAAAGATATCGCGGGACCAAGCATTACATTAAACAATTTGTTGATTAATAAAACCGGACGTGAAGATGCCTTATCATCAAAGTTGATTTGTAAAATGTTTGTAAAATAGTTTGTCTCTAGCACCACTCTTTTTTTTAATACAATTAAGAGAAACAGTGAATCGGTTACTGTTAGCTAGCTAGCTAGCTGAACAAACTGTATTTAATTAATTTTTGGGATGATCTACAAGAAAATTAATTAATTAAAAGAAAAACCAGATTAGATAAGCTTTTTAATTTGTAGGATTTTTTTTATTTACTTCTTTTAATTAAGTTACTTTTTCCCCTTCAAAATTTTCTAAATATCAAACATTAAAACTTAAGCTAGTATTGTCGATCGATGGCAACGGATTCACTAGCTTCTCATATGAAAGTCACACAGTATTAAATAACAAATAGCTAACTAGCTAGCTAAAGGAAACCTACACTACCATGCATCTCGATCTCTTTAATTTCTCTCTCAAGTGAATGAATATTGTAGGGTATCCAAGGTCCAAACTCTAAAAACTGAAGGGACCATCAATTATTTGTGATAATAGGAAAGGAATGTTGTGTCAAAGCCAGCAAATGAATCTCCATTAGATCATACTGGTCCCTAGCTCCAAAAATGATCGATCTTGATCTAGTCTGAGAATCTTGACTTTGGCACCCCCACCCCCAAGTCTCTTCAGCTTCTTTACTCTATTTTTAATTTTGGATATTATATAGTGATTAGCAATTCAAGCATCCAATATTATATATATTTATACAATCCAAGAAAATCATTATAAGTTTGAAGAACCATTTGTTTCATTTTACATGTCAGTTTACAATAAGAGTATATATATATATATATATATATATATAGTTGCAAATGATTGATTAAGATTTGAGAGTCCCCCCAATTAAAAGATGTTTAAGACAACTTTCATTGAAATGTTTGCTACTTAGTTAGTATTGGCTTTTTATAAGGTGCAACTTTAGGGATCTTAGTAGCCCGCCATGCACCCTTAAGATATATATTTAGTGGGTGGGTAAGAGAGAAAGTGACCCACAACAACACAAG
The DNA here is from genome assembly GCA_020205605.1 of Panax ginseng. Classification (NCBI taxonomy): domain Eukaryota; kingdom Viridiplantae; phylum Streptophyta; class Magnoliopsida; order Apiales; family Araliaceae; genus Panax; species Panax ginseng. The sequence goes on from CM035128.1 coordinate 1,058,386, forward strand.
TGATCGATTGCAGACGCAAAGTGGATATATATACTCATGTTTAATTTACTTACTACTGTATTAAAGCTTTTAATTTTGTCCCCCTCCAAACAGCACACGCTTCATCATAACCGTTGAGACCTAAGTCAACCATATAGTAAATTAGTTTCTACTCACCTTAATTAATTCCTTTGTCTTTTTTCCCATAATTTAATTTCTTGCATTAGTCACTCAAGGGATCAGGTAAGTAAAGCAAGAGAATATATATATAGCTGGCTCTTCTTAAAGGAGTCCAAAATTTTCCGTCTATATTCTAATTCCCCTATTCCATGTTATCTGTATTATTGTCCGACTGTAATTGATCAGCTAATTACTTATTTACAGCTAACTTCTTAAATCCATAACTATATATAGCTGATAGGGACAATGCATAATACACGAACGAAAATGGACATGCAGTAAACATAAATTCTTCTTAAAGGCATGCATAGTACCTAGATCTCTAATCCCAGCTATGAGGATATATCCACCCTTTTAATTTGTTTTTGACTATATATATATATATATATATATTTTATCCGATGATATATATAAATTCCATAGATCGATCTTCCTTTCGAGATTCCATAGATATGATCTCATTTCGAGCTGCATTATATATGATATTAACACTTGTGATGATTTGAATTAGCAATCAACAGAGACCGGGATAAAAACAAATTAATAAAAGTAAGATCTGCTTAGAGATTTTTTTGTAGAAATATGAATCAACAATGAGTAGTGTTCATTCTTTTCAAGGAAACAGCAGGCCAACCTAATGAAAAGGGATGCATGGGGCCAAATAGAGCGGAAAAAGGAAAAGCATATATAATAATGATGTTATGAAACTAGCTATTTTTCCATATGATTATGTGATTTTTACTTCAATTCCTGCTGCGGTGCTGTGCTAACTGCTAAGTCATCACATTATTTAATTACCATGTACTACGTACCTACATTTTGACTTAACGTAATTAATGGCTCTTAGTAATGCATGATGCATTGGGAACGTTACCAATAACACAACCATACTAACAAAAATGATTAAAATTCATCAATATCTTACCCTATTCTGGATCACAAAGGCTGGGTAACCTATCTATTTCAAGAATATATGTTAATATATAGATATTCATCACGTATCAATATTAGTTTTAGTCTTGTCAACCTCGGCCCATTTATTACAAAAGTAATTATTATGTCAACTTTTATTCTAAATTTTATGAACAAACTATAATATGATGAGTAGTATTGCAAGGGTGACGGAATAATCTTTTAAAAATTAATTTATAAAACAATGTGACAAGGTGTAATTAATTTAATTAATTAATTGACGGTCTATCATACTAATAACCAATTACAACTAATCACATTACAATAAATAGTACTTGAAATATTTTACAATATTCATCATGCATAGTATTGATTAAAATTTAAAAATTTATGTTAATTTTAAATTTAAAAATATTTTTAGTTTATTTTAAAAGTCAAAAATAATTTTATATTTGAGAGTGGAGGAGCGTGTGTGTGTGTATATATATATATATAGCATATCACATATATATCGTTAATACTTGTATATATGTGAACTAGAGATTAAATGAACAATGCTAAAATTGACAAAAAGGTTTGGTTCATCTTGCTAGTTGACAGCATTCAAGTTGGGTAATAAATTATTTGGAGTATTAGCAATTAACAAATACAGATTATTGCATAAATAACTCACACTTAGCAATACTTGGGATGCATGGTCCTAGACCTCACGTCTCTAACTACGTACGTACTGTTCATAAAGAAATATCTTCATCTGGCATTTATGTTATAATTAAGGTCAAAACTAATTAAGCTCATTCAGGCAAAAGTACAACCCTTTCCCTTGCCGACCAGTGGCCCACCCACCTACCATGCACTCACCCACCCCAAACTTATACAATATATCGATAGAATTAATATCAGATATATGAATCATAAGCATGCGAGTGAATTAACTTGGGAGAATAATTAATATTTCAAGTTGCTCTTTACGTGTTAGCAAATTATTAATTGATATATATATCTACGTACCAAAATATAGTATATATATACTATCCCAGTATCCCATGTCCTAAGCAATTAGCTATGTGACAATTTCTATACATGTCATTTGTTCAAATAAAATAAAAGGGAAATTAAGGAATTGACTAGCCAGGGTATAATATTGTATTATTGTTGGAGTTCCTAATTAATTCAAAAGTAATGTTTACTATTTTAATTTCAACCCTCTTAATTTTGGGGAATTAGGATCCTCTCCATAAATAAATTGAAGAGTTTTTATTTCATGGTTAAAATTTAAAATGTGTTGAAATGTGATATTATGATGATGATGGAAGAGAGAGATGATAATGAGAAATACAGAAAGAATAAAAATTCTTTATTTTATTTGAAATGTAGAGGATCCTAATCTACTTTTGAGAGCTAGTACTTAAAGTAAGAGCTTATGATTAATAATTATGAGTGATAGAAACTGATGAGGAACAAAAAGCTGCAACCCATCGATTGCATGCACAAGTCATACAAGACAATAATACAAGGTTTGTGTTGCTGCTGGGATTTCAATTCTTCAAGGGGTTAACAGTTTTGCTTGAATGGAACTACTTTGAAAATGCAAATTTTAGGGAGTTTTAGAATCAAAAATTTACTTCGACAGATTATATGATATTATTAGAAGATTAGTATTTGGGTTTTAAGCATATATATAGTTTGTTCATTGTATGCGTAGTTTTGTTATTGCCTTATCCAGTTATCCATACCTTCTGAATTTACCGCATTGTATGACTTTTAATTTTTTAATAAATTTATTTTTGTCGATCAATATATATATATATAGAAATAGAACTGATATTTTTATATATATTTTTGATATTTTCACATGATCCTCTTTCACACGAGTCTCTCTCTCATTAACATACAGTGAGTTTCACCTTTATGTGAAAAGTAACAATGTGAAAATATCAAAAATACATGTATATATATATATATATATGATCTCGGACACATATTTATTCACTTCCCACAAATAAAATTAATATCGACTTACAACTTATTTATATTAAATAAATTAGTTGGAACTACAATATATTAAATATTGGGTAAAAATGTTGGGGCGGTACTTCATGCGTACCTTCTTTTTTTTTGGATACCTTCGCATGCAGAAAGTAAATTTTTTTTTAACTAACTTTCTCATCTCTCATAAAGAGATTAAAAAATGATTCTGTATTGTATGTGTAGTATTATTTTTCACTAGGTAGGATAGGATAGGATAGGATAGGATAGGATAGATGAGATTCAATGCAACTTGTGAAGAAATGTTAATTATGATAGTGGAGGAGCATATGGAAGTAAAATTTGGAAATAGGGTCCCAAAATAAGTGGACCAACGTAATGAGTTGGTTCTAATTATGTTTTTAACGCTACTTCCTTCCTCCCCACTATCCTGCACTAAAGCTGACACCACACCCAGAATGTCTACTCTTCTTGCTACACTCTCCTGGCTTTGTCGTGATTTATTTTGGTATATATATATATATACTTGCTGGGATTAAATTTTCGTATTGGTTAAAAAATAGAGAAATTCATAAAAAATACAAAATTGATTCATTAATTGAAGAAGAAAGAAGAACAGGTGAACGATTACTCCAACGATACGTGGCATAACTCTTAGAATCCGAAAATCTTGTTATGCTAACAAGGATTTAGAGAACTTGAGTGATTCGGGTTAAGAAAGAATGTCCAAATTTTTTAGTCCTTCAAAAGATCTAAGAGTCAAAAGTCCAAACAAGAACCCTCTTCCCAATAGAGTGGAAGGAACATTTATAGGATTTTCTGGAAAGTGTTCATGTGTGTGCTAGGCACATAATCTCGGAGGAATTTCAAATTTAACCTTAGTCATCAGAGTAACGTCATGAGTCGCCTTCACGTGTCTTTTGCCTCAGAACACGTGAAAGATTTTCTCAACTCTTGCATTTTTATTTTCGACTCTTCCGTCTTTTCATTTAATCATAATGCGAATCTTATTTTGTGCATTTAATTCAATTAGGTTAAGTGAACCCTAATTTGTACTTGCGCCCATAATATATATATATATATATAGTCTATTCCAAGGGCATACCCCTTGATCTTACATACTTTACTCACTACCTTTAGCAACGGACCGGGCGACGGTTTGGTCCATCACTATATAATAAATAAACAATTTATATGTTATGGCGACGGTTCGATGCGTCGCTAAAAGCTAAAATAACGATTCTCTGATATACGTGACGGACCGAATCGTCGTCCTATCCGTCGCTAAAATTGATGAATAAGGTATGTAGGATCAAAGGATATGTCTTTGATCCTTTCTGTATATATATATATATATACACTTAAAGCGTACATACAAAGACATAATACTCAAACATAAAATAATAATATTTTTTCTGGCCTTACTTATTATTATTTTACATTTAAATATATTTTGATATGTACATTTTGGGTGTATACATATTTTCACTCTTCGGCTCACTAGAGAGTTAAACAAACCCTGTTTGACTCTCTACCCTTATACATTTCATGAATTATAATTTTTTTATAAAAAAATTACTGACATAATAATACTCAATTAACTAAAAATAAATTCATGTTAAAGTTAATATATCTTTAATTTTGGAACAAATAAAAAAAATAAATATATCTCTAATTTATATATATATATATTTAGATTTTTGTTAAAATACATTCATAAATTGCATATTATTAGCATTACTCCTTTAGAATTAACGTCTCCTTGTGTTAAACGTTGGAGGCTGTATTTAATATTCTATTGGGCTTTGGTGAATTTTGAACCAATTTTGAATAAGACCTACAATTTCTTTTAATATTATGATAGAATGTAGTAGTATTTGATCAGGAAATTATTAATACATTATTACTAGAATTTAAAAGTTAATTTAATATAATCAAAGAAAAAACTCTCCTATGGACCAATCCAAATCAAAAGCCCATTCAACTCGTCCGGGCTCTACTCCTACAACTCCAGGGCTGGGCTGGAACTGTCTTGCTTTTGCATTATTTGTTAGGTTTGATTTATTTATCATAAATATAATGATTTCTGTACCAATTAACGAATTTCATATCACCTATTTTATTAATTTTAGTTTAACACCTCACCAGTTTATTAATTAAAGTTATATATGTCCGGATCGATAATACAACCAGTTAAATTTGACTATAAAAACCCACCAACTAATTGGAGTATGCAATTCTCAAAAATCCACATATTTTTAAATATATTATTATTATTATGTAATTTTTGTCATTTCACTAATTTTATTAATGATAATTTTAATATAAGAGATTTATATCGATAATAAAAATATTGACGTATGAAAATACATGTAATAGATAAAAAAAATTAAGGAGAGATGCAAAAATTATACACTAGTCACAATTTAACTTTATTATAAGATTTATCGATGTACATATCATTTTGAAGAAACGCTACCAATCATTTTGTTTCACGATTTTACAAGACATAACTACCCTTCATATTTTTATTTTTATTTTTGAAAGTAACTGCTAAAAAATTGATATTTTCACATGACTTTTTGATATCTTTATATAAAAAGTATCACTGTGATATATAACGACGATTTTCATATAAAAATATCAAAACATCATATAAAATATCAGTTTCATAATAATTACAGTAACATTTGCATATAAGACTCCTTAATCAACAAAGGCTTAAATATGAATTAGTACCCTAAATTATAGGCCATATTCCACTTCGATGATTCACCTTTCAATTTTGTCAATTAGATGATTAAACTATCAATTTTTTTCAATTGGATTAAAATTGAGCATGCCACGCGTCGAAATTCTTGCGTGACTTATTATATGGACCTTAAAGAAGCTTATGTGGCAAAAAACTATTTTTAATTATTAAATAAACAATTATATTTAAACAAAGGGCAAAACAGTCAAAACCTAAATTAACATTTTTAATTGATTATCAAAAAATTATCAAAACATAAAAAAAACATCAACATTATCAAAACATAAGAATCTTTCGTCTCTTTCCAGATCAAAACTCGAAGATAAAATTAACACAGAAGAAAAATGAGCATCGCATCAAGCTCGAAGAATTTCGTTGCATCAAGTTCGTCGAGGTAAGTGATGCCTCGGTGAGCGGACTCGACGGGAATGATAAGCTGAACACAAGTCATCTTCTCCGACCGCATCAGATCTATTGCCGGCAAATTGTCTAGGTACTCCATTATCCATCCACCAAATCAAAACTCTGTCACAATTTCAACTTAGGACCTGTTAGATCTCCAGATCTGACAAAATCGTGTTGGAATTCACTATCTCGATGCCGACAGAGGGTCATTTTCGTCTTCTTCAAAGAGCTGGGCGCAACAGACGGAAGAGAGTTACCAATTGCAGTTGTCCTTGGCGCTTCATCTTTCTTCCGAAACTACATGTGCTGATGATCCCAAGTTCTTGGATTCGGTGCCTGAAGAATTGGCTTTACGGTCGTCGGCAGCCTCCTCTGGTTCAGCTAAGGCTATGTCTCCTCTGATCCCAATTTCTTCTTTTTTATTTTTTTTATTTTTCCGTATAAAGTTTGAGTGCTATGCTAATTATCTATTAGCAAAAAAGGTTTTAATGCTTGAACCAGGGAATTAATGGCATGATGATGCGAGGGATCTGATTTGATGGATTCATTTGGGTTTTTGATTTAATTCGAAGAGCTGAGAATTCTGGACTGCCTCTGCCTCTACAATCCAATCCACGATGAATTGAATTTTATTTGTACTGATATATGTTTGTTTTATTTTAATTAGAATTGTTAAATTAAGTTTTGACCATTTTGCCCATGATTTAAACAGATTTGTTTATGTAATGAATAAAATATAATTCTTTTTGCCACATAAGAGTCTTAAGGCCCCACACAATTAGTCACGTCACGCCAATTTCTCGACGTGGGCGTGCTCAATTATTGTAATTTAAAAATTGATAGTTTAATCATCTAATTGACAAAATTGAAAGGTGAATCACCGAAATAGAATATGACCTATACTTTAGGCCCTAAATTCATATTTAAGCCATCAACAAAATACCTGGAATTTTAAAGAGCAAGGACAATATTGTCTTTTCCGCTACATTTAACCCTTTTTGTCCTCTTTGTACATCTGAATATCCTTATTTTCTCCGGAAAGCACTTCCATGTTCTCATCACTGAGGAAGTAAAGCTCATCTGCAAAACCCTAGTATTTTATCAGTTAGTTTGCTAATTATTAGTAATTAATTTGAACCCAGCAACATTGAAGGTTATACATGTAAACACTTTTGATAAAGGAGCGTTCTTGTTCTAGATTTAAGGGTTTATTTGTTCCCCATGGTTGATAAATTAAGGCTTTTTCCAGGTGAGTCTCCATTCAGTTACCAGTATTTCTGTTCTTACAATTCTGTAATATCTTTTATTCGGGGCTCTGAATTTTGATGCTAAATTGAGCATCATCAGGCATGTTGAATCGTGATTTAGGAGTATTACCAGCTTAAAATACCTTCTGAAGTTAAGTCCCTCAAAAAATATGTTAATGTACATACTAAAATGATTGTTTAGGGATTGAATGTTTCTTTTTCCAAAGAAAAAACCACCATCTTAAAAATTGAAATGATTTCTATAAAATATCTTTCTCTTGAGATTGGATTGATTTTCTAATTACCCTTTTCTGTTGAATCGAGGGGTTTGTACCAGTCCACCTAAACCTACTTTACTGTCCCTTTCATACTATTTTAGCTATTGATCCAATTCCAAGCTATTGAATATGTATGTGGAATGTAAGAAACAAAGGGTCTTTTCTTCTTATTGTATAAGTTATCATCTACTTAAGCTAACCCATATCGTGATGTAGATTATCTCTCCTATTGTTGAAGTAAGTATTGTGTGCAAAAATTACAAAACTCAGCATTTTGAGGGTTGTGGTTGAGCAGGAGAATATCATTCTCACTTCAAATTTTTATGTTCTCAATTATATGTTTCTGGATATTCTCATTCTTCATTCTTGATAATTTTAGTACAGACTTTCTTTGTAACCAGCTTATGATATCCCTTCGTTTATCTTTCCAGAAATACCTTTACCCGCAGTCTTCATTCTAGAGATGTGATTGTGTATTCTCATTCAGAAATGATTTGTAGGCCTATTAGAACTCGCTGACCATGTTGGCCGAGTAGACAAATATGTAAAATAACCTCGGACATGCAATTAATTACCACCACTGTCATCATGTCTACTTGACTTACATTGTCGGCCTGTTATATTGGCAGATAAAGCATTGCCGTTTTGTAGCTCAATAATATAGCGTTTATTAAGACAACAAACTGAAATAAAAAGTATCGTGCCATTAACGTAATTTATACATCTACAAAAACACTTGCATGCATGAAGGTAAACTGCAATTGCATGTTCATACAGGTTATATGTAATTCATACTAGGATCATATATATGCTGCTAATACTACTTCCCATTTCATAACCAATATGCCAAATTCTTGGCGATCTTTTGGATCAGAATTCTTTTCACACAAATTTGAAGAAGTTATTTATTTTTGTCTCGTCTGTTCTTTTCAGTCACATGGCAATTTGAAGGAGTTCTCTTGCTGTGGCCTCAAGCATGAAATTTATTGTATTTGTCTTTTCCGCATGGACAGAGCTAGAGTAGCAAGGCCTTCTGAGCTTGGTGACAGGAATTCAAGTGACCTCGTTATACGATTGAAAAATAACGAAGGAAGACCCGAACTGCTCCATTCACATTGTTTTATTCTTAAGAAGAAGAGCAAATATTTTGCAGATAGGCTGTCCCATTCAAGAACTGGTGATTGTATTGAAATTCACTGCTCGGATTTCAATTATGAACATCATGTTGAACTTTTAAGGCGCCTCTACCTCCCTGCAGACACACTTTTGGACTCCTGGGACTCTGTTCAATCTGCTATTGGAATTCTTCAGCTGGCAGTTGCTTTCGGCTGTGAAGAGATCTCACAGAGCTGCATCCAATACTTGGAGGCTGTTCCTTGGGAGGACAAGGAAGAGGAGGAGATCCTAAAAGTAGTTTCAAAATTGGGTCCAATGGCCATGCCCATATTGGCCAGGATCCAGCCAGCAGATTTAACCGCGACGAAAAATGTTTTTATCTCTGCAATTCGCTTTGCCACTTCGAATGGTGGAGCTCACCCTCCATTTATAGATGATCTCAGAATTTCAGCTCAAGAACAAGTGGAATACATGTTAGGTGAGGACGAACAGATACCTTTCATTACGGCTGATGATGAAGTAAAATTGGAGATTAAAATGTGTCTGTTCAAAGTTTTTTGTTCATTTGAAAAGGAACTGTGTTCCCTGCTCTTGGAGTCTGAACTCACATCTGAGGCAGCAGAAAACAGGATAATGCAGAGCCTCTCCGACCTTGAATGGATGTGTAATATTCTTCCAAAAATGGATCTACTGAAAGATTTTGTTGCTAACTGGGCTGATGCATCAAATAACCTGTTGAGGGTTGTCCAGGACAAGAAACTTGATTATATCATGTGGGGTTCAAAAGTTAAGATTCTAGAAATAACATCAAAAGTTTTGGAGGCCGTAGGCTATGGAAATGTTATTCTTCAAACCCCATGCAGAGTTCAATTGCTGAAGACATGGCTGCCTTACATAAGAAAGATGAAGCCTCTTCTGGATTCAATCGGCAATCAGGAGACAGGTTTTCCTTACAAAATGGACGAAGACTTGTGCCAGAGTATTGAGGGGGCCATGGTCTCATTGATTTTGGCACTACCATCAAATGATCAAGCTGATATACTAACTGATTGGATGAACACTGAGCAAGCAAGGTATCCTGACCTGAGTGAGGCTTTTGAGGTCTGGTGCTACAGAACAAAATCTGCAAAGAGAAGATTGGTGGAGGGCTTGGACAGAGTTGCCGAAGCCGCTCTCAGCCTGTGATATGTTACACTGATTTTGTTGCAAGGCTAATTTCTTTCAGTTGGGTGGTGGATGGCAATAAACTCCACTGCTGTATGATGATAGGAATATGCTTTGGTTTATTTAAATTTTGATTTATTTCTTTTTAATTTCTAAATGTCTGCTCAAATTATTGAACGAGGATGTGACCAAAGATGGCACCTTTTTCGTATAGGTTGGTTTGGTGTTGGTGGTGAGCCTATTAAGTTAATCAAACTATACAAGGCTTTTGGTGTTATGATTCCGGCAGAACTGTGGTTAATGGTGATTCGGGCATAGACTAGACTATCTTAAAGTCGTGCTCGAATTGGATGCTAATATGGTGTTAAAGCTATTTTAAATAGCATTATTAATTATAAGATTTTTATTTTATAATTTTTAATAAACATTAATTTTAAGTTTAAAAATTTTTAAATTAATTTTTAAAAATTAAGAATAATTTTATAATTCGAAAGGAGGGAGTAATTCTTAAATTTTCATTTGTATGCTATGCTAGGAGTCTATGAGCTAATTTACATCGAGAGATAAAAATTAGACATGAATATTTAAAAAAAATATTTTTTTAAATTGAATGATACAATCAAACAATCGTTGTTATATAGTAGAAAAAAAGAGCTTAATTTTATTTATGTGTCATTTAACTCAAAATCACGGCTGATAGTGTTGTTGTTAATAAGTGGTTAAGAAATAGTTTATTTTTTGAATAAATTGGTGATGTTATATAATCTCAAATTAAATAAAATTTATATTTATTTTCTTGTTTAAATTTTATTAGATATTTTATTTTATAATCTAAGGTAACTTACCAAAAGTTATTTAATACACCAAAAGTTGTTTAATACTAAAATTGACCGACTTACCAAAAGTTGTTTAATATATACAGGTGTGTCAAAAATAAAAATCTAAGGAAACATGGTCCCACCCCACCCCACCCCACCCCACCCCACCCCACCCCTAACATAACAACCCAAATGACCAATTGCCTTTCCATTAATCCATCTCTCAGCATATCAATTAGCATTCTCTCTCTAAAATCATAATTGATACCCCCAACTAATTAGCATTGCTTGTTAATCACCATTTAATTTCTCGTCTTTTCATTTTGTCCAATTGATTGATTGATTGATATATCCAGTATCAACCATCATCATCATCAAGCCAGGCATCAAATACAGATTTAGGAATTTCACGACATAATAAAGTGTATATATTATACAGCAAAAGAGCTTTGAATTGAATAAAGGGCAATTGAACAGTGAATGGCTTGAGATTGTTTCGTTGTTGTCATCAAGTCATCGTTTCGATTGATACATATATACACACATATATATAGACACGACACGCACTTGAAAGAAGAAGAAGAAGAAGAAGGGGGGGATTTAGAACGGCGAAATATTACGTAAGAGCGGTTCCACCGACGGATCTGAACAAGAATACGGAGTGGTTCACGTACCCGGGGGTTTGGACGACCTATATCCTCATCCTCTTCTTCTCATGGCTCGTTGTTCTCTCCGTCTTCAATTGCTCCCCTGGAATGGCTTGGACCATCGTTCATCTCTCTCACGCCCTCGTAATTTTTCTCATTTCTCCCCCTAACCTTTACTCTCTTTCTATTTCCTTTATATATATATATATATATATATATATATATATATATTTGTCTATATATGTATTTTGTTGCAAGAAAGCATTTTTAGGGTTTATTCTTTTGGTATGAGGATTAGATAGCTTGATCTGTTCCGTTACTGAATTTTTTTTTGAGGATTACTGGTTTAATTGGATTGGATTGGATTGTTTTTAATATGCATTTGTGTTTCTCTGTGTATTACAGTTGGAGGGAGTTATCAACATAATTTTTTTTTACCAAAAAAAAATAGTTGGAATTCTTTTCGATTTTTTGAGCTGTGGTTATTTTGAACTGGGAATATTTATTACCCCAATATCTGTAATTTCTGATTTTTGTTTTTCCCACTGTTGTATCAGTTAGTAATGGCAAGTGAGAGGTTTAAACAATCAAGAAATAAGTAGATTAATGCCTTTTTCATTATATACTACATGGTGCTTAATTTTTCTAAACTAGAGCATATAATGTATACTAGTATTTATGGTACTAAAGCTTTTATATTATATGGAAAAGGAGCTTAGATATATGTTCAGCTCATTCATAGGAATCCCTGAATTTAAGAAGAGAAACAAGATTAACGTTTTTGGCAGGAATATTGACAGATGATAGGTACAAGTTGGGAAAGAGTTAAAAGGACATATATCCACTGGGACTGTTGATATAAGTTTCTTAATTAGTGTATAGCTACTATAAGCGGTATCCTTATCATGAATTGTCCTTTAAGTTGTAATATGAACGAGGGGACAGATGCCAATTCCTATGACGTAAATTGTTCACAAACACATTGTACTTATAAACATGGTTACATATTTTATTTTCAACACGTTTTTTATGATTGAACCTAAGTATCAAATTCATATTGTGTGCATATGCAAGCGCGGAGAAATTTAAAATACTTAGATATCAGACTATCAGAGTGTCTTGAGAGTGGTTACATTTAGTTTTTTATTTATTCAACATATATATGTATATACATATATATATATATGTATCTATATATTTCCTTATGTAAAATTTCAGAATTTTCAGTTGTAAAACTTATATGTTAACTTCTGGCTAAATTTTTGAAAAACCTTATATGTTTGTTCTTCACTGGTATTCAATATACATAATTAGAGTTTGCAAACCAAATGATGAAGTGGTCCAGTGGAAAGAAACTCATGGTTAGAGTTAAGAGGTCTTGCTTTTGAGTTTTGTGCAGGTCCATTTCTTTGAAGGTTTACTTCTGAATTAGTGTGGTTTCACTAGATTAGTGCATTGACTAGAATAATCTGAGACTTTGATTTCGTCAAAGCGCGCATTAAATGCGAATTGAAACTAAAGTTGACTGTTTACGTATCTATTGCACGTGCGTCGGTGACAGATTATGTCAAGTAGATTTGAACTAACGAAATGTTTCCATGGGCATTTTTTGAAGCGATGACACACTTGTGATTTTGGAAAGTTAGCTGTTTCTTATTGTTTTGCAAATAGCTAACAGTTGGAAATTTGGGTTTTTTTAAGGTTACATACCAGTGCTTTCACTGGAAGAAGGGTACACCGTTTGCCGACGACCAGGGCATCTACAATAGGTTGACTTGGTGGGAGCAGATAGATAATGGCAAGCAGCTCACTCGGAATAGAAAGTTTCTGACTGTTGTACCTGTGGTGCTGTAAGTGTTTTTAAACAAAATAAGCATTTATTTTGGATCTATGATGCACATACCACCGTATCGTATCATGTTCTTTCATCTCAGACCATGTGTGATGCATCATTGCAATAGCAGTAGCAGAATGGGCATAACTTTCAATTGTCAACCAATTTATTGTGTAATCTATGTCTGCAGGAGCATTTGATTATAGTTATCACTCTTAGCCTTTGTTCTTTCAGCGATACCAGTATATATACACATGTTACACACGCAAATAAAGACACAGACGTACATGTAAAGAGTTTACATATACAAACAAGATTTTACAATAAACTAATTCGAGTGTCCTTTTTTCCCCTTAACAGGAAGCTATTTGTGTGTGAATTTCGTTTGAATAACTTATTTCCTTGAGTTTGTTTTATGTTTCGGATTGACAATATAATATGTATTTTGTTAATGTCATAAATTAACCTAGGCCGTAAACAATGGTGATTGTAATGGCTACAATGACATAAATCATCTCCAATGATACTACATGCTATTTTATGAACATAAAATTATCTATCTTGGGCATAGATTATGTAGTGAGAGTATATGTAGAATATGTGCGTCATTATAAAAGGTTCCCTATATTTGTTGCATTGCTGCTTTGAACCTTTTAGCCTTCTATGAATCTGTAAGACTTTTCTCTTTCATTATGATCTTTCTGAAATGTTGCACATCTGACCCTAGTGGCAGTTCTTCTTCATTCTGAAGTTACCAAGTACAATATAGGCAAACCAAAGCGCTGTATAATGCTTGCTGTTTAGTGGTGTGTTGGAACAGTAGGTTTGTTTTAGCAAAAAGGTTTCCTTTCTTAACTATTCAGTGACAAACTGTTACATCTATATTCCCTCCTAGGTGGTGTTGATTTCTCCTTTACTTTGTATTGTGCCTCTGTCATTACCTAGCTTTGTTGACTTGATTAGTTTGGTGGAAAACTAACCTAAAGTGAGACTTCTCTAGAGAAGGAAAGGAGACATTTTTTCTAATCATATAATCAACTAGAGACCCTGCCTGTGTAGCTCATCAAAACTTGTCAGTTATCTCCCCCCACACCTTTTTTCTATATTTATTTTTTCTTTTATTTTTTAAGTGAAGGCAGTGGCTGAATGCCGGACATAGCTTCTTAACTCGAGAGAATCACTCATAAGTGCTATAAGACCAGAATTATTATCTCTAGCTTAAAAGATTTAAGTGTCAGCTGAGCTTTTACATGCATCCACATATTTCTGTTATGAAACTTTACAAATGTAAGATTTGGTTGTTGCAAACTTGGAAGTAGAAGGTTGAAATGCTATAAGTGGCATATTTTGGCTTCTATAATTTTTGGCTATGGTGTTACGAGTTTTTTTGGCATTTGCATGGAATTGGAGATGATCATGTTATTTTGTTTTCTCTGTTTCGCATATTTGATTTGTCCATCTGAGTGTGATATACTCCTTTATTTGCTCTGCTTCAGTAAGATGACTTAGTAGTGTTTTTTCAACAGATATTGATGTTTATGTTTCTTGTACAGGTACTTGATAGCCTCGCACACAACTGACTACCAACACCCGATGCTCTTTTTCAACACGCTGGCAGTCTTTGTTCTAGTAGTTGCTAAGTTCCCTAATATGCACAAGGTCCGGATATTTGGCATCAATGCAGATCAATAAGCTGATATCCGGTAAAGAAAATAATTCTGGTGTACTCCTAGCTATAGCAATATTGTTAGATAATTTTGGCATTTCAGTATGACTGGTAATACCCCCGGACGGATGTTGGAACTGGGAAGGGTATATTATTGTTATTATTATCATTTATCATGATGGAAATATCAAAAACACGTGGAAATATCAGTTCCCAATTTTGATTCCTTTTTTTTTAGAGAAAGAGAGAAGAATCTAACCTCCTTAGTTAGTTCGTAGGAGGGGAGGCAATATGATCCTGTGGAGATCTGTGCTGTCACTTTAGGGTGAGATTATTAAATCATAATTGTTGGATTCCCTTGTTAAGAGTAGTGTGATTGTAGATTAAACCAGGGAATCTGAGACTGATCAAGGCTGAGTTTTCTTTTCTAATTTTTGGACAAACTCTTGTTATTCAACATTTGATTGAATTGAGGGTCTGGTCTGTATGAACTGAACGTAGTTACACAAGTCAATGAAAATGACCTATATATATATATATATATATATATATATATATATATATATATATATATATATGCTAAAAGAAGAATCCTCCACTAATTTCTTTTTGTTTCCATGGCAACACTTGTTATTCTCTCTCTCTCCTTAATTATTATTTGATCTCTCTAGAATACTCACAAGTCAAATGGAAATGAAAATGGGGTATTTTTCCTCGTCAAAAAAGAAGATACAAGAAACTAACTACCTCCATTTTTTCCTCGTCAAAAAGAAGATACAAGAAACTAACTAGTAGGATTTATGGGGGACAGAAGAAGGTGTATATAAGAGTACATCATCACGTAGTAGCTAAGACTATGCACATTGCACGCTCAGTGGTGTACAGCAATGAACAATATACTTATATATTGATTTAACATCAAAAAAGAAAACGGCTAGGCTGTAGGCTGTAGGCTGTAGGAGTGTTTTTGCGGTGTAGGAGTGTTTTTGTGTCAACAGCTGTTGTTTGTTTATGATCTTAATAAACTGGAATTAGTTTAATATAATATAATATAATTACCATGATATCCACACATGCCATTCCGAAACCCCTCTGATCTAACTAACATTGTGCTGCTGCTGCTGAGAATCACGATGAGTAGGAGTAGGAGTTGTATTATTATTTGATGCCTGCTGCACCTTCAAATCTTCAAAAGGAAACGAAAGCCTCCCCCACTCCCATTACCATTACCATTACCATTACCATTAATAGCTATAGCCTATAGTAGACTTGTTCCAAGTTCATTATAATAATCCAAAGAAAAACTAATTAAGAGCAGTTGACGATATAATTGGTTTGATGATCTGTTCTTGGAGGAATTAAAACCCGCAGATGATGATGAGTAGTAGGTAGGTAGGTAGTGTTGGGATTTTCATGATCAGTACTTGTATAGGAGGCAGGCAGCATCGGGTTGAATTAAGGATGAAGCCAAGCCCCTGGATGATTGAATTCCACTAAGCTAAGCTAGATGCTCCAATTAAAGCTGAAACGTCAGGTCATGACTAGTAGTACGTAGTACTACTAGTCCTAGTTCTAGTTCTTATATTTGGAGAAATAATTTGCATGCATGAATGCATGATGCATCATCATCTTCTTGTCGTTTCCAATATTATTGTTAATATCAAAATTGGGAACTTGGATAAGTTGAGAAATAGTTTTCAAATCATTAGAAATATATATTGGACTGATCGATCATAGAATTAAGTTGATGATATCTCGACATTCATGATCATGAACCTTAATGTTTGGATTTTGCAAAGAATTAATTAATCATGGTCGGTCGGTCGGTCGGTCTTAACAAAATTTTGTTAAGAAACATACATATATAACCAAACCATGGTTTGAACTTTTAAAGTTCAAACCCCTACAAAGACTTTACCCGTGCATGTAATGCAATGCAATTAAAGAATAAAATTTTGATAATAAATTAAATCACATATATTATAGTATATATTATTGAATGTGAGAGAATGATGAATCTATCTATTTATTGACAACTTTTTGCGAACGTTGATTACAATTAGATATAGTAAATAATTATAGAAAAAGTCAAAATTAGACGTCTCAAACATTAATTAATTGTTATAGGAATTTACTACTATCATTTACTTCTACTATAAGCAGCCGGACTGGACTCTGGAGCATGCCATGCCGACCAATCCATTTACTTGCTCATAATATTCTTGTTCTAGCCAATAGCCATGGCCATGGGAAATATATAGAGGCTTAATTTAATTAATAAACCACAGAACAAAAATAGTCCAACAGACGAGTAGTAGTATTGTATTGCCGACTTTTTTGATGAACAATAAAATTGGCAATAAGTTGTTCAACTGTATTGCCATAGTCAGAGTCAAAGTTCAACAATTACAAACTAAATTCCTAAAAACACCCCCCACTACAAGTTTAATTACAAAAGACTGTTTGTTCACATGGCACCATGCCATCAACCAAATCCTCAGGTCACATACATACATATATATAATAATTAGCAACTCATACCCTTTAACATTCAAATTATGCCAAACTAATCCTTCAAGTTCTCAATTCGTGGCACATTTGTCCTCCATCAACTTTAAAAACAACAAAAACTCTATGTAGACATGAAAATTGGACAGTGAATCAAAATACAAATAGATGATATTCAAATTTCAATTTTCATGTTCGTCTAAAAAAGCTCTACAAATTAAACAATGGCTTTAAATAGAGGACAAATGGTTGGAACTTGAAATAATTTTGTGCATGTTATATCGTTTTAACGTATAAATATTTAAACGTTGAAAAGTGTAACTATTGTTGAAATTTTTGTAGCAGAACTTTGAAAAATTCTAAAAAAATAATGATTATGCCGCCTAAATCGAATAGAAGTCCACTCTTTCTTTAAGATAGTATTAGTCTTCTATATAAACTGCACATGGTTACAGCGAGTCTCCCAAGATAAAACAGGCGCATAAATTAATCTGTATTAAATACTATGTGCATGATAGTATTTAATTCAAAACTATAATTTGAGAGAGAAGAAAATAATAACACCAAAAATCTTTAAAAAGAATTATACATTCATTTCTTGTGAACAAATTGTTATCCCTTTGAAAAGATATGAACCAAACACTCTTTAATCTAAGGGTCACACCGATTCAAACTAGTAACCTAAGTTGAACCATTGCACCGGTTCAATATTACACATGTTCAAACTAGTAATCACACATTTATCATTAAATCAATGCATGAATTAGTTATTAAAACAATATAATATATTTATTATATAACAATTGATTTTAAAAATATCCAACAACTACTACTAAAACAACCAAGTTATTCCTGCTTTTTCTTGAATGTTTTAATTTCTAAATATATTTTTCCGCGCCTTGCAAAATACTTCAATCTACTGTATTTAATTGAATTTCTATTGTAAGTAAATGTTGGGATTGTATTATTTTATTGTAATATAACATTTGGCAATAACATTTTATAACTATTGATGAATTGAACTCTAACCATTTGAGATTTCATAATGCAATACCAATTTAAGTATCCCATAATTATTAATCACTTAGTTTCACAAAAAAATAATAATGATCTCATTTTGACATTATAACTAAATAGTTACTAATCCTAAAATATAAATTAAAAAATTTGAATTATGATATGAATAAAAATACATTTTAAAACCTTAAAGATTTCATAAAATTGACTTTACAAGTAATAATAGTGGAGTATTGTTTTTGTTTTTGTGTACTAGATGGAGTAATAGTTTTCAAATAATTATTCCAACTAATTTTTTAATGTTACTACCATCGTGAAAAATTTATTATTATTGAGGCATTTCACCAAATATTACTTACCTAAGTGGCTAAATCCAAAAAAGAAAATAAAATGTTAATTAATGAGAGAATTGATGAAATAGAGAATTATCGTTATAACCGTTGGTTGAACGGGCGCATCAAAGTGGGGTTTGGGCTAATATCCTCTGTATGCCGCTTGTTTGTACTACTGTCCCTATAGAGAGAGCCGAGAGGGGAAAAAAAGGAAAAAGAAAAAAAAATTCCCATTTCCAACTTGATACTTACCCTCTTCTTCGAAATCTCCTTTGCGGGTGTCATTGATTTTCTCTCAGTTTTCGCTTAGCAAAGATCGGCCTTTTTCTGAACTAATCAAACTTTGGTCAGTCTTCATTATACAAAGAAGAAAAAGAAGAAGAGTATTTTCAGACTGAAACACTTGTTTGTGAATAGTTTGACCAAAATCCATGAGAACCCAGGTGAGAGAATTTATCTCTCTCTTCAGATTTTATGAGTCTTGACTGATTGGTAGACTGTTGTCATCGTCTTCAAATGTTAAGCTTTGATTTCAATTCCTTGTCGGTTATGGTGGGTATGTTTGTCTTTATGGTATTTGTAAGATCTATGTTTGTTTAAATTTTTGGGCAAATACATGTTCTGGGTTCAGATTGATCTGTTTTGGGTGTTTCAGTTTCTCTTTGATGGTTGGATTCAAAAACCCATCTCTCTTGATTTTTATGGTTTCTCTCTCTATATCATAAATAAAAATGACAACTTTTATTCTTGTCGATTGAGAGTGAGTTTTATCTTTGGGGTGTAAAATCTGCTTCTAATTCTATTGTTTAATTTTTGTTGGGGGTAGGTTTTTATGAATTGAAGTTCAGTAATAATGGGTAACTATAGCGAAGCTGAAGAAGATAAATTTTTTGATGCCTGTGAGGAGGTGAGTTCTGTGTCTGATTTGGGTTCAGACTGCTCGGAGGATTGCTCTAGTTCTAGGCTTGTCAACTGTGTTTCAAATGGTTTCGGATATGAATTTTGGACTAGGAACATGGAAAATGTTCATGTACGTCGTGATAGGTTCCTAAGATGGATGGGATTAAGTTTGGATAGGCATCCAAGCGAGAGAGAGGACGTGGGAGATATCTGTTGTGATGAAGTTAAATTGGGTATAGATAAAATTGGTGAGCGCTGTGAACCTGTCTTGGGAGATTCAGATTTCCAAGACCGGTTTTTGTCTAGTCGTTCTTTTCTGTCTTGTCCGTCGGATGAAGCTCTGGAACAAGTTGATGCTATGGAGGAGAGTCTTATGTGTACAATCAGGAATTTAGATGATGGGACAGAGTTTCTGGTGGATGAACTGGGTCCTGATGGAATGCTTAGCAAATTACGTGTAGCGGGATCAAATCAAATGGTAACAATTGAAGAGTTTCAGGAAACCGTTGGTTCATCTTCTTTGGTTCAGCGGTTATTGCAGAAAAACTCTGAGACATGTAAATTGGTGGATGCAAAGAAGAAAGTGAAGAGGAGTTGGATCAGGAAATTAGGTGTCATGGCACGGATGGTTGATAGGAAAGGAGAAGTCAAATCAAAGGTTGGGGCTCGTATGGGTTCAGTTCATGTTCATTCATACAGGAAGCGGTTAAAGGAATTATCCTCTCTCTATGCAGGACAAGATTTTCCTGCACACAAAGGCTCAATCTTGACAATGAAGTTCAGTCATGATGGCCAGTACCTGGCGTCTGGTGGTGAAGACAATGTTGTGCGTGTATGGAAGGTGGTTGAAGATGAAAGGCCAAGTACATTTGACATTTCAGATTCTGATCCTTCTTGTCTATATTTTTCATTGAATCATCTCTCTAAATTTGCTCCTCTTGAAGTGGATAAAGAAAAGATTGAGAAGGTGAAAAAATTGAGCAAATCATCAAAATCGGCTTGTGTCATTTTTCCACCTAAGATCTTCCGCGTAGTGGAGAAACCTTTGCACGAGTTCCACGGGCACAGTGGTGGGGTCTTGGCCCTCTCATGGTCTAAGAAAGGGGTTAGTATGTATTATTAAATAACATACTTCTTACTGTTATTTTATTTTTTGATTTTTTTTTAGTTGAATGAAATAAATCTTTTATAATTTCCTCAATTACAACTCTGTTTCATTGGCAAACATGATGTAGGTTTCCTGCAAACTTCTGGGCCTAATTTTGTTTTCTTAAACTGTATATTCTTCAGTTTCTGTTGTCATCCTCTGTTGATAAAACGGTCCGTTTGTGGCAAGTAGGGCATCACCAATGCCTCAGAGTCTATTCTCATAATAACTATGGTAAGCCTTTGTGCCTTTCTATTTAAAAATCTAATGGATGATTTAGCCAGTATCATAACTCAATCTAACTCTTTCTTCCATTTCTATTTCATATCCATTTAGAATCATTACGCACATTAACTTTTGTTTATATTGGTGCAGTTACTTGTGTTGAATTCAATCCTGTAGATGATAAATATTTCATCAGCGGTTCAATCGATGGGAAAAAGCGCATTTGGGAAGTGGGGCGCTGTCGAGTTATTGATTGGATTGATATTAGAGAGATAGTTACGGCTGTGTGTTATTTTCCAAATGGGAAGGTTTGACAAACTTCTTCCTTATAGCTCATCTCACCGTTTCCAGTATTTGTTGGGTACGTTAGTCAAATATTTTTTTCCTGGCTGGTGCAGGAAGGCATTGTGGGCACCATGGATGGCAACTGTCACTTTTATGATATCATAGGTATGCACAATTTCTTTCTTCTTCTTCTTCCCCCCACCCCCAAGATTTAGCACATTTACTTCACTATTTTCTTCCTGAGAGTACACTGCCTTAGTAAAAATCAGATTCATTAGACAATGAGAAATTCCAAAATTCTGATTGTTCACTATGCATATTGCCTTTACCTGTAGAATGTCCTGTTTATTTGGGATGGTATTGTCTACTGCCCCCCTTAGCATACTAATAACATATAAGGTATCTGATGAGTATCTCCTTCTTTTGCACTTATTTATCCTCTTAGTACATATGCCATATAGTGTGACTACTACATATATATGATTCTTTCATACCTGATGGCACTGCAGTTTGCATGAATGCAACTATCCTTTAGAGAGCATAAATCTGTGGCGTGATAGCAAGGATCATTATGTTAACTTGTCAAGACAGTATTTTCCATGCATGTGTTTGGAAAATTTTCTAATTGAGGGTGTCCATTGGCTTATTAATGACAGATCTGAAGAAGTTGTGTATAGGTTCATATGAATCTGTCAGATACCTGTGATAAAACCCATAACTGCCAAGAAGATACCTAAGAAGCAACATACCTTTTTGTTCTTGATGACTTTTACCTGCATCTTTACTCCATCATAACTTTTGAGGAAACTTTGTGTATCAAATAGTAAAGATGTTTTCCGTTGATATATGTTCATATTTCATCTATTTTTTAGTTGAAGAATACACTTTGTCTGAGCTTTATTTAATACTTACAAGAGTGATGCCTTTTCCATAACTTAAAAATGTTTCTTAGTTAGTTATAATCCGTTGCATAAAAAATTGACACTAGCCTGTCATTTTCTGGTTTAGATAACCGTTTGCAACTGGGTGCTCAAATATGCTTACAGGGGAAAAAGAAGTTCTCAGGCAAGAGGGTAACTGGGTTTCAGGTAGTGATCCTCCATATATGCTTCTCTCTTTAAGAAGTGGTCACGTGTTTTACCTCTTTGGTTCTTTCTGAAAATGATTGTCATTATTCTTTCTGTTGTCCAGTTTTGCCCAAGCGATCCAACCAAAGTGATGGTCACTTCTGCTGATTCTCAAGTTCTAATACTTAGTGGGTTCAACATCATGAGCAAGTTTAAGGGTGAGTGGTAACTTCTCTAAGAAATTTATGACTGAGCACTTAATTTGATAGGAGATGTTTTCTGTTGTTGTTTACTTTGGCACAGTGCTGTCATATTGATTCTTGAGTCTGTCCCCACCATCTTCATTAGGCACTCGAAGTTCAGGAAGCCTGGTATCTGCATTTTTCACTTCAGAAGGAAATCACATTATCTCAGCTTCTGAGGATTCAAATGTCTATATGTGGAACTACAATAGCCAGGACAGAAATTCTTCTCGACCAAAAAACAATGCGTCATGTGAGAGTTTCTTGTCCCACAATGCTTCGATTGCTATACCTTGGTGTGGTATGAACAGCGTTCCAAGGACACTCCCATCCCCAACATTTTCAGGTCCTGATCTTCCACGAAGTTTCTTGGAAAATAAGCATTTGAGCGATGATTTACAACACAAAATGCCCATGTCTGCCCCTGATTGCTTCTCTTTGGGCCGAGGATTTTTCTTGGAGTCCTTGTGGGGTTCCCCGACTTGGCCCGAGGAAAAATTACCTAGTACTACAAGTCCAAAGGGAGTCTCACCTTCATTTCGTAAATCCGAGTACAAGTTCTTGAAGGCAGCTTACAAGAATACACTTAATTCTCCTAATTTGTGGGGTCTTGTTATTGTAACTGCCGGCTGGGATGGAAGGATTAGATCATACCTCAATTATGGGTTACCTATGCTTGCTTGAAACCCCATGGATCAGCAAAATTGCCATGGTTTTGCAAGTTTAGTTTGTTTAGGCATCCCATCATGTGCAGATAGATAAATATATAGATAGACATGTAGATGATAGTGGAATTTTTTGGGTGCCACGGTGTGGACCCTTAATTGATTACAAGTTGTACCATAAATCGAGTTAGGTTATGCCAAGAGGGGGGCAATACGTGTGGTCTGTTTTTCTATACAATCTGGCCGTATGTCAATTATGGGGGGCTGGAATTTATTTTGTACCATAACAATTTTCAGATATCAATCACATGATTCTTTAATTTATTTTGTTATTCGACTATTTGAGTGATGTGAGGTTGGAATTATAGAGCAGTTCATGTGCTAAAGGACCCATTTGATTTATGCGTATTATTCATGTTTGTAAATAGTAAATAGTGGTATTGGGTCTTTTCTTTCTTTTTTTGGCTTGGGAAATCCAAAAGGGAAAGAAATTGTTTCGAGTTTTGACCATTAATGAACACTGTAAATTTAGGATCAAGCCAATAAAGGATGTTTCACAGCATGAAGAACTTAAAATATGGGGATAGATGGCTGGGAGATAAAGATGAGTAGAAATGCACCTTAGAGGAGGCTGGAGGAAGAGCATAATAGTGTATCTTCATGTCAATTTTAGGAAGAAAGCAAGTCAAAAGTGTCAATTTTAGGAAGAAACAAACGTGTTAAATACAAGTTGTTCAATAATGTTAAAATAATGTTCCAAATGCATACAACCGATTAATTAGGTAGGAGTCAAGAATTGCAGGTGCTAATCATTTTAGCATTGAGCAGCTGAATCTAATGGCTAATGCTACTACTATTTTGTTATGTCCACCAAGTATATTATATACTTCCTCCAACAAATTAAAGCTGGACTCTTACCATCATGCTTCATGACAAAGAACTGGTGGGGAGCCAGCATAAACATCCACCATAAATACTTCTTTTGCTTTCAGATCTAAGTAAAAACTAAACACGAGTTATCGTATTCATAGAACTATAACACAAGGTTCAGTGTTACTAGACCTACTTTCTAACTCGAGATTTAATAAGAATAAACAATATTGCCTTCCAAAAGATTTACAAACGTATGAGTTACATTTACATTCAGGAAGACAACAAAATAAACAAATATAGATTTCAGAAGGGCCACAAGTCTCCCCAGAGAGATTTTTTTGCCTGTTGGTGCATAGTAGGATTCTCACTCTGTGTAACAACAATACGCCCAAAAGCGCCCTCGGACCCCTCACGATTGGTCGCACGGCACACATCCATTTCAACCCGATTGCCCCTCCTAACAGGACTGTAAATAATTCTGCCCCAGCCACTTCCAAGATCAGCTCTGCTTACTTCTTCTTCATCTTCATCTTCATCTTCATCTTCATCATTCTCAGTAACAGTGTCTGTTTCTGTAATGTCAGAACCATAGGAAACTGGTTCCTCTTCTTCTGGCACATCCTCATCTTCCGATTCAGGTTGGTCCTCTGTCAAAATAAGTAAAATCCTCGGTATGAACAACAAAGCACATTCCAAAGCTTTTGTACATATTAGACAAGTGACAACTCCGAAGTGCCCATGTTTAAAGTGAAATTGCATTAAGCATGTGGCAAAAAGTGGATTTGGGTTGGTTATGAATTACAAAATATGATTATGGTTCCATTAAGAACTAAAACAATATAACTTATTTTTAATATGAGTTATGTGGGTTGTAACCAAATAGTTATAGATCAAATAAAAGTCAACCCATTTTTCAAAATTTTAAACTTACTACTATTATGGCTTCTCTCCTTCTATAACTTTTATAACACACTGCCTCTCTCTCTAAAATTTTATTCTCTCCCTCTAAAACTTTTATAACACATTCTCTCTATAAATTTTTACACTAAAATTTTTAGAACACGCTCTCTCTAAATTTTTTATACTCTAAAAATCTTATAACTCTCTAAAATTTTTATACTCTTTCTCTACAATTTACTTGTCTATAAATTTTGTCTGGTTAATATCAACCCCTAATTTTTTACTTACATTTTAGGTTACTATTTCTTTTTATTGCTGACAGTTTCTTTTTATTATCCTTTTATTTTTTTGTTTAAGGTTTGCTTGAATTTTGATTTAGCCAACTTAGTAGTTAATAAATCATATACTTCCAAAGGCGTTTTGAATGTTGGAACATAAATGTGATAAACCCATCACTTTCTCTCTTTTGGTCCCTCCCTCTCTCTTTCATTCCCTTTTCTTCTATTTTCTCCCTCTTCATTGAGGATGAGAGAGCCATAACTAGTGAGAGAAAAAAATGGGTCGATACTTTAACCAACTTACTTACTTTAAAATAATTAACCAACCCAAATGGTTCTAGTTAATTTGTATTGACCCACTAGTTTATTAACTAAATTGACAGGTCTAAGCACGAAGCAAATACCATAGTCAATCTCGAGATCTTCTGGATTTCTTTTGGCATGCTGCTCCTTCAAAGTTTCAAATTTCATCCCATCAAGCGGCCAAGATTCTCTGTTTGAAATTAGAATGATTAATACAGATCATTCACAACAACAATGTTTAAGATGGTATACATAAATACATTTGCATCAGATAAGGAAAGGCAAAACTAAGTTTTATCCCACTATACTTGGCACACTTCATGCAATAGCCCATTAAACTTTAAAAAATTGCAATTAGCCAACTAAACTAATTAAAATTATAAAATTAAGTCATTTCGTTAAACAAATTAAACATCTGTTTATTTATTATATACGTGGCTGTGAAAATAAAAGGAAAAGAAAAACATAAATGACATGGAAAATATGAAGACACGTTGAGGAAGGAAAAAAAAGTATTAGCAGCCATGTTAAGACTTTTGAAAGAAAAAAAAATCTCTCTTCTCTATCCCCTCTTCTAAGTTTTTATCAAATTTCTGTTTTAGTGTTCATCCTATTCTTTAATGGGTATCCCAAAAACCCCAGAAACAAAATTTCAAATTGAGAATGACATCAAAGGCCAGGAAACAAAACTGTTTTCAATAAATTCATTTTAATCGCTAATTCCTTCACTGCAAGTTCATCTTAATCACTAAATAAGCCTTCACAAATAGTGATGAAGAACTTCTTCCATATATACATATATATAGAGAGAGAGCAGACAACTTTTTGTATAGATATTTGGGGATATCTACATGTATGTATACATACATACACATATTTACAATGTTAACCATCTTTTTTCTCCATAACCACATTAATGCTACGTTTGTATTGAGGAACTAGAATAGAGGAAGGAATGACATAAAATAATGTGATGATCATTTTGGAGGATAAACTATCCCAATGGAATGAAAATTCATTCCATCTCTTTGTTTTTTGATTCCATGTGGAGAAGGTGGAATAAAATTCATTCTAATGGAATGGATATATGTGATAATTTTGTCGACAACACCCACCACCACCAACAACCAAACATATACTTAAAATACCTTAAAATCATTCAATTTCATCATCCATTCCATTCTTTCAATCCAAACGTAAGGGATCACCATCATCAATAGGGTTTCGGTAAATAGGAGAATAACAAAGATAACTGGTAATATTTGTTAACCAACAAACTGTTGAATGTGCAAATGATTGTTAACTGCAATCACCACCTAAAATCTCCATATTCAATCCTCAACGGTACATGGAGATTAAAACTTCTTCAACCCAAGGGATTTCAGACCATGTAACCAAACTGTAGAACATTAAAGTATACTCGGCTACATATTTACTTCCTTGTACCAGAATTATGCTCGCTGCATATAATCCGAAGGTACAAAACGTTGTGTCAATGCAGCTTTCATATTTTCTCATCTTCTCGCAGCTGTATACAAATTTCACTGATGTTAATCCCACCAAATCCGAGTTGTTCCTTTCAACTTCGCTTCAACAAAAAGAGTTTCCTTTCATCGGATAGTCATACTAACAAAAGAAACTCTCCAAATTATGAATTCAATCGAAGAATATTTTGGGACCATTATCGTCATTGAAATCTCCAACATTTAATTTTGCTCCTCTATCCACTGCATTCATCCTAGGATCTGGAACACGGGGATTAACTCGTGGATTAGGGCCATGTTGTTGTAGTCTCAGATCATTCCAAATTTTTATGAGCATCTTCTTGTCTCTTATCTACGCGTTCCGTGAGTACATCAACTTTTACTGTAAGGGTTGTAATAGAAGTCTAAACATTTGCAGTAAATGTTGTGATTGAATCTTCAATTCTTTGAGACGCTCATCTTGTTGTAACACATAAGCATCAAGCTAGGCGTTGATTTCTCCAACATTAACCATGGTTCCTAACTGTAATTCGCCAGGAGATATTTAATACTTCAGATCTAAAAAGGAGCAGCAGGAGGCTGTTTTTCTTTTCCTATCCTTAAACGTGAGAAAAAAAAGTAAAGAGCAGCAGGCTATGTTTTTTTTTTGAAACTCCGAAGACCTTAGGGCTGCGAACAGGCTCAGTAGGGACCATTTCTCTTCTTTTACCTTTCTTTTTGTTTTTCTTTTCTAGTTTGATGTAGTTGATGTTTGAGGAAGGGTTTGGAATAAGGTTGTGTTTGGCAGATTAAAGACTTATGGCTAATGTTTTGACAGGATGCAAATAGGTTGGGAAGATTTGATGTAGTAGGGCGGCATTGTGCGGCTAGGGTTTTCTCGCTAGGACTTGGTCAATGATGACACTGATTTTAGGACAGAGGTAGGGACGCAGAAGGTTGTGGTTTTGGGTTAGGCTTTGATACCAAAAATGATGGGGACGGGGGTTTTGGGACGAAGAATAAATCTCACACAAAATTCAATCAATTCTTATTATTCAATGTATCAAAATAATAAAATACATCACTATTTATAATACTCCTAGACAACTTTCCTAACCTAACTTGAACTCTAATGAGATAACTACAATTAAAATAAGGTATAAGATAAATACAAATTAAACAAACTAAACAACTTCTAATTCATGGGCCTCCAAAGCCTCTTATATTGTTCTAACCAACTTTCACGGGCTCATCCTACATCAATTGCACTAAACAAAAACCAAGATGAATTGTGCTGAGAACCACACATGCCCCAAACCAATTGAAAAAAACTTGTGAAAACTCCATGTCTGTCTAGTCCCAGATCTGCTTGATCTTTAGGTGACTTTAGCAAAATAAATAAGGTATTATCATAGGCAGCTTCAATACTAAAATTTTGACATATTATTCGCATAATTTAGTATTAAAATGAGAAAGTTATGGCTTTCGACCCGTTTTACAAATATATAGGTCGGGTTTTACCCGTCGAGAGGTTGAAGATGACAACCATTTTCAAAATTTATGTTGTTTTAATCTTACGTGGCTGCTACTCTTTTTTTTCTCTCTCAACTGTCTCCTTTTATTTTCCATGTCATTTATATTAAAAAAAATTTGGCACAGCCATGTAAGAAATAACTTAACCCCTGTTTAATAAATTTGACATAATGATGATATTTTATAATTTTAGTTAGTTCAATCGGGTAATTAAAATTTTTAAAAGTTCAGTGGGTTATTCCATAAAAGGTAGCAAGTACCATAGGAAAAACATTAGTTTTGCCGATAAGGAAATATGGGACATATTTACACTGAAGTTGAGAAGTAAAAGAAAAAAATATTTTAAAGGTTCTGATTACGGTTTTTATTCATGCACATAATAATCATGTAAGATTGGATAAAGAAATCAAATACTTGCCTTGGTCGTCGTCCTCGTCTGAAGGCAATAAAACAGAACTTTTCATCCTCAAAGCCACGCAATGGCTTTCCCTTGGACCGCTATAAAACAATAATAATTACAACAAGTGATACAATCTTTTAGTCAAGAACATCAGGAAAGATTGTGAATATGTTAAAGTCCTCTCTCTTTTTTGCCGAAAAAAGTAAAGGTCAATCACAGTGCTAACATGCATTAGAAGAAAAGGTCTTTTACAAACACATTATGATAAGAGGGAGAAAATCTTCTTAATATTGAGGTTATGAAGGCAAGGACAATGTTTCCCAAATTTTTCAAGTTCAGAAAAGGTATGAGTATGCTCCCCATCACGATAATCATAAGAGAAATTGCACAGATGGATTATTTGATCACTGAACTAAAATGATGACAACAGGAGAAACATGCACACACTATAGTGAATAGTAAATATAGTCTAACAAGTTTTTGGAAATAAAAGAGAAACCAATTAGGGGCAGACAAATGTAATACTGGCATGTGCTTTGAATAGAGACCTTGTAAGCACGTTGTGAAGCTGTCCTCTCCAAGCGCTGAACAAAATGACAATATTTTCCCGTATTATCCAATGGACAAGCTCCATCATGCGGAGACTACAACAAGATTAATGAAGAAAGGAAGGTCAGTGACAAACCAATTTACAAGGAAAAAAACACTAACATAAAAAATAAAACTCACTGGAGCAATAATATGTGCATCACTTTTGAGTGCCATAAAATCTTTAGAAGCTTCATTAGATTTACCTTCTAGTTTCCGGCATTTCTGAAATGTCACGAATATAAAACAATACATCTTTTTATTAATTAAAACAGAGGACTCCCGGAATAAAATAATTAGAAGCATTTTAATAGAAAGATGAGACCAGGAAATTGACTTACCCTTTTCTCCTTCCATAGAATATGAGATCGCATTTGAGATATAATATTAGCTCCATGTGGTGTTCCAGGTTCGACCAAAACCTGCTCCATGTTTGGGATTGTCAAGAAAATTGATAATATTTTAATAGAATTATCAAATATATAAATATACATGCACAAATACATTTTAGTTCTGATTTTATAGAATTTACAGCATAATGGTTTCTTAAATAGATTATTATTGGAATCATCAAATAAACCAGTCAAAAGCTTCACATGAATGCTACAATATATATTTGCAATTTTTTCTTTCTTTTCTTCTTTTGCTAGTGAGAATTGATCCTCAGGATTCTCTCTGAAATTTTTGGAATCAGGAATTGTCTTGTGGGAAACCAATTCAGACATTAGTAGAGATGCACAGATAATATACATAAACAAGGCATATAAATTGCATGCCATGAATACATAAAAATGCAATTGAGGATTTCGAATATTTATATTACTAAAAAATTAAACCAAATATTTATTTGTATGAATGCTATGAAATAACTGCGTAAAATCACCGCATAGTCCTTACATAAGAAGTATTAATATAACACCTATTAAGTTTATCCATGGACATTAACACTTACCAAAACATCTCGTGTAAGATCCCAAAGCTGGCGCACAGTAGTTATTCTGTCTTTATATGAGGGTATCTCTCCAAGCACATAAGACTTCACCGACAAGCAACAAAGATGAAAACAATATCAGAACTGAGTTTTCATATAATACTTAACCAGTGAAGTCAAGGATGTGAACATAGAAAATATAAGACATTGCTACTAGACTTATCCTACCATTGAAAGATCAAGGCCACGAGGAAACTTACAGCAATTACAAGGTCATGCTTTCTGTCAGACTTATTGACACTCTGACTAAATGCTTGAATGCTATTATAGCTTTGAATAAGTGGCAAGTTCTTCAGATCTACAACAATTATTGTAGAGTAAAGTTAAGTTCGTAATTGGCTGTCAAACACCTCTCTCTGTTGGATGACACGCGAGCGCATAGAGAGAAAGGAAAGATTTTCAGCAGAATGGGAAGAATAATATGAACCATGAGGAATTAAGGTACCAGAACAATCTAAAGGAGCTCAAACAATAGCTAAAGCACAGTCGACTGAAGCATGTTTCTAGAATAAATCATCGGCTTATTTTTTATGACCTAAGATCGAGAATATCCATAAGATATGTGTCAGTCACATTTAAATTTTGAAACCATACTACAAGCTGCAGATTGGGATTGTTTCACCCAAAAGAATATCAATTAAACTATGCCAGTTCTAGAATTTCAGTCTGATAGTTTTCATCTGCTTGTAATTCAATCCCCTTTCAAATAGTAGTGAAGTATTCAAAGTTACCTCCAAGAACTTTACCCCTTGCTTACCCTATCAAAATTTAGTGATATGGATACATGTTTAACACCAAGAAGAAAAGGAACATTTAGTGGATCTCATACAAGGATGGCCAAAGAGAGTAAAATAAAGCAATCTTAAAGTGTCCAGGAAAGTAATGGCCTGTAAAGATGTACACACTGAGGCAGACGGCAATAAGTTGGAATTTGGATACATCTTATAAAAGAATTACCATTATAACAAATCTGACTTGCAGAGGGAAAAAAACATGCATCAAGGAAAGCATTTAACTGGAGTCATAGGAAAAACATTACAAGAAAGAGAGGGGGTTAGAAACGTTTGTACTTTTTTCATGATTATGAGTAGGCACAAGAAGGGCATGGAAAAGCATCCAATTGATCTAGACATGATTTATATAAAACCAGATTGTGGCATGTGGATAGTAATCTACAGAAGTCAATATAATGCTAGCTGCATATGTAAATTGAAAATTAAGTTTCATTCTTTACATATATATCTAAATTCTAAACACGTAGGATATGAAGAGAGAAATGAAAAATATTGTATCAATGGTGAGAATAAAATTATACTGAAATTTCTTACATAATGAGATGAAGAGGATGAAACTATTCAAAGCTAATGTCCCCTCTAACTAATGTGCAGAAGCAGTAAAATTTAAATTCAAAGAAATTGAACAAAATTGAATCTCTTCAAATAGGTTGGTAATAAAGCATATATAACCTTGAATGAGGCTCTGTCCTGCACGTTGCATTGACGGCGATGGCTCAATCAAATTAATTCTCTCCAAAGATCGTGGCCAGACTTCCCGCAATGCCCTGTAGCATTTAATTGATATGTCCACATACAAACAAATCACAATGAACATCAAGAAAGTGTATCAAGAAACCTAATATGCAAATTAAATTAGTCTCTCACCACATAGCTGAACCAGTACCAGCACCAAAATCCAATACCCTAGTTGGCGAGAAACCAGGAATCCTTTTCCGAACCTACAAAATCAAAAAATCAAAAAATAAAAATAAAAATCCTTGCTTTCACACTTATCACTGATCCACGTGAAATTAAACACTCGCAATCGCTCAATTTCAACCTAAAGTTAATGTTCATTTAGGTCTCCACTCAACTTTCAACACTTCTTCATCATTTATATCCCTAATCAACATCACATGACACACACCACTCAACATGAAATATAACTCCACTACTTCAATCATCCACATTTAGACTCAATATGAAATTACACACGCGCGCACATAACATATGTATACATATGTTGTATATCCTTTTCAAAATTATAGATACATTTCTAGACCGACAACTTTTAATAAAGACTTAATTTTTCCAAGCATATCACTAATATTAGTTAGTAATATATTAGTGGTGGCATGAGATTAATCAATTTATTTACAAATAACAGTAGGAACTTCATGCCAATATATAGTCTAAATATAGAAACGTATCTCAAATTTTGGAAGGGACTAAAAAAGAAATAATTTTGGGATGGAGAGAGTATGTTTGAGTAAAGTTAAGGCTACCTCAGTGAGAACTCGGTAGCAAGCAGAGAAGACGGCAGGCATTCGAGAAGCAACATAGGCAACGGTTTGATCGTCTCTGTACTTGAGACCAATATCACCATAAGAGCTCTTAATTTTCCATCGATTGGAGGTCTCCATAGAAGACATGAGAGCATCTTCAACAAGCTCTTTCGAAGTTGAGGTGGTCAGCTGTAAATTGACGTCCTTCATATCGTTAAATGACTCCGACAACCTAAACACACTCCTCTTCATGTGAGGATCCTTTTTCTCTGCAATTAATTCCCAGATATATATGTATATATAAATCCTTTACAAAAGAATGTGTACAAATGTATAGATATAGAGAGAAACCTTGAACGTATTTTTCGATGGCTCGTCGGAGACGAGGTGGTACAACGCGGCATCCTTCCGATTGTTTGGCCGCCGAGCGGAGGGCCTCGGCGGTGAACTTGGGGACGGTTTCTGATACTAGAGATGCCATATTCGTTTCGGGTTTTGTTTGGGGATTGATAGCGCGCCTTTGGAGGGTTTTAGGCAGGGTGGGATTTAAGGATTGGGCTGTGGGCATAGATCCGAATAAGGTAAGCTTGAGAATCTTAGCCCAGAAATGTAAGGCCCTAATCATTTGTATCTGGATACTGGACAGGCTTTGATCGCGAGGCCTATTTGGACAAAATCATATTAGACTTTTAAAATACAAATATATATAACTTCATCTATATTTAAAACAATAATATTAAATACAAATTGATAGGAAAAATATGTCTGTATTTGTCACAAATTTTAATCTTTAAAAATAAATAAATATAGTAAGACTTTTATTGTCAAACCAAATTTGTACATTAATTTCGAATTAATAAGGGAGTATCAAACACTAAGGTACTTGTTAGGAGGAATATTATTTTGGATGAGTGAGGAGATAAATTTATTGTCATGAATATTTGTTAGAAAGGATGAAAAGTACTCCTCCCTTAATATAACATAAGTCGTTTCAGAGTTGTAATATTAAAAAAATGATTGTACAATATTAAATATAATATCAATTGTCTATATTGTCATTGTGTTAGAAAAATAAAATATTATTTATTTGGCAAAAAATAATGAGAGAATTAACCAAAGTTGTAAGTATTTAATACTTGGGGTAATATTGAAAACTTAACAATTAATGCTTACTTGAAATCCTTAAACGACTTATATTAAGGGACAAAAATATTTATCTAAAATGACTTATATTAAGGGACGGAAGGAGTATAATTTTATTGGACTAGTTAAAAGATGCTCAAACGCACAATTAGTTATTAACATTGGGAACTGATCATATTTTCACATAAAATTTTAATATTTCTATATGATTCCGCTCACATGAATATGAATAAAAGAGACTCATATAAAAATAACATTTTAACATGTGAAAATATCAGTTTTCATTAACATTTAGTCACAACAATGTTACCCTTGTTAATTACTTTCTTATGATGAAAGCAATAATGTATGTATGGTGATAAAAAAGGATCCAGCAGACATAGAAAACCCACCTCATCAGTCTCGTGGTATCAGTTGCAGGAGGAAGATATGTATATATAAAGTTTATTGTAATCTCGTGGAGTATATATATATATATATAATATATGGCCAACAATGTATACTCCTTATTTTATCTTGTACCCGTTCAATCTCTCTTTAGCGATGGATCATGGTTTTAGTTATCTGCTGGAAATACTATCTTTAGCGATGAATGACGTATATTAGGAAGCTTAGGAGGGCCCTAAATTTTCTGACCTCGTTTTTTATTTAATTTTTCCATCAATATATATATATATATATATATATACGAGTCTTAAAAGTATAAGCGACCTTGTATTTTCTGACCTCGCTTTTATTTTATTTTGTCCAAGATAAAGGGATATTTTACACGATCTATATATATATATATATATATATATATATATATATATATATATATAATTCTGCCCAGCTTGATAATGATAACTACCGAGGCGGAATTAAGATTCAACCCAAAAAAGAAATAGTTAGTAGTAGATTTCATTAATTCTTTGATAG
This sequence comes from Panax ginseng, assembly GCA_020205605.1. Taxonomy (NCBI): domain Eukaryota; kingdom Viridiplantae; phylum Streptophyta; class Magnoliopsida; order Apiales; family Araliaceae; genus Panax; species Panax ginseng. Next base: position 1,093,432 of record CM035128.1, read on the forward strand.
AAATAGTAGCGTGTATAACTTGAATGTTAATGGGAGAAAATTAATTGGTTTCCTGCTTGCATGCATCATTTTGCATTAATACTGACATTTATAACTACTGTATATATTTTTTGTTAGGGACCTTATATATATTTAGTACTGGGCCGGGGATCTATCTAATTCACCCATTAAGTACAAGATTAAACTGGACGGTTTTAGCAACTTTATTTGAATTAATCGATTTTGGCTTTTATTACCCAATAACAATATAAACTTTAGTTTAGTTTTGTTAATAAATTACTATATATATATATATATATATAGAGTCAGGATCTTAAATTACATTTATCCATTCACACCTTCAGCTTTCACTTTTAGCGACGGACCGGCGATGGTTCGGTCATAAATCAGTCGTCTATACTTTTAGCGACGCTTATATATTGTCCGTCGCTAAAAGTATAGAGCGACGGTTGTATGACCGAACCGTCATGGGTCCGTAGCTAAAGGGGGTGAGTTTCAATGAGTTGAATAAGGAGTGAGCTTAAGATCCGGACCGTATATATATATATATATATATATAGGTTGTCCCAGTACATAAGTCTCTACCTGCTTAATTATAGTGAACAGTAAATGTTAACGTACGTAGGTACTTTATCATAAGCAAATTGATTTCGAACGCATGCCTACCATATCCCCATCCCCATGCATGTTCACGTTAGTAAGCCCCAGATGCTTCTATTAAATTAATATATATTCAACAGTCACATGTTAACGAACCGATCCATGTTCTTGATTGATTAATCTTTTATATATATATATATATATATATATATATATATATATATATATATATATATAGTACTGCATGGTGTCTTCATTTCTCTTTATATATGCATAATTAAGCAACTGGCTCAACATAACATTTTTAAACCGCTCGCATATATATACATATAATTGTCTCTTATTGGTTTCATCATAATAAACGATTCAGAACTAGAACTGATCATTAAACTAATTAATTAACTAGTGGAGTATTAATAATTAATTTCTTTATGCATGGTCTCGTAAATTAATTAATTTTCTAATGCTATATATTATATGGAGCTAGCTAGCTAGACAGATTTTAATCAGAGACGCTGAAAGGATAAACGCCAGCTTCTGTTGAATATTTGGAAACCATGATCTCGGAGGCAGACCACAACCGTGCAGCTTCCGTTGAGCTTGTCCCTAGTTTGGATGTGGATGCTTCGTTACAGTCGGCAAAGTACTTTCCACTCATCCCAACCACTCTCGGATGCGTTGCCACATAGCAAGTCGTTGCAGCAGCCTATATATATATATATATATATATATATATATATATATATATATATATATATATATATATATATATATATAGTGAGTTAATTAATTGATCCATTCATCTAGCTGAATTATAATTAAATAATTAATCAACGATCATTTCTTGAATGAATTAATGATATATCGATCCATTATAATATAAGTATAAATTATCAATGACTCATATATATAGAAGCGAGGATCGAGTGTATCACTTATCTTCTTTCACTTTGACGTCACCTTTAGGCGACGGTTTTGTAAATACAATAATCGCTTATACTTTTACGACGACAACATATAAGCGTCATAAAAAGTATAAGCGACGATCGTATGTATGAAATCAATCGCCTAAAAAAGAGAATGAAAATGATGGATATAGTAAGATAAAGAGTATGACTGCGATCCTGATCGCTTCATATATATATTATAATCAGATCGATAGCTAGCTAGTGACACAAAAACAATTAGCTAGTACCTGAGGTATCGTCTTCAAGACTTTGGATGACATAAAGAACACCAGATCTGCATAAATATTTGTAGTATTTTAACTTTCATATGTACGTACAACCCTCTCTATTTCAAAATACATTTTCCTTCTTGATTAGCCCATTCAAAATTAACTTAATTGGTACTAATTTTTAAACATATATATATATATATATATTAACCCACACAAAGTGCTTAACACATATCATTACGCATTATAATTGAATATTAAAAATAACGTTCCCATTATTACAATATTTTATAGTAGTATATATATTTTAGATAAAAAAAAAGATTAATGTTAAAATCAGATCGTATAAGTATTATATTTTCTAGCACCAGTACTATATTTTGTGTACTCTGTAATAATATTGAACATACCGGTTACGAAGCCTTCGCGGTCTCTAGTGAGTCTAGTTCTGACGATTCCTGGATGAACGCAATTCACACTTACATTTGCCTCCACTTCCTGCTCATCAGTCATCATCACATCATAACACTTCCTAATATTAATAAAAAGAAACTGAAAAAATAATAGCTCTACATGAACGTGAGATTCATTAACCATTTATGTAAGAAAAATGGTATAAAAATATCATTTTTTTTATGCAAAAATATTAATTTTCTTAATAAAACTCTATACAAATAAGGAAAAAGAAAGTAATTCAAATTAATTTCAATTACTGTAATTAATAATTACCTGGAGTCTCTGAGCAAGTTCCCTAGTGTGCAAAACGTTAGCGAGCTTCGAGATAGCATAAGCACATGTCGCATCGTAATGACTGTATGTTGACCATAACCCAAATCACAGTTTCAGAATAAAGTCAATCTCTCATTTATTTCGATTCACTACTTTCTGAATCTCTCTCTCTCTCTCTCTCTCTCTCTCTCTCTCTATATATATATATATATATATATATATATAGTACGTAATTAATACACTAGTACTAGTATTATACGACTTTTTTTTCCAAACGCGTATATACCTTTTGCCTCGAGTAATAACTTTTGCTTCGAGTAATAAGTAGTAGCAAGTACAAGTCAAAGGCGTATATACGTACCTTTTGCTTCGAGTAATGAGCCCGAGATAACGAATCAAGTCGCCGGAAAACCAGCCGTGAATGTTAGACGATACGTTCACTATCCGTCCTTCAACTCCGCTTATCTTCGCCGTCTCAATCATCTGTCTCAGCAACAGTTTCGTCAACAGAAAATGACCTACATTTTTTCGCAAAAACTTTACTTAAGTAGCTCCGGTTGTTCATATAATTAATATTACCCTTAAATCTGCAAATATATATATATATATGTATATATGCCCGTACCTAAATAATTAGTAGCAAAAGTCATCTCGATTCCATCTTTAGAAACTGCATGATCGCGAGAGAATTTTCCGGCGTTGTTTCTGAAATTAAATAAAATTGTCACAAGCTCTGATATATATTATGATCTAGTTATTTACCTGCATGTATAGTATAATTCTATGACACTTACATGAGGAGATTGAGAGGGAAATTGAGAGACTCGAATTCCTGGACAAAATTTCGTACGGAATTGAGAGAGCTAAGATCCAGAGGCATAACGAATATCTCCGAATCAGGAAATTCCGATTGAATCCGAACTTTAGTTTCCTCCGCAGCTTTCAGGTTCCGAGCCGGGATGACGAGCTTTGCTCCGCGCTTGGCTAAAACACGTGCCGTCTCAGCTCCGATTCCCGAGGTGGCTCCTGTGATGATGCCCGTTATGGAGCGGAGATCGGCGCAGGAGTCCGTGACTTGTTCGGCGGTGGATTTGGAACCGTAGCCGCTCGGGCCAATGGAGCCGATCAGGTATTTTATGGTTTCAAGCATTTGTGCTATTTCTCTTTTGGTGGTGGTTTTCGTGTGTCTTAACTGTTGATTGATATAAAGCAATTAAAGAATGTATATGCAGTTTGCAGCAACAAATACTGTTACTGGAATTTAGATAGAAGATTACGTACGTATATATTCCCCAACGAAAAAACAAACGAAAGATTAGATAGAAGGGAAGAGACAAGATTTCTGTAGCGATGGCGTTTATCAGGGAGAGAGAGAGAGAGAGGTGGAAAATGACTATGCTTGCTTGTATTATTAATTGGAGATATATAAAAGGGCCGAAAAAAATGGACGGAGAAGAGATCTTTAGGATTCGGTTAAGGTGAAGTTATTTTTTTAATAAATTAATTAATTGATTAATAGTTTGTCTGCGTATCAGTATTCTATTGATTAATTGACCAACTTACCCAAAATAAACTTCATATTAATCATTTCCGAATCTTTATAATAATAATAATGGTCTTGTACTGCCTTTGGCTGGAGCTGATTTAAATAGGATTACATATTTGTCACTCACTCATTTGCCATTTAATTTTGTGTGGTTACCTGAATTACACTTTAGTTTGAAAAATGATATAAAATACTCACTATATTTTTATATAAATCACTATTTATTTAAATATCAAAATTTCATATTCTCTTCTTATCTCTAGCGAGATTTGAAACCTTTAATGCAATCTTAAGGGATTTTTTAACCAAAACCACTTTATTTCAACGGTTGTGGAATATATGTTTTTTAAGAGATAAAATAAATTATATTGATATTGTTAAAGTAATAAATATCAATTAAAATGTTAAATATAGTTAGAATTACTCTAAAAATATCGTTAATTATATATATTTGTTTTGTGACATATATATTTTTGTAAAGACAGCAGTATTCTATAATTGCATTAATAATTTATAAATGTTTGTCGTGTATTTATAACATGGCCCCGCATTAATTAATTTTGATTTGGAGACAAAAATATAATACAAATTAATGTATATAGGCCTAAATACACTTCTATTACACAAATTATCATCAAATTCATAATTTTCGTGCTTGAAAAAATAATATTAATTTTCACATGAGTCTAGCTATTTCATATAGATACGAGACTCATTCATTATTTAAATAATGAGAAATATCATGTAAAAATTTTAATTTTTAAAATTTATATTGATATTAAATATCAAAATATATGCATATATAAAATATATAAAATTTAAATCTTATCAACTCACACATTATTAATTAAATCTTATACGATCCATAATTGCGACCAAAATAGTGTGCATATAAATTATTTTCCTTTTATTTTATGTTATATATCTACGAAATTTATTATCAAAACTTAGTGAATAAAGATTGTAATAAAGTAATGGGGTAAAAAGGTAAGCTTAACAAGACGATGATTAAGCGCTAATTAAAAATTTATTAAATTATAATAGGGCCGGGGTAACTAAGGAAAGCATGTATTAAGGGAGTGGTGGAGAGAGAGAGAGTTACTCCATTTATTTATTAATTATTATGGTCAGTCAAATGGAATCGCATGTGAGGATTCCGAATTTGCAGAGAATAGTCAATCCTATGGCCTCAAATCTGTCGCCTATTTCCTTGGGATAAATGGGAAAAAAGAATAACATAAATATTGTGAAATTATTATTTTTATTGAAAATTATAAAATACATTGGTTTGGCTTATGCGTCGGTCAGTCATTTTTTTTTTTTTTTTTTTTACAAATACGAATCTTAATAATTTATAAGATTTATTAAATAAAATTTTCGAATTTATTTTAAAATGTTTTGGATGTCAAATAGAGTATATTGTTGTTGATACTAGGCTAGGGGTCTAGTCCTTCTGATCCGGCCTCTCTCTCTCTATATATATATATAGTTTCAGCACATAAATTATGTATGTAGCAAGTGACACTTCCTCGTATACATCTTGGGCATCAGTTGTTTCGATTAGGATTTGTCTGGTATTAGGATACTGATCCCACTTAATCAACCCATTACTTTATAATATTCATACTCCCTAGTTCCTTCTTCTCTCTCCAATTTGAATTGGTACATGTTTTATTAGCCAACTCTATTTGACCATTAAGATGGGAGTATATAATTATGAAAGAATCGAATCCCGTAATACCAAATTAATTATTATATGTAATTGTGGTTGTGCATCTGGTCATCTCTTCCCACTAACCCTTATCTCAATCTAAACTAAAACATAAAAACCACATTTAAATTTTTTTTATTTAATATCAAAAGCTACCTAATTACAATAATTAGTATTGTAACTGAATCATTCAACTCCTCAATGATTGCCACTCCATTTCTGAATCTTGCAGGGGCCCCCTTTCTCTCATAAAAATTAGGATTAATTGGGTTTTGGGATTCAATACTCCTTTATTAAAAGATGAAAGCAATCCACCAGTTATTAATTAAGGGTATATATGAAATAGAAAATACATTTTGTTAAAAAAAATAGTATAATGTTAGGAGTGTTATTGGCTATATATATATATATATATATCAACTATCAAGTCTATAATTGTGAGCTTCGGCGTTTTCATATCATTGGCATGTAAAAACAAAGCATATTCCCGTGCTAATGTCCTAAACATTAGGCTTTTAATTGATTAGAAAATGGTTTCTCTCACATCAAGGACCAGCCACGACCAATACCACTCACTGGTTACACCTTAAACTATATATGTATATTGTGATTCTTAATTAATTTTCTGATTCATGCCACACAATCATAAAGTTCGAATATATATGAGTTTGAGAATTGCTACTATATATATATATATATATATATATATATATATATATATATATATGGAGGCATATGGGAAACATTTATAGAAGTGGTCAAAATATTTAGTAAAAAAAATTATTTATTTCTTGATGTTTGGAGTCTTATTTCAAATTTATTTTGCTAAATTATAGTATTTCACAACATCTTATTTCAACTCTTTTCAACCTTTACACACACACACACACACACATATATATATATATATATATATATATATATTTAATTTCCTCCTAATCGGTACTTTAAATCGTTTTAGTCAACTCGATCAACTACTTTTATGGATAAATTATAAATTATAATATTATATATTCAAAACATTATATTGTGTTATGGTGCATCTTTTTTTGAAGACAACGATAGAGAGAAGCCACTCAAAAAAAAAAACCTAATTAAGTTATTCTCATTTACAAAAAATTGATACCAAAGAATGATATTAAATCAGTAAGACAAATAAGTGCAATATTAATTAATTAATTATTAAATTTATTTAATATTATTTTATCTTATATTAATATTATTAATTTATTATAAATGAAAAGACGGATAAACAAATGAATTAATACTATCTCATAATAAAAATCAAATTTAACTAATATCAGCATGTTTCATATTCGAGTACAACTAACTCCACTGGTTTTAGAATCCTATTTTATGCAATCAATGCTTTAATCAGTTGGCTAGAGCAAATCAAGAATTTATAATTAATGTCACCATCTAAAACCTTAGTGTGTTTCACCTACACCTAGCTAGTAGTATTAATATCAATTATGATTAATGATAATTATATCTTAATTATCCAACTTTTCTAGCTTCTAATTAGCATAATTTTGTCGCTTTCTAGTCTATCCACTTGAAGTAAACACAAAATAAAAGTTAGTTTGAATGAGGAAACAAAATTATAAGAATTTAATGAGTTGTATGAATTGAATGACAAATTCTTATTCCGTTTTGTGTCTTGTAGGAAAAAGAAACAACTTACATCAGACATGTAAAAGAGAAGAATTGAGTATAATCCCAGCATGCCTTCATTCGTTTTCATTATTAATTACTACTACCAAAGTAGAATGCTTATTCTCTTCTCATGTGGTATTATTTATTTTCAAATTCATATATATATATATATATATATATATATATATATATATATATTTCTGCATGTACAAATATATCGAGAGAGATTTGAGTGTTTAAATTTCATCCCCTAGCTCCTCCTAGGCGGCCTAGCTAGCTAGCAACCTAGGTTCAGGTCCTTGGGCCATCCAAACTCCTCCAAGAATGCCAATACAACTCCGTTTGACCAACCAAAACCTGTCTGCAATATTTAGGCAAAATCAAAAGATAAGGATATTAAATTATAAGATCTAGTAGCTAGCTAGGAAACAAATTAAAATGAAATTAACACCATTTGGTTATAACATATCAAGTTAAACGCATATATATATATATATATATATATATATATATATGTATCAATCGCAAAATATGAAACAATGCTTACTTGGGGTACATATTCGCCACCAGTTCCAAATGCTCCACATTTTTCGACATCATATTTTTCATGCATGGTACCCGTTTCCTTGTAAGCAGCATAGTTGGTTCTGATCCATCTCACAGCAATATCTTCTGCCAAAGACCTTGCTTCTTTCGATCCAGATTTTACAAGACCTTCAACAATCATGTGTTGAAGTGGAGCCCAACCATTAGGAAAATCCCTGTTAAATTAAACAATTTCATTTAGATCTCAAGACCAAAAGAACAAACAGATTCAAAATATCTATCTGCCCATCTACAGATTTCAAGTTATTTGACAGTCGAGTATCAAAAGCTTTTTTACTTACCATTGTTGTCCTGTATTTGTCAAAGATGTTGCAATCCCAGCATCACGGAGCAGGCCTGAACTTTGAAGACTTCGAGAAACTTTCTCCACCAGACCATAATCTTCACAGTACAAAAGAAGCCTTGTCAAAAATAAAATGAAATAAATAAATAAATAAAAAGGAGAATTGAAGAAGAGCTAATTACAGTTTCATTTTTTGGGCATCATTATGGAAGGTCACAATGGCATGCTTGGTTGTAGTGTTTTATCAGTGTCTGATCTTTTCAGATTTTAAGAGATTGATAATCAAGCTTGAACCTAATTAGGATAAAACCATTGTTTTCTATAGAAATATGATAATTCTTCCCTACATACTATATGGCCGCTCTCAACTGCATTTGTAAGGCTCACATACAAAGTTTTATATAGTTCCAGCTTTGTTAGAAGACGAGTTGAAATAAACTGCAGTTGAGAATGATCAAATGTTCAGATTAGGAAATAGATGTCATAGCTGGATTCAGTCTATTGGAACTGGAGAGAGTAGCGACTTTAAAAAGAAACATATAAGAAAAATAGATCAATAGGTGATTCTAGGTCCAACATACCGCCAAAAGCAATAGAATTCATTTTGCAACACATTAGTCACACAGGACTCTTTAGCATTTGCAACTCCAGGTGAAACAATTGTAAAAGGTTAAGAATCTGATCAGCTTCAAATACTAGTTAATTATGGAATTGTTGGATCTGTTATAGGTTCGTTCTTTAATCTTTGAGGTTCAATTTAGAATCATAGATCAGAGTTTGGACATTTAAAAAGGCTTGCTAAGTTAATCAAAAAATAAAGGTCTGGACACAACCAGCTTGAGAAAAGACAACACAGATTAGGAGAGTAAATTCCACCAAGACCTCAACTCAAAGTATAATGGAGCCATGTATAAAGCCTAAGGTATGAAGAAAATCAGATGTTACAAACCTGAGTTAAACAACTGAATCCACAATGGGATGAAGTTTGAAGCAAATACATTCTGATTTTGGTCCGAGGCCTCCCATTTGAAAGCATCCTATAAGCATCAAACTGGAGAAATTATGGATTGGAGCAAAAATTGTTGTTCAAGATAAGGACAGATTTTTCACATAATCACTACCTGGCTTGTAGAGTTGGTATTGATCCAGTAATCAAGCCATTGTCCCATCTCTTCATTCCAGAAGACAGAGTTCATTGCTGTTTGTCTTGCTTTGGAAGCTCTTGTAAAGCGCTCAGCAGTGCTACTTTCTCCGGTAACATTTGCCAAGAAGGTTATGTCAAGTTCCATCTGGACCAACAGATACAGTAGGACTTTATTATTAGGTACATGGATTATCGCATTCAACCCAATAGTTTCTTGTAAGAGGTCTCTGACCCATACCTTGAGTATGAATGCATTCAAATCCACAGGTACAACTGAAGTTGCAGCCAAAGTTGTGAGATCAGATGCATTCCTGCAGCAGACGCTTAAATCATTTCAACCCTAATTCATGTACAATATGTAACATCCATGAAAAAACTTCATGCACATAAACGTATGGCCAATTCTTGATTAAAGACTTTATCATTGCACAATGAGAAAGTATGAAACTTATTACTGTATTACCTCATCCATCTTGTACTGAAGTCCCATCCAGATTCAGCAGCTGAAGCCAGTTCACGGTATAGCTGCTGTTTCTCACAAAAATTTGAGAGCTTGATAGCTGTTTCCTTGTCCTGTGAGATGAAGTGTATGTTAAATATACTAGCTTACATTCCATAGCTAATTCATATATCGCTAGGCCATTTTTATGGTGTTAAGTTGGAGAGGACATACAATAGTCGAAGATTCTGGCCTTGGTTCATTCCACATTGCATAGTACCGGCTCAAAGAATGAGTTGCTCCTTGAGTATCCTGGATGTTCATCTTATGTATTCCTTGAACAACATAAGCATTGGCGGAAGACAGATAAGTGGTCGTATAACAAGTAATTTGAAAAGAAAAAGAAAATAAGCAATTGACAACAGTGTCTGCAAACTATAAGTTGCAGCCGAAAAGTAGAATCAGCTGCAAGAAGAAAAGTAAGTTGAAAATAAAAGGCAGAGTGATGGCAATCAAGAGATATATTCGTGAAGTTGTAGGATAGAAAAGTCTAAAACCTGAATTCCAAAAGTTATGTTCAGTGAGAAGGGCTGGGAGAGACTTTCGAACAAAGTCCAAATCGCCAGTTCTAATAAATATATCTACAATCATTGCACTCAGGAGTGGAGGTTGGCTGCAGAAGAGTCCCGCCAAAGTATAACTTTCTTTTAGCAGATATAAATTAAATGAATGGAAGAGAAAGAAGCAGGTTGCAATTGTTGTTTGCAATTTTTTAATTACTGAGAATTTTAAACTAGTTAATGCATTAAACCTTATGCACGATAATTAAACCTTGAATAATAGAACAATAGTATATTATATAGGTTGCAAAAACATTTTAGCAACTGTCAAAACTAAAAAAAAACTTACCTTCTATTAGTGTAATATGCCCTTGCACCATTAAGAACATATCCAAATTCTTGGATGAGAGAAACAAGATTAGTCACAATCCCTTTGGCAGTGTCATACATTTTACTTGCCAACAAGCCCCTGCATTATAAACATACAACTCTGTAAAGCAAATACTTGACTACAAAAATCAAAGTTTAAACAAGATTAGACAGAGTTTACCATATGATTATCATAATACAATTACCAATTAGTAAACTCCAAGCTGATTTAATTTTCTTTAACATAATCCAATCCTCACATTTTAAGTCATTTGGGTAAATAAGCTAACAGCAATGCTAATTCTAGTCTTGTTTTTCTTTTCTTATGCTAATATTCATAATGGAAAACATAAGAAGAAAATGAAATGGTATAAAACTTTAACAGAACAAGAATTTACCTTATTACCCAGTAAGAATCCCAATAATAAACCTCTCGAAACCTCGATCCAGGAATTATAACTGGGTTTGGCAGAGGAAGCAGTGTATGCAATTCCGGGTGCTCCAAAACCTGATCCGACACTTTCCGGCTCAAATTCTTCCAAAGTGAATGTACCTCTAATGCCCAAGCCCTCACCTCCGGATTCTCCACTTTTGGCAAAAACCCCTCTGGTTCAGCCACAAAATCAACCGGTTCAACATATACCAAATCCTCATCTGCAGCATTCAAGTATTCTTTGAAAAAACCGTTCAAATCACTGGCCAATACAGACCCCTTCTCAGTCCTAGGAAGCTTATTAAAAGCTTCATGGGTGTCTGAAAGATTGAATTTTAATGACATGTCCACGTAAAGTTTCGGGTCAAATCCGGTGAGGCCAAAAGTATTGAGGGCAGTTTCTTGAATTCTTTCAAGAAAAGTGACTAATGGGGTTGTGGGTATTACAGGGCCCGAGTCTGTAGGCAAGCATGGTTGGCCTTTTGGTGCTGGAACTTCTTGTGCTGCTGCTGCCAATGAAAACAATATCGAGAAAATGAGAGAAAAACAGAGGAAATAAGCTGGGTTGGACTTATTGAACAGAAAAGAAGCCATCTTAATTTGAATAAGAATTGGGGGTTTGCATGGCCTTGCAAATATATATATATATATATATATATATATATATATATATATATATATATATATATATATATATATGAAGAATCTAAAGGAAAAATAGCTTTGAACAGGAAAAGTCCGGCAAGTGGAATATCAGTGGTTTGGTTAAAGTTGGATAGTTGAATTGGTTTATGTTTCGATATATACTACGTAACTAAATATATATTCCACTATTTGACTTGTGACATTGCGTGTATGTATTTGATTTCTCCAATACCGACCAAAAACATATATAGTCTATTTTGTATTTATTTGTTATGAATTAAAATTGGCAAAAAGTATTTTTTTGCCACTATGGTTTTAGTATTTTAAACAATTAGTCACTGTGCTTTTAAAATATTCAATTAGTCCACTGAACTTTTTAAAAATATGCAATCAACCCATTCCGTCCAAATTGAATAACAGACGTTAAAAAATATCTTACGTGGCTTTTTTGAAAAAAAAATAAATATTAAGTGTATTTGCTGACTGGGCAACTTTTCTTACGTGGCTTTTTTGAAAAAAAATAAATATTACATGGCACTTTATAATATGTATAATATTAATAAAAATTAATATTATAATATGTATATTTTATTTTAAAAATAAAAATAAAAAAAATAACTAAAAAAAATTATAATACTTATAATATTATAAAAAAAAATTATGATATGTATATTTTATTTTATGTTTTAAAATACTTCTAATATTATAAAAAAAATACTTGCGGTAAAGTTGAATTAACTAATTACACGTTATCATCACATTAATTCAAACATTATCATCACATTTTTTTTTTACGTAATAAACATTAACCAGATTTCAAACAAGATTTGATATTCACGAGGGAAATACAAAGAAAAAGACCATTAAAAACAAGATTTCATATTCAGATTTCAAAAAACTAGACTACACAAGCCGAATTTCATATTCAAACACAACCCAATACCTCATTTATTTTCTTTTTGAAAACAACCAGTACCTCACTTGAATCATTCGACCATTTTTATTTTCTTTCTTCTTTTCCGTTGTAGATCTGGAAAGATAATAGTCGTCGAAAAAAATGAAGGCGACTAGACCCATCAACTCTCTCTCTCTCTCTCTATAACTTCTGCCTCCGAACACATGCTTAGGCCTTCAATGAAACTCCCATCTATATGTAATCAACCAATTTCTTAAAACTGATTTTTATTTTTCCTTTTACGGCGAAGTTCGATGGGATCTGGGTGAGAATCGACTGAATCTTTGACGGGTAAAGATGGTGTTGTAGAAGAGTATGAATAATTGATTTATTCCTTCTGTGGTCTGAAAAATGAGTTATGGAATTGGGGAAGAAAGAGATGATTGGTCTCTTTATTTTTAAAATTATATAAGTATTTTAAAACATAAAAGTATTTTTACTTTTATTTTAAAAATAAAACATACATATTATAAATATTATAATATTAATTTTTATTAATATTATACATATTATAAATATTTAGGTAAAGAAAAAAAGAAATAAAATAAAATATAAAAATATTTTATTTTTAAAATTTTATAAGTATTTTAAAACATAAAAGTATTTTTATTTTTATTTTCAAAAAACAACATATATATTAATTATAAATATTATAATATTAATTTTTATTAATATTATACATATTATAAATATTTAAGTAGAGAAAAAGAAAGAAATTAAAATATAAAATAGTTTTATTTTAAAATTTTTTATAAGTATTTTAAAATATAAAAGTATTTTTATTTTTATTTTAAAATAAAATATACATACTATAATATTAATTTTTATTAATATTATACATATTATAAAGTGCCACGTAATATTTATTTTTTTTCAAAAAACCACGTAAGAAAAAGCGCCTGGGTCAAGAAATACACGTAATATTTATTTTTTTCAAAAAAGCCACGTAGGATATTTTTAAACGTCTCATTATTCAATTTGACTTTGATGGGTTGATTGCATATTTTTAAAAAGTTTAGTGGGTTAATTGAATATTTTAAAAGCACAATGACTAATTACTTAAAACACTATAATCACAATGGACAAAAAGTACTTTTTGCCAATTAAAATTTATACAACTCTATTATTTAATATAAGAATTAACCGTTGAAATGAATCTGCTACTATTATTAACAATAGTGATTTTAAACTCAGGCGAAGAGGAGTTGTGAAAATAAAGGTTGAATTAATACTTCGTACTTCTTTAAACAAAGTTGCTTTTCACTTTTAGCAAATTTTGTGCCTCATAAAAAATCGTACAGAGAAGTATTTAACCAAAAAGCAGCAGAATTAATTATGAAAAAAGAAAATTAAGGTGCATCTAGGATTTGATTTGGTCTATAATTTCCCATAAAATCAAATTTAAATCTTGGGTTAGGCGTCACAAGTTCTTTGAATAAGTATACATGGACAGGTAAATTGAATCAATTGATTCACGCAAATAAATTTATTTTATTCTACCGGTCTAATTTATCTGTCCGTGTAGAAGGAACGTTTGATTGTTGTTTCTAAAATTCTAATCCTTGTTGGAAGAGAACACTTGTAATTATAAATCCCCTAAATCCAAGTGGCTTGTTTTCGGTAAAAGGGATGTTTTAGGTTCCATTACTGATACATCCAAGCTATAAGAGGACACCAATGAGTATCAATACAAAAATTGGCCTTCCGGGAATAAACTATTTATAGATAAGCCATGTCCAGTATGCCACCGTGTTGACAAATATGTGCCTAAGTTAGATATGCAAATAAATTAGTGTGGGGACTATTTTTAATTCTTACCCATCCCATGTATGCACATAGGTTGCAATTATAATCATAAATCTGTAAACCAAACCAGACCAGACCTCCTTCAAGCTAATTCACTTGTATTCCTAACAGTTGGCCATCAAATTCACATGAATCTCAATTGCTTTTGCCTGTATTCATGAATGTAGTAATTTAAGAGGCCAGAGTATCAAATTGGTGCCAGTTTATCTTTTTCCTTGTGTTTTTGAGAGACGCAAATGGAGCAAGCTCGCATTTGTCTTAATTAGCGAATGACATATCAAATTGGTGTCTGATTATCCTTTCTCAAAGACCACCAATCTGTCCGGCGTTTGTTCCATTCAAAAGAAATAAATTGAACATCCCAAGTGGACCAAGAATATTATTTTCTAGGAAATGTATCACTTAATTTATATGCTGAAAATTCGTCATTTTCACCTCACACTGGGATATATGATGACGTCAAAAACATCATGGATAGTCGTCCCCAAGCACACACATAAATTTATTGCTAAGGAATGACAAAAGGAATTAAAAATAAATGTGACTGAAATACAAGGTCAGGTGTGAACTAAGCAATGAAAGATGTCCTCACACAAAATTAAAAAAATAAGCAATGAAACTGTTCAGTGCCCCCTTGTCTTTTTTGGTAACAAATCCAAAAAAAACAGCAAGTTCAGGAGACCATAAACCTTGAAATCTGGATTAGAAGCCAGAATAGCATAAGATAGGAGTTAAAGCAGAGAACCAGCACTATGGTTAACTGCCCAAAACCCTGTATAATTTAGTCCATATACTCTACTTCAAACAATTAATTACAAACTTCAAAGTAACTGAAACATATTACAGTAAGCCGATCAAAGTTTTAAATATGAAGGACCTCTATTCAGCCTGGGAGAAAACAAGCACAAAGCATCCTACTAGATAGAGCGGAACCAGAGAAAAAGCTTCTGCTTCATGGAAGCCTCTGATTACTCCCAACAACAAAGTCAAGTCAGAGCTCAGGTACCAGGAATTAAGTTTCTGAAGGAGAAGAGGGCAAGGTTCTATATTATCCGCCTATGTATCTACAAGTTACTTTGTTGGAAGGAACGTGGAGACTAAATACGACAGTAATATTGAATAGTCATGCTGCTACAGTTCTCATTATAAATTTATCCTTGTACAAAACTCTAGTAGTCTTCTAAATTACAAATCATCAGAGTGCATGGGGTTGGGGGGTAAGAGAGATTGCAATGTAATTTTTCAAGGGTGGGAGATTCTCTGCACAAGGAGAAATCTATATCATTGATAATACTCTATCTTTGCTTGCTAAAAAATATATATCATCAGTGTACTAAAGTATATTTCTTTGTTTTATTCTTAAAGGATAACTAAACCAATAAGTAGCAGTAAAAATTTCCCTATGCGATAAACACGCTTTAATATATGTACATACTCTGGAAACACAATGCAAAGTGAACAACATAAATCCAATCTTCATAGAAGGTCATGCCTGACATAGAATGACAGTCGCATGCATGTTTATGTGTATGTTTCCAATTTAATTTGTACCAACCAATATAAGTTGTACTCATTCAATTCCCAGAGTAAAAACATAAAATGGTCATTATATATTCCTTCAATGGGACTCTAGTGATGGCCTATCAGTCCGCATTAATTTTCTTATAAATCATGTTAATATAAGCTAATTCAATAATGTAACTGTCAGATGTGGAAACCAATACAAAACATATTCTATAAGAAATAAGAAACTTGACAGAAAAATGAATTCTAAAATAACACTCAATTTAGAGCTCGCTGCCAAAGTGATTAATTTCAAGATAAAAAAAGAAGAGACTCCTAGAGAAAAGAGGTTAAAAATACAGAGGCAAAACTCTAAGATTGGAAAGGGAGTGAAGTGCTAGAAATTAGAATTACACAATTCAACAATACATAATCTTCTTCTACGTTTTGTTGACAGATAGTAACCCCACTTCTTCTAATGGTGCATCAAAGATCTTGACAGATAGTTAATCTATAAAACAATCAGCTCATTATTGAAGTCCAAGCAACAACAGTGATTAAGTAGACATCCTCCTCCGTCCCAAAAATGAGCTTCAACTTTCTTTCTTTTCAGACATCCCAAAACAGAGTCCACTTTCAAAATCAATGCACCAAATCTTAATATATATATTAAGACCAAGTGTTGACATCGGCAGTTAACTACATCAAAGTCAAACTTTCCTTGACTACAACTTTCTTTAATCGTAGACTCACTGGAACATGGGGGAGTAACACTTGTAACAAGGATTGCCATAGGAAGTAATTAACTACTACTACAATATCAATCTCAGTCAAAACTTTAAAATCATGCAAAAAAAACAAAAATTAAAGTTTAGATACAGAATAAACTTCAGATTAATGAAGAAAAAAATCGCATTAATCGGTTTCCTCACTTTATTCAACAGAACATAAAATTAAAGGAATCAGGATAGGTCAGGGGAATGCGATGTATGTACATAAATATGGAGCCTCCTGTTCATCCATTCCATCATACATCCTCAAAGGCATTGCAAGGGTTCTCACTGCTAGTGCAACTCTAGTTAGTTCATGCTTCCCAAATTTATCACTTTGCTAGACCTACAATAGAGTTTCACACCATCAATTCAAAGGGAGAGGGTTATTTTACACATTTAATCATTTTTAACATGAGAATTGCTTCTTCTTTTTTAAAAAAATAAAAAATTGCGTACATTAAATGCTTTAACAGAGTTTCAAAATGAAATGAAAATAAATTAATTACAAAACTGTAGCTATTGTTAGTTGAAATGAGTTCTATCAATTGTTTTCAAACCAAATACCACATAAAATTATCTTTCCTATTTCTAAAATTTAATTTTCTTATGATCAACTACACAATTTCGAAACATAAGCCAAAATAAACCCAAAGGAACTATGTTCTCCAGTAATTACAAGTTAATTAAAAATTTCAAGTATTACTGATATATACAAATGAGTGAATGGATATATGGCTCATACTATACGACACGTACTACTACCGGTAATGCAGCCAGAATCGACTAGAAGCTCTCCTAAGGCATCAAAAGCACCTTCGCCTTTCTAGCCAAGATCAAAGTCAGCTAGAACATTGACGATGTAATCTATGATTAGCTGATTCACGTCTTGGCCTTAACAGACCCAATTTTTTGTGCACAACTGAGCTTGATACTTCAATCATCTTCTTTCATCTCCCTTTACGATTTGGCTTTCGAGGAAAAGAAAATGATGTCTGTGTTGCATACCGCAGCCAACCCCTGAGTAACTTGCAAAGGACCATCTAGGCTCACTCCTAGTAACAAGAAGAAATCACAGTTTGGTCCTCTACAATTTGCCCCCTTTTCCGAATGGTAATTTATTCATTTAGTTTCCATAAATATGTCCCATATGTTACTAAGTACTGTAGGTTATCTTATCAAAATTACTTTTACCATTTATTCAAGCATGGTATTAGTATCAGATTAAGGAAAATGTTTAATATTTCTCAAGTGCAACACAGTTAATTATCAAAATAATCCTTAAATTACATTATTATTGGACATATCAGTCCCTTTATTTAATTTTCAGTCACATCTAGGGATCTCTGACCAATACTTGATGCACAACAAGACGGGGGCAGGAGAGTGGCGGGGAAGAGGCTTGCATTTAAGTTTAAATCTCTCTTGATAAAGTGTGCCACATACATAAGCTAAAGATTGATTTTTTTTTCTCCTACTCCTAATCTGATCTTGTTGATTACACATGAAGCATTTTATTCCTATCTTAATTTAAAAAATCTGAACTAGCAATGGCTAAAAAACTCTGTGCTGAGCCTTGGCAATCTGTGCTTAATGCACATGTAAAACCCCTCACAACACATAAAATCTTGTTTAACTAAATAGATACAATAATATAAGAAGATTGAACAATAATCAATACCTCAGATGGAATGAGTCACCAGGAAGAGCTTTTGATTCTGTAGAGTTCAACCTCCACTTCAACACCATCCCAGCTTAAAACTTGACATGATCAACGTTTTTCTTCCTCCCTGGAGCGGAAGGTAATGTAATTTCGCCATAAATCACCTGGTACTTGATTGAAATCTCAATTGCTAATTTAGCAAATTCCTTAATTTCCACAAAAAGAGGATGATATTCATTTTTCATGTTCATCAAACTATTCATATCATCATCCTCAATTACTCCTCCTCCGACTCCATCGAGATTAGTGGTTCTTCTTTCTTCTACTCATCATCAGTTGTAGTATAAGAGAATCTTTATTCTTCTCTTCATCATCATCAAATAGGATTTTTGCAGAAATTTTGTTAAATTGTAGGGATTTCACTCGGGTTCGGGTCTAAGGTAGCGGGCCAACTGGGCAAATCACACTTTGGTACCCTGCAATTCCAGCGGTCTGACTAAAAATTTTCCGTCTTGATTAAAAAAAATTCAGGCTTTTCTTTTCCGTCCAAAATACGAACTCACAGAGAATCTAATTCCATAAAGATTTCAATCTCTCGGTCACAATCTCATCTTCATCCACTTCTGCAACTCAGCACCTTGTAACCCACGTCGTCACTTATTTACTATTCCATAAGCAAGCAAGACTGCAATTGGAGATTGAGGATTGAAAATGCGGTTGTTGAAGGTTGCAGCCTGCAATTTGAATCAATGGGCTATGGATTTCGATTGCAATATGAAAAACATCAAGGAATCCATAACTAGGGCTAAAGAAGCAGGCGCTGTCATTAGGCTTGGCCCTGAGCTCGAAATTACTGGCTATGGCTGCGAAGACCATTTCTTGGAACTCGACACCGTTACACATGCGTAAGTTTCTTACTTCAATCTGCGTTTATCTATATTATGAATGTTTTAAATGATTGAGGAACTGAATTTGGTAAGTATCATTTCACTTGCAGGTGGGAATGTTTAAAAGAGATTTTAGTTGGTGACTGGACTGATAGCTTATTTTGTAGTTTTGGTATGCCAATTATCAAAGGCTCTGAACGCTACAATTGTCAAGTTTTATGTCTAAACCGAAAAATTATCATGATACGCCCCAAGATGTGGCTAGCCAATGATGGAAACTACAGGGAACTCCGATGGTTTACCACATGGAAGCACAAGGAGCAGCTTGAGGACTTTCAGCTCCCAACTGAAATTTCAGAGGCTTTGTCACAGCAAAGTGTTCCTTTTGGTTACGGATATGTTCAATTTCTAGACACGTATGCTACCACTTCAGTAACACTACCCGTTTTACTTTGTTATGCTACTTTAATTTTTACAATATCCCATTATAATTGTATAGAATTTAGTGCCTGTAGCTCTGTCTAATTTTTTGAAGCATCTGTTTTATCATCAGAGCTGTTGCAGCAGAAGTTTGTGAAGAGCTTTTTACTCCTATGCCTCCTCACACTGAGCTTGCACTGAATGGTGTTGAAGTATTTCTGAATGCTAGTGGGAGTCACCACCAACTAAGAAAACTTGATCTTCGCCTCCGAGCTTTTATAGGTGCTACACATACTCGAGGAGGAGTTTACATGTACAGCAATCACCAAGGATGTGATGGTGGTCGCCTTTACTACGGTAGATAGCATGCCTTTAGAGACTTAACCATGTTTTCTAATTTAGTTGTTGATATTCGATTGCTTAGTTTTCCAGTAAATAAACAAATAAACATCCACTTAATATACAGAACTGAAATATTTTGGCTTTGCTATTTTTATGAGGAACCATCACCTTTTCTACTAAAAGTCTAAAACTTAATATCATATAGTATTACAATTAATAAACAAGCTTTTAGTAAGTATTTGATATGTTGCAGATGGATGTTCTTGTATCGTTGTGAATGGGGATGTTGTCGCACAAGGTTCACAGTTTTCTTTGAAGGATGTTGAGGTGGTGGTTGCTCAAATAGATCTAGATGCGGTATGCTGTTATATTAATAATCTTTGTATTTCCAGTTATACCTTACTTGCCGGTGGGAGAAAAGTTCTTCCCCATTAATGTCATTGTATACTTGTAATTTTTGGTATTCTCTTAAGACACGTGCGCATACAATGCCGGGCTCCTCATTTCAATTGTGAAACTTTTTACTTGAAATTTGTCAATAGAGATTTGCTTAGACATTCATATTTTTGGATCATTTTAATATGATAAATATGTTTGCTTATTTCAACTCTAATACATTTTTTCATGTATACAATGCCAGGTTGCAAGTCTTAGAGGATCTATAAGTAGTTTTCAAGAGCAAGCAATTAGCAAGCCAAAAGTATTTTCTGTTAAAGTGCCTTACAAGCTTTGCAAGTCTTTTAACCTCCAAATGACCCTTTCAAGTCCTCTAAAGGTCAGTCCATGTTAAGAAAAATTCATCCAGATCAAGAGTATTTGATGACAAGACCACAATTTTTAGCACTCACTACTTTTCTTTCCTTTTCTTCTTTTTGTTGATAAAAGAAGAGATTTTTATAGATATTGTAGCATTAACTACTGTTTTATCTTTCATAGTTACACGAAAGAATATATTTAACATTGATTTGTATTTTCATCTTCATCATCTAGCATGAGTTCTATCTTCTTCTGCCACTCACCTCCCCTCCCCATGGCAATAAATGGGTTTCTTGAGCTGTTTTAAATGTCAGACAATGTCTATCAATTGTGGTTTTATTTGGTCATATTTCTGCTGTTTTACTTTTTTTCTACCATTTTTAGATCAGATATCATTCTCCTGAGGAAGAAATAGCTTTCGGACCTGGGTGCTGGCTATGGGATTATTTACGAAGAAGTGGAGCTTCTGGATTTTTACTTCCCCTTTCTGGCGGGGCTGATAGCTCCTCTGTAGCTGCTATTGTTGGTTGCATGTGCCAGCTCGTAGTAAAAGGTCAGTTTTTGCCTTATACTGGCAGTGCTCCAGTAATATGGTTAGTAATCATAGGTGCTGCATGGTGAGTGCCACTATATAAAAGCTAGTCATTTTATTAGCAATGATCCAACAATTATATTTTATTGGAGAATGATTGATCCTTATTCGGCAGAGAATCAGTTTAAGCAGGTTCACTGTTGTTCCAATTGGTGTTTAGCCAAATCAGTTGGAGTTGAGAATTCAATTTTTATAGATTGGGTACTTTGATCATTAGATTATGACTACACAGCATTAAATATTGATTACACAACCTTCGGGAGTCCAGAAAACATCTTAAAAGAAATATTATAATCAACTCATCCGATTATTTATAGACTGCCCAGTTAAACCTCTAAAGAACTGAATTTCAGGATTAATAAGACTTGGTCTGAAAAAAATATGCTTATGTTTGAAGCTAGGACTGTTACCTCTGCGCACTACTTGATTTTTGTTCCAGGATTGATGAGTAGTGTACCTGTAAGACTACCTAGATTGGTTGAGCCAAAATCTTGGTGGGTTACCCATCTTCGTATTGTTTTCACATTTTTTGTGTGTGGAATATATCTAATAAATTTATACTATTCAAACTGATGCATACAGAAGATGTTTTTCTCCATTTGGTGGTATAATTATGTAGATGGCGCCAAATAAAACTTTTCTTACACCTTTTCTGTATTCTGGCCTCAAGTAGTTTAGATAGATACTATCAATGTTGGATTTTTGACATTTCTTGATAAGTTTTGTTGTTTGATATTCCTTCAGAGCCATGTTTGCAGGTTTTAGGAATGAGAATAATCTGTATCGAACCTGATAGTGTCATTTGTATAACTGTTGACCAATGAATAGCTGTTTACAGTCCAATTCTTCTAAAGGCTTAAAAATTGCTTAGAACATCTTTTTACTTTTACTTATTGGATTTTACTGCATATTTTTTTTGCAGAAATTGAGAATGGGGATGAACAAGTAAAAGCTGATGCTATAAGAATCGGTAATTACACTGATGGAAAGTTTCCAACTGACAGCAAAGAATTTGCGAAACGCATATTTTACACAGTATTTATGGGATCTGAAAATAGGTATGCATATGAAAGCCAGACCAATTTATGTTCCTTGCACTCAATTTTGCAATTTTTGCTTGTTCTTGGTTAGTTATGTGTTACATTGACAATTAAGTTCAATGGATACCCCTCAGTGCTCAAGTTATTTTCTTTTTGGGTAACTATCTATAGAGTCGGTAGACTGAATATCTTCCCATCCTTGAGATATTTTCTCAATGGTAAGGTTTGTGCGCTGCAGTTACTTTGACCTCATTGTTACAAAAACTTAATAATAATAATAGAGGCAAGTTGGTAATTTCTGTCAACATGTATTGGCTGACCTCTTTTCCTTTTTTTTCTTCTTTTTTTTCCCCTGAAATGCTCCTAAATAATGAACGTAAAAGAAAAAAAGAGGCATTGGATGGCCTTTAG
Organism: Panax ginseng; assembly: GCA_020205605.1. Lineage (NCBI taxonomy): Eukaryota > Viridiplantae > Streptophyta > Magnoliopsida > Apiales > Araliaceae > Panax > Panax ginseng. The sequence continues at coordinate 1,116,475 of CM035128.1, forward strand.
TTATTGTTAAAGAAATCAATCTGGATTCTTGAATGTCAATGTTTCAGGCAACTGCTTGTTGTCGGTTGTAAGCTGGAAACTATCAGACTTATCCTTTGTAAAAATATTGCTGGAGTTTTGTTTTCAGGCACACCCTTAGAAGTATCTTTCCTCATTTCTTTTGCTTTGAATCATAAATTTTATGCTTAAAAAAGTAGCTTTTTCTGGATTGTATAGTATCTGAACTGAAGTTACTGAACCTGCTGCTCCCTAATGGGAAGCCCTGTTATATTATTTAAAAGTAGATTCTAAAGAGAGCAGTTAATAATTTGAAATCCTCAGAGGCAAATTTAATATATTTTCTTTAATCTAAATGGGTTTTGAATTTTGTAGTTCTTTCCGTTAAAATTTTTTGCCTATTGACCAGTAACAGTGTTTGTTCTTTACAGCTCTGAAATGACAAAGACACGGGCAAAGGTTTTGGCAGATGAAATTGGATCATGGCATCTTGATGTTTGCATAGATGGAATAGTTTCTGCATTGCTCTCTTTATTTCAAACACTAACTGGAAAGCGACCACGTTATAAGGTAAAAGGATTGAACCTATTATGCTTTTCTAACCAACATCAAATACTTTTTTATTGCTAGACTAGTGGACTATAATCATATTAATGAATCTGACTGACTTCTTCTTAACTGATCACTTTCCTGCTTCTGATTACAGGTAGATGGAGGTTCAAACATTGAAAACTTAGGGTTGCAGAACATCCAAGCTCGAATCAGAATGGTGTTGGCATTTTTGTTAGCATCACTCATGCCATGGGTTCATAACAAACCGGGTTTTTATTTAGTCTTAGGTAGCTCCAATGTGGATGAAGGATTGCGTGGTTATCTGACAAAGGTATGTTAGAACATTCACCTGTTTTTATATAATAAAATATTGCATGATTGATATTACACAGACTTGATTATTTTTCCATAAACTCCTTCACCTTTTAGTGAGTAGGGTCAAGTTCACTATTGTTTTGGCCAGTGGTGGATCTAGGTTTTGGCCAAGTAGGGGAAGAAGTACTATACTAAAAAATTGACAAAAAAATGTCTTATTAATTATAAGCCTTAAAATCTGGAGAACTCTTGGTAGAAATATGAATAATATGATGTCATGAATTTTGTCAATCTTCATTTATACCAAATCAACCGTCAATATAACTCACAAGAAAATGATCAATAAACAAAACTATGGCCATGTTTGTTTGCAAAAAGCATACTTGTGATTGGACTATTTGTCTTAATTTAACACTATTTCGAACTATTTAATCTTTTGATAAGGGACTATTAGTCCCATAAAGTCATTAGGTGGCTTAAAATGGGGACTATTAATCTCACATTTATCATGGGATTATATAATCCCTCATAAATAGCCTTAGAAATGACAAAACAGTGAAAAAAAATACACCAATTAATAGTAATATTCAGTTGCTGAACTTTGTGCACGTGAATAATATTTCATATTAATATGTAGATATAGTATGTGAATATATATCGTCTCTTAATAAAATCTCAATCTTTTATGAAAAATATTCAAAATATAATAAAATAGATAAGTATGTTGACATAATATATGGAAACATGAAGAAAAAAAGGACCAAGAAAGAGAAGAATCGATGTAAGAGTAATTTGATTAAGTGATAAACTGAATTTTATACAATAGACAATACAAAAAATAATGTATGTACTTGCAGGATGTAGTAAGTTGGCACACAGAAAGAGGGAAAGGTCCACTAATTTATTTTATTCTACCTCTTGTATTAGAGGCTTGCAAAAGCTAAGTAAGTCTGCTGGGATAGTAATGCAAACCACATTTAAGTTTACCAAAAACAATACTGTTCCATATTTCCAAACCTCTATGGGGGTCACTGCCCATCCCTATCCCAACCTCTCTTGTTTTTGCATATTATGTTAAAATTTGAATGTTTTATTCAAGCTCCAGATTTTGTTCAGTTGGTCCTGTGGTATGATATTAATAAATTTGTTTTCATGCCTCTAGTACCCTATAGAATCCTAAGTTACTAATAATTTTTTATGTAATTACTTGCTCCAATGGTAGTTATAAACTTATAATGAATCTCCATTGTGTAGTATGATTGCAGTTCAGCTGATATAAATCCAATTGCTGCCATTCTTATGCGTTGGGCTTGCCATTCATCTTGTTACTCATCCTTGGCAGACATTGAAGCTGCTCCCCCACTGCTGAACTGGAGCCTATTCGATCCAACTACAGCCAGGTACTCTATTTAGCTCTGGCCCTGATGAGTTTCCTCTTATTCATGTATCTGTTTGAACATCCATTATTAAGAAGATATGGCCTGTAAGAGCACCCTGTTTTTCAAATGTTCCAAGTTGGTTTTATCTCTTTGTTTCAAAGTTTTCTTTCAAATGAGCATTGATTACTTGGTTCTTAGCTGCACTCATCTTCATGATCTCTTTTTGTGGGGTTTATAAGACCATTATTTTCTTGTGAAACAGCTTGATGAAGTGGATATGGGAATGACATATGAGGAACTTTCAGTCTATGGAAGGTTGCGTAAGATATTCCGCTGTGGTCCCGTTTCTATGTTTCAGGTTTGTATCCATGTTTCAGGTTTGGTTTCAAATTTCAATACCCTCAATATTCATAAAACTCTGGGGAAGCTGCCCCTCTACTTACAGAGAAGTCTAGCCACCTCATCGCAATTAATTTGAAAGATTTTGAGAAGCTACCATATCATCTATAGCTAAATTGAACAACATGTGTATAGAAACATGAGGATAATATAATACCTAAACCAAAAAATCGAAGTTACCACTTAACTATTAGCATATCCAGTTTAGTAAAAATTGTTGTAGTAAGACATTAGCTTTGAAGTCAATCTATCCAGTTAGCAATGTTCCTGATCATTTAACTTTGCGCCTAAAATTTCATTTTGCATTTGAAGTCAAACTTTTATACCCGAGGATTGCCTACTGACTATGATTTGTTTTAGGACCGCATAGAAGATAACGATAGGATCTATATGAACTACCTTCCTTGATCTTTCAGATGATTTTTGTACTAGAAATATCCCAAATCTCTTCAATTCCAAGTCTTTTCCCCACCCTCTATCAACTGAGCTTAGCAGGCATTAGGAATATTAGGTAATTAGATCCATTGTTGTGCATGTTTAACTTGTCAAAATTATACAACTTCTCTGTGATTGTTTTGACATTTGGATTTCAAAGGATGCCCGTATCCTTTCTTAACATTCATATAGTACAACCCAGGTGCGTTTGGTTGTGGTTCTCATCAATTGCTTTCTTACCCTCGAGTCATTTTGTTGTTGCAGAATCTCTGTTATAAATGGGGAGGAAAATTAACTCCATCACAGGTGGCTGACAAAGTGAAGTACTTCTTCAAGTACTATTCAATCAATCGACACAAAATGACTGTAATAACACCCTCTTATCATGCTGAGGTACTCCCATCTCCAAGATGAAAATCAATTATGTTCAGGCTTTGGACTTTCTGAACTGATAAATTTCCTACTTTACCATTTAATAGAAAACTTATACCTTTCTTGCTGCACGCAGAGCTACTCACCCGAAGACAACAGGTTCGATCTTCGGCAGTTTTTATATAATGCAAGATGGCCATATCAATTTCGCAAGATTGATGAACTGGTAAAAGAGATTGATGGTGATAAAATTGATGTTACAAGATCAACTGAGCAGGATCAGCTGGATGTTACAACAGTAGGAGGTATGGGAGTTGTGGCAGCTGGCTCAGGGGATCCAAGAGCTGGTGTTTAGTTTCATATTTGTAGCCAGAAGGAAGTATTTATCTCATTAGGTGGGGGAAGAAATAGCCAGTCATTTTATTCTTCTTCCAAATGCTGATTTCTTTAGTGATAGTGGACCTTTTTAGGCCCATCCTAAGATTCCTTTAAACTTGTTAACAAACAGTATAGTATTATCGGTTTCCGCAGCTTGTCTTACAATACAGTATATAAAAAAATTATGAATCACAAAATTTATTTTATTCTAAACTTTTATGAATCATACTAATTTTGAAGTTTAATATGCCGTTGTTTGATCCTAAAAGTCAAATTGTATATCTAATTTTGGAACGGATGGAGTACCAATAGCAGAAAATGGGCCATTTGGAAGTGTGGTTCAAAAATTTAGGGGTGAAAATAATCCCCAGTCGAATCAAACAATACCTTGTTTAGATTCTACTCGAAATTTTTTTACAGTACTCGAATTCAAATACAATTTTGTAATCTTTGCTCAGATTCGAATTTGATTCATTTTGTTGTATTCGAGCTCAACTTGACTCTTTTTTAATAGAACTACTTTTGAGCATTTGAAACAACCGAATCATTTATATTATGATAATTTATATAAAATTAACTCAATCAAAGTCGTTGAATTAATTAAAATTTGAGTACTTCAAATTAGATTTCTAACATTGTAAAAAAAAATTAATTAGATAATATTATCACTTTTGAAACAATTAATGAACTGCTTCTAATTCTAAAAATATGTGGAGAATTTAATTATTAAATAGTATATTAAATAAATCAAGCAAGTAAGAAAATTCGATACTATAAATGAGTGGCTCATATTCTATCTCGTATAAGTGTCCGAGTATTAAAATGTATTCGAATTCGACTTTTAAATATCGAATCCAAGTCTTAAACCAAGTTTCGAACAAGTTGAATTCATTTTTTTTGACTAAATTTGTTTGTTTGTATAGAAGAAATCAAAATACAATGGCTAAGGGGCATACCCTAGGCTATAGCTAGATCATCTAGAGGCAAACCCAAAAGAAGAACTTGCTATAGTGAGTAGACACAAAACATAAGCCAATTACATTAGCCAGTTACAATAATATTGACAAAAATTTGTGGCTTTGATAAAAGAATGGCAGGTAGAAAGCCTAGATTTAATAATATTGACTACATCATTTGCAAGTCTGTTTGGAAGAATAGCAGAATCATTATGCAGCTTCTTGTTTCTTGCTTCCCATAGTTTGTAATAGGAGACAGCCAAAGTGAGACATAGGATCTGTTTTGACAACTACCTGCCTTGAAATGAGCATATGAATTCTGTAAGACCAGTCCAGTCCAAAGTTAGGTGGTTCCAGTCACCCAAATTCAAAGCAGTTTGAATGATGATAGATGAATATTCACAGAATAGATGAGAGAAGGTTTCAGGATGACGATTACATAACTGGCATTGGATGACACTTCCCTGAGTATGCTTTTGTTAAGTCATTTGTCTGAAGTTTTCCCAAAAACCCCAACCACAACATAAAAGAATACCTGGGCACGTGCAACTTGTTCCAAGGAATGGGGTGCCAGTCAACACGCTGATGTCTGTTTCTGATACAGTCCCAAATGTGACTAGCCTTGATAGCCTTGCATATTTTCCATGGTGGACTAATAAATGGTCCTTCGAGAAGAGTTACCTCATGATGATTTGATTGAGGCAGAGTCAATTTGAATACTGTAGAATCTCATTTACCCCAGCCTTAGGAGATGCCAGAATTAATTAACAAAGGATTTGGTAGGATTAAGAGCAGAACCATAGAAGGATCAAACCATATGATTTTGTCACCAAGGCCCACTTTGTATGTGAGAAGCTGATCACAGCTTTAGAACTTGTCTCCAAATCCAGGGTAGAAGGAGTAACTTGCCAAATGACTTCCTTTTAGAACAATGACCTGCACCCAATTAGCCCATATAGATTTAGGATTGAATTAATAGAACATGAATTAGATGCAGTATTCTCCAAGATTTTTTGAGTCCTAGACCGCCTTGAAGTAAATTTTCGAGCAACCTTAGCTCCAGTTGGCAAGAGAGGATCCTTTCCAAAGGAAGCAGAATGATTGAATCCTCTGATCACAGCCAGGGTGAAATGACTGCTCAATAGGATTGAATTGCAAAAGTACTGATTTTATGGATTGAAGGACCAGAGTAAGCAAGAGCAGATGTAGTCCAAGAGGTGACTGAGTGATTTTGGATTAATGGAATGAATCCTGGTATGAGAGTTTGGTAGAGATAAGAGGTACCCCAAGAATTTTGAAGGAAGAGTACCAATGGTGAAACCAAGGAGAGAGAGGATATGGTTTTTTGGGTCAATGTCAATACGGGCTAAGAAACACAGACTCTTCTGGACATTGGGAATGAGCCCAGAATAAAGGGAGGAGTTTATGCAAGAATGAATAATTGAGACAGTTTGAACATTGGCATGACAAAAAATAAGGATGTCATCAGCAAAGAATAGGTGGGTGATATTACTTGCTTTAGTGCGCCAGTGGTATTTGAATCCTTGTTGCATTGAGCCCCATGACAGTTTCAATGATAACATTTCCATGACAATAACGAAAGGTAGGGGGAAAGGGGTCCCCTTGCCGTAATCCTCTGTAGCTGCCAAAGTAGCCAGCAAGAGATCCATTGACTTTGATGGAGAACATAGCAGTGGTTACACAGGATGAATAAATACAGATGGGAATTTAAAGAATCTAACAATATCAAACAGGAAGTCCCAATTCAAAGTATCAAAAGCCTTTTTCAAGTCAATTTTGAGGGCACATCTAGGAGGCCATGAGTTTCTATGATAATTTCTGAAGAGTTCTTGGGCAAGGAGGATGTTGTCACTGATGTTTCTACCTCTAACAAAAGCTGATTGGGCTTTGTCAATAATAGAAGGAATCACCTCTTTAAGTCTGTCAGAGAGAATTTTAGAAATGCACTTGTAGATTGTGTTACAACAGGCAATTGGTCTGAAATCAATCATGTTTGAAGGGTTTGGACATTTTGGTATGAGGGCAATAGTAGTTGAGTTGATAACTTTTGGCATTCTGCAGGATGAGAAGAAGAATAAAACAGCTTTGTGAAGTTATCACCCTCAATATCCCAGCAATGAATAAAGAAATAAACATTAAATCCATCTGGGCCTGGGCTTTTGTTCCTTTTCATGACATTTAGAGCTTTGAATTTCCCTTCTTCAGAAATAGGAACAGACAAGGAATTTGCCTGGAAAGAACTGATTTGCTTGGTTGGGATAGAATCATAGAACCAAAATCCTCAAAGCCAGAATAAGAGTTTGACACGGTTGGGTTGAACATCTCCTTAAAGAAATCCACTGCAACATATTCAACTGCCTGCTGTCGATGAACCAACTCCCCGGAAGCATTATGGATAGATAGAATTTTATTGGAATTCCATATGCTTTTCACCAAGTTTGAGAAGAATTTAGTGTTCTTATCACCTGCTTGAAGCCAGGTGGCTCTGGATTTTTGATGTAACAAGGATTCTTCAAGGGTCAGAGCAGTCCAAAGGGACTGAAGATAACTTTTTTCCTGGGTTATAAGATCCATATCTTGAGGGCTGTCTGATCTCAGAGCTTCGATTCTGTGCAAGTCTGCAGAAGCTATCTTTACAGAGGAAGAGAGGTTTCCCAACGAGTGATTGGAGGATTTTTAAAGCTTTCTTATTCCTTTTTAGCTTCTCATTGAACACATGGAATGGATTTCCATGAACTTGTTGCTGCCAAACAGAAGAAACACAGTCTCTGAAACCATCCTAAAGGCTCATGTGATTGAAGAATTGGAAAGGTTTTCTGGGATGAACATGAGAAATTCATTTTTAGCCCTACTCAAAAAATCAAAATGCTGCTTGGTTTTGTGCTCTTGAAGTTTTTTAATTCATGCTTGATACTACCCACTTCAGTATCCATATGACCATAACATCAGACTCTCTGCTCAAACGCCTGGTGTCTTTTTTGTCTCTCATTTTCCTGTAACAAATAAACCCCTAAACCCATTTCGAGGATCTGTGAACATTTGGCTTGTATAGCCGTAGCCATAGCCATAGCCATAGAAGGAAGATATTAGATAGTCGTACCCACCTCGATCGAGAATACAGGTAAGTGGTGGAGGTCGTGTAGTGTTAATTGCTTGTATTGCGAATTTTCCGCATTGTATGACTCGATTCATTCATTTGAATTTAAATTTGCTTCATTGACAAAGCCGATGAAACCCAGCATGAAGGAAACATTCATATACCGTAGGTAATCCATATAACTTGAGGTAACCTAAAAACCCGTCCAAAATGAGGTTCCAACCCAAATTATAGCGAACCCATATAACTTGAGGGAATTTGAAAATCCAAAAATGGGCCTCCGACCCTAATTGTACGAACCATAAATTTATTAAATTGTAACTGTACGCACCCTACACAAGCTCCAAACAGCTGAGAGGAGAGTGACCGTAGGCAAATGAAAGCCGCGCGTCAGAGCTCCGATTTGGTCGTTCCGGTAAGTCTGAGCCGCATTGGATGCGATATTTTCGAGGAGTTGATCTGCCCAGTAATTTTTCTTGGCATGAAGGCTCGCGGTCGGTATAAATAAGACTTCCAAACTGAAATTAAATCAAATTTCGTGGATGATGACTCCCAAAAAGCTTATCTTTCTCTCCCTCTTTCCCTGTGCGTACTTCCGCCGCTGTTTCCATGCTAAGATCCTCCTCCTCAACTTCCCAATCAGGCGGCCTCGGAGCCACCACCAGTGCTAACCTCCCCGGACTAAACTTGAATATTATATCCCCAGCACTACCACTATCCCAACTTCTCAACGGGGAATGGAGGGGTTAAAGGTATCATAGCCTATGCACTGCATCAATGGCGGAGAACCTTTCATTCCATTTCCTACTTCAACTTTACTTGCTAAATTTCGTCCAAAATCCTACCTTTCCCTTTCTACAAGTTTCCATTTTTCTTCCTTCTTTTTCTTTAATGTTGTAGATATTTATGTTACTGTATTATCATATTCCTGCTCAGAATTCATATTCATCATTTGATGTAATTACAGTACTTACTCAATTTGCTAGACTACTTTTTTGGTGGTGGTTGTTTTTACATATTAGTTTTTTTCCTTCTATAATGCAATGGTACTCTCTGCTCAAACGCCTGGTCCATATTGTGCAGTTTCTGTGAGCATTTGGCTTGTTTCAACAAAGAAGAGCTTTTTGGGACTTCACTTCGACTTTTCTACATACTTTCACATCATTTATTTGAGTGTCACAACATACTCTCTAATCACTACACCTGGTACTCCTTCTACCCTTTCTTTCTCTTTCTTGCAGGTTAAAGATATGTATATTTCTTGAGTTTATGACTTTCTGTCTTCTTCTTCTTCTTTTTTTTTTTTTTGTGGGTCTTTCAAGAATTGTTTATTTCAGCTGAAACTTGTCTTTTGTTATTTATTTTCTTGGAATTTGGCGCTCATTTGTTCGTATCTTGGTCATTCTCCTTATTGTGGATGTGGGTATGGTGATCAACTCATAAAGCATCTGTTTGTGGCAACCAATAGGTCTGTCATTTCTATTCTAGCTTAATTTACTGGTGGACATGTATTATTTCATTAATTATGCTAATAACAATAGTAATGTTCTTGTTTAGCTGTTTAATTGTAACTTAATTTGTTGGTTGACTCCCACTCTCTCATGAAGGGGTGCCCCCTCAGTTAGATATACTGGTTAACTTTAATACCCAAATCATTAAAACAATTTTAGCATGTCTTAATCCAGGTTTCAGGTTCTGAAATCCCTGCTAGGTACACAAAATTTATAGATCACTTATAAGTTCTCTCTATATATATTTACAAATCACGAATAAGACCTAGAGTAATCTTGAAGATAAATCACCAGGACCATCTTAGTCTCCTTTCATCTAGTGATAGAAATCATGGGTTCAGCTCGCTGATAGCCTGGTGCATTCGAAATTAAGGAAAACAGTGAAGATAGCATAGTATGTTGAAGGCAAACTCATAGGCTGCTTCCTCTTATTTTTCCCTACGAAACGTGCCATCAAAACCAACATTTTATTCACCTTACAGAAGAAACTCTGCTGTTGGAACTTTCGTCGTAGGACATTGTCGAAATTCTAAAAAAAAAAAAATAGTACCGCCTAAATCAAATGGAAGTCTACTCTCTCCTTAAGATAGTATTTGCTCCCTATATAAACTACACAAGATTACAGTGAATCCGTCTCCCAAGATAAAACAAACTCAGAAATTAATCTGTATTAAATACTATGTGCAGGATAATATTTAATTCAAAACTGTAATTTGAGAGAGAAGATAATAATAACACCAAAATTATTTTAAAAGAATTATGCATTTATTTCTTGTGAATGAATTGTTATCTCAAAGGAGAGTTTTCTAATCCATTTATAGGATTCCAAACACCCCTTTGAAAAAGCACGTTTTTAATTTGAAAAGATATGAACCAAACACACTATTTTTAAGGTCACATGTGTTCACACTAGTGTCCCAAATCGAACCATTGCACCGGTTCAATGTTACACTCGTTCAAACTAGCAATCACAAGTTGAACCATTGCACATGTTCAAACTAGTAATCACACATTTACTATTGAACCAATGCATTTGTTAGTTATTAAAACAATAGAATATGTTTATTAAATAACAACAAATTTTGAAAATATTCAATACCTATTCACCATTCTAGATTTCTATGATGAGCTACATTTACTTCCTCATCAAGACAATATTGAAGATTCCTTGGTCAAGATTAGGTTTGTGAATTTCGCCAATTGGGTGCTGTTAGTGAGTTGCATTTCTGTTCTTTGAATCTTAGATGTACTTGGGCTTATAATATATTGCATGTTTATGCTTAGATTCTTGCAGAACTTATGCATCGTGTTCAAAAACTGGACCTCTCCATTCCTTTGTTGCTATCTTGTGAGCAACACTAGTACAACTTTGGTGGAATTAAAACTGGCCACTGAGTTTGTTCTTATTGTTCCTTCTTGGTATCTTTACAGTCACTCAAAGTCCTACTGTTTGGTTTAATTTTATTTTTTGGATGAGAAGTCCATTCATAGGCTATTGTCAAGCTGCCCAGTACTTGAATTTTTTTGAACATATGTTGTCATGTACTCAAGAATTTGATCATTCATTGGTGGTATTACGTGTATGATTTTTTATATTTACCTTGGTGTTTAAAGCTAGTATGATCTATTGGGTTTCTAAAGCTGTTTTTCATCTAAAATTATTTCTTGTTATTTATTTTACATGAAATTTGGTACTCATTAATGAGGAGTTTAATTCTTTGGTTCCATTCTGACCTTATCTACTGATTTGAATGGCATGTATTGCAGAGTCCTTTACCCAATGGGTATTACTATCCTTTCAATTCTAAAATCATATACCATTCGTGTACTAGTAATGTTTTGTAGCAACTAGCAATAGCAATCACTACAACCCATGGATTCAACCTAACTGCCAAAAGTTTTCAGAGGAAAGTGAAGAAGACAGAATCAACAATTTACCGATCAGTGTTGTTGGTCATATACTATCTTTGGTTTCCACGAAAGATGCAGTGCAAACTTCAATCTTATCAACGAAATGGAAGCAATTCTGGAAAACAATTACCAGCCTATATTTCAATGACGGGTTAATTTTCTATCATCAGCAAGGGATCAGTAACCTTGGTAGTCCGTTGATACAATCAGCTAAGTTTACAAGTTTTGTCAATCGCGTGTTACTTTTATGTACCCATTCCGTCTGCATAGGTTTCGTCTGGATTGTGGTTGACGATATGATGCTGCACTTATTAATGCCTGGGTTTGTGCTGATGTTCAAGAAATTGTTCTCTAGGTAATCTGACAAAGGGCCTGGTTCGTTGCCACCTGACATTTTCTCTAGCAGAAACTTGGAGCCGGAGGTACTCAAATTGAATATTTGTTTTGTTCTTGAAATTCCCGCTAAGTTATGTTTGGAGAAACTTAAAATTCTTCATCTCCATTCTATTCGGTTTTGGGATGATGAGTCTGTAAAAAGACTCGTTCACAGCTGCACAATGCTTGAAGAATTGGGAATAACCGAGTGCTTAATGGCAGAAATCAGGGTTCTTGACATTTCTGCTCCTATGCTTAAAATGTTAGTCATTGATTGTTCTTACTGGAATGACAACTTTACAGCAGAATGGGAGTTTAGTGTCGTGCTTGATCCCCCAAGACTCGAGTACCTTGAATACGATGATTTTGAAAGATAAAGTTATTCCTTAAAGAGCCTGGGTACTCTTTTAAAAGCTGATATTGTTATCATGCGAAAAAGTAATGGCTCGGCGATTCATCTTGTTCAAGGGCTCACAAGCGTTCAGTCTCTCTGTTTGTCCCATAAATCTTTGAAGGTAAGCCAGCTTGCTTTAGGACTTTCTATTTTAGCGGCGAAAGATAAAGTTGAGGTGAAATGAGAAGCAGGAGGGTGACGTCGGAATTCAATTCCACTCGACCAAAAAAAAATACTACTTCTTCTTCCGCTTCTGCATCATCATATCTCACATATACCTGAAGAGAGAATGGATGAAAAGGAAAAATGGAATGCTTTAAGAAAGTAATGGCAAACGAAGATAATGCAAACAAGTAAGGAGATTGTTTTACTTATAGACAATGAGGTCATTATTAATGGAGACCTTCTGAACTAACCTCGACAACAAGAGTTTCGAGCTTTGGTATGTGTGAGGTTTTGATTGTAAAACAACTTTTGAGAAAATCAAAATGGTGATGTTTTAATATTGTAGGTAGGTGATCACCATGCATCTATTTCTTGTCAAAAAGGAGCTAGTATGAGGGAGGACCATTAATGAATTCATGGCCCTAAATTTGCCATTAAAATGGTTGTAGACTCCACATGAAACTGACTTTTGTTAAAAAAGGAAAAATCTGTGGCTTCTGAATTAAAGGGATAAGAGGATATGAAAAAGTGAAATTTAAAGGATGAAATAAGCATCCATTAGAAATAGTGAACATCACGTTTGGCTGTAACTATCTAGCTAGTACTTAGTGCTACCCCTCCCCTGCATCCTTAGCATGGCAGTGTATTGTAGAAGATGCCATGGCAATCTATTAAAAAATAAGCTGAATATAATGAAGTACACCATTTTAGTATAAGAAAGAATTATTGAATCAAAGCAAGCTAGATTCTTATCTTCTTCTATATATGGGAAATTAAGGAAAATCATAAAGTCTAAGAACTTGAAGAATCCATGAACAAGTTTATTGATTAGACACAAATCATGAAACTGTGAAGACTAGACAACCATTAATCAAGGCCAGATGAAGAGTAATTAAAACGACTTATTCCCCGTATGAAAAATATCACCAAAACAAACCATACATATTCATTTTCACCAAGTATCATGTACGCAGTCTGATAAGAAGTAATTAAAATATTATCATCCATTCCAACTAAAACTTGATTTAGTGCAAACAAACCATACATATTCTACCTAATTGTCACAAATACAATTAAGGCTGCACTTATAGAATGAAGGTGACAAGCAGAATAAGAAAGAGACGGAGATGGATTGGTGCATGTCCCTAACATGTAATACTGACCTGTGCTAATATGTGAGCAAAGCAAATCACCAAGTCAAAAAGTAGAAATCACTAAAAAGAGAAGGACAACTAACTATATGCACTGCCTCATGCCAAATTACACCGACTCCATGAGTGGAAAGAGCGACCTAATTAAACAGAAGCGTGGCTGCGTGGGCAAGGTAGAGGGGTTGAGTTCATGCATGTGTTAGTCAATTTACAAGCAACATGGCATGTGCAGGCAACCTAGCCAAGAGATAAAATCAGAAAATTCTGCAACATAATATAGTATAGTTGACTTTTGAGATGATAAGACTGACTTTCGAAAATTATTCAACAAAGCTGTTGAGTATTTAAAGTGTATAATGACAAGCACTATTGCCTCCATTAACTCTCCATCTTTATACCTACCTATATAACACTATATACTTGCTGCCATTCTCAAACATGGTGACATTGCAGCAAGCACTAATTAAACATGAAACCCTTCTCCCTTCTCATCCTCCTTGTAGTCTATATTATTATTATTAGCTCATCTGCAGGTGAGTAAATTATATGATATATCTAGCTCCATTATTCAACTATTCATTTATATATCATGTAACACATAATATATGGATGGACTTGGTTAATTAATTTGTCTCTCTTGTTTGTAGGCCGCACGAATGGCATTATTAAAAACGATGTGAAGCTCACTAGTCCACACGAGGTACCTACTTGTATATTGGAACTTGTGATACAAACCTTTGGATTAGAAGAACCAGGTGGGAATGGAATGCTAAAAATTGAAATTGTGTTTGGTTGCTCTATTGGAATGGAATTAACAATTTTTATTTATCCCGAATTTAATTTTATTCTTTAGGAGAAGGAGCTAGAATATAATTTTAATCTCCATTCAATTCCATCCTAGCTCTATTTCATTCACGTAACTTAGAAATGTACTGTCTCCGTCTCACAAAAAGAGTCTCATTGATTGACTGATGGTACTCTTTTTGTGAAACGGGAGAGAATATAATTTAGTTGGTAACTGATTATGTAACACAATTGACATGCTTGGTAAGTGAAATGATAATAATCTGTTAATTTTGGTAATTAAGCAACACGTACTCTAATTAATGTAATTTGCTGATTATCATATATCGACCTATCAGGTGATTACGAGGAAGATGAAGGTGAGAAAGCTAGTTAGTAGTGGTGTGGAGGTGCTGGATTACCACGGAGCGGAAGCCAATCCGGTGCACGATCCAGGGAAAGGGAAAAACGGTGGTCGAGCTGCCAACCCTTGAGCCCTTAATTAATTATACTACTAGACGTACAATTATTAATTAAGTTGGATTTCATTATATATATATATATGTGTGTGTGTGTGTGTGTTCCTTCATTATACTAGTACAAAATAAAACAAGGGGACGGCCATATATGCAAGAAGATAGACAGCTAGAGTGCCTCCTTTATTTATACTGGAGTACAATTATATATGTTTGTATTGATCTAATATTTTAGTTGTGTGTACGTAACTATCTTAAATTCACATTCAAAGGCATTGATTAACCCGTTAAGAAGATTAATTATTTTGCACCGTGATTTGTTTGAGTACTTTAGTTAACTATGTATATTGTCTTCCAGATTTCCTCTCAATCTATTTCCTTCTCTCTCTGCGCTATTCTTTGTGTTCTAATAATTTATCCCTTCTTGTGAAATTTGTTTTTTCCTTTTTGTGGGACTGATTTCTTTCTCGGAGAGTATTTTGAGAGACTTTGCTTTCTCCGCTTGTTCGTGAGAATTTTTCATGTACCCGAATTGTTGAAGATAGATTGTTTGGATTTGGATGTGATGTGATGTTATGTTAGTTTTTCCTTACCTCCTGTTCAAAAATAACGTATATTCTGTTATTGCTTTTGGAGTATGACTGTATTTCAATATTATATCTCATATTCACTAATTGTTAGTAATTATCTATTTAATTATTTATATGGTAATCTTTTCATCATCATTTGAACAGTTTATAGCAATCACCTTTCGTTAAGTTACATAAATCTTTGCTCAAGGCTTTAAGCAGTTGAATCAAGTCAACAAGTAAATAAAGAAATCCTAACCATAACCAACTTAAAAGGATTGTGGCCTCCTCATATATACTACTCTACTCTACTATACTATGCGGAAATTTAAAATATATATGGGTAAGATGGTTAATTTTACATCGAATAAATAATATATATATATATATATATATAGGGAGTATCAGTAAAATTATTAATTTATAACAACATTTTACGTATCAAATCAATTACTAATTTGAATAAAATTATGCACATCGATTGCATTAACAAATTTATCTTATATATTTATTATCTTTCCTAACCGAATTATTATTATATATGCATTGATGCCTCTCTTTTTTTTCCCCAACAAGGCAACAATCTGAGTTGGCAGAATGATATATATAAACTAATAACTTATAAATAATACATATAAAATTTATCTTCGAATTGTTAAAATATCATTTTTCTTAATTTTCACTAATACTACCATAATTGATCCATAAGTACGTACACCCTAACACCAGGATCAGAACCAGGACCAGGACCAGGTGAAGCCGAAGGGAAGAGCACCGTGGCGCATCCAATATATATTTTCTTTAAGCTAAATAATTGTTGAAATAATATTCAGATTTAAATTATTATGTTAAAATTTAAAATCAAATAATAACATATTTATATAAAAATTAAAATATATATATATATATATATATATATATATATATATATATATATATGAAGTATGAACAAACTATATACGACTACTCCACTGGGGCAGTGGGCTAGCATGGCCACCCGCTCACCCTCCATTATGGTGTTCAACAATCAAGACAGCCTGACATGAATCATCTCACAAACTTTATTGCCAAGACGCCAACAAATCACATTTCCCCAGCTCATTAATTTCAATAGGTCCCACTACACTGATTATTCTGCATTTTCTCTCTCCTCTCCCCCTCTATCCTTCAGCTGAGCTACCAACAACCAACACCAGAGACTTCCAAAATTCGAAAATGGTGGTACGTTTTAATCGTTAATACTCTCTCCTTTATTATTAATACTATCTCCTTCGTAATTATAGCTACCTTAAATCACATTTTGTTAATTGAGCAAATTGAATAGTAGTATTTGGAGTCAATAGCCATAGCCATAGCCATGCCTGGTTTAGTCTCACTTAAAACTCCACCGGAAGTTCCCCCGCTCCGAATTACTGTTCCCGACGAAAGTCGCCCCCAGATCCGACCCACTCCCGACCGATCCGAATCTATTAACCCCAAAACTACCTCACCAGCTCCCAGGCGACCTCCTTCGCCGTCTCCATCTACCTCCCGCGCCAAGCCTTCCCCGGATCGGAGCTCCGGCAAGAAAAAATCTCCCGAAAAACCACTCATTGACGAAGCCTCGCTTGACAACCCGGATCTCGGCCCGTTCCTCTTGAAACTCGCGCGCGACACGATTGCCTCCGGGGATGGACCCAACAGGGCACTGGATTACGCGCTCCGAGCCGCGAAGTCGTTCGAGCGCTGCGCTGTCGATGGTGAGCCGAGCCTGGACCTGGCAATGAGCTTGCACGTGGTTGCGGCGATTTATTGCAGTTTAGGGAGGTTTGAGGAGGCGATTCCAGTGCTCGAGAGAGCAATTAAGGTGCCCGAAGTATCCAGAGGTGCTGATCACGCGCTCGCTGCGTTTTCAGGGTATATGCAGCTTGGAGATACTCATTCCATGCTTGGACAACTTGATCGGTCGATTGATTGTTATAAGGAAGGGTTAAAGATTCAAATGGAGGCTTTAGGAGATGCAGATCACAGAGTTGCAGAGACTTGCAGGTAAAGTTTCAAGCTTTTTGACTTGTCTAACAAGGAAAATTGTGATTTATGATTCTACGTAAATTAGGATGTGATTGTGTTTGTCTGAATCTAAGCTTATGAGCTTTATGTAGTGTTATGGTGTTGATTGATTGAAATCCTTGTGACATTTGAAATATGATCCAAATTAGAATATGGAAGTTAATCGATTTGTGTAAAAATTGGGTGAAAGCAAGCTCTGCACTATACTATTTGTGCACTCATTCATTCCAGGCAGTTAAAGAGACTGAAAAATATATATTCTTTGGTGGTGCTACTGTCATTTCTCCAATTATTGTTGAGACCTGGACAAGAAGTTCAGTTCAATATTCGCTTTAACTAGTATGTTGTTTGAATTCTGGCCAAATTAGGGGAAAGTCGAGTTGGATAGATTAAGAGTTTATGAGCTTTATGTAGTGTTACTGTGTTGACCAGTTGAAAGTAATACTTGTAGAGAAATGGTCAAACTCTCAATGGAAATAGATCTGAGAAAAGTTTGAAATGAGAACACATTGAAAAATATATCATGCTTTCCAAGCAGTATGTAGCTAATGATTCTTTTTCAACTCTGTTGTTTTGATTATTTGTCCAAATTATCACATAATTGTGTTTGTTCGATTTGAAATTTTGTGCTAAATGTACTCTTATTTGGATCAGTTGAGTTACTAAATTCGTGATTGCGGGAATTGTCAGAACTTGGAATGGTGAATTGAACGAATTTGAGAAAAGTTTGGAATGAAAACAAAATAAAAAAAGGAACGTTTTCCAAGTAGTATTCAGTTAAGTTCTGATAAACTTAATGCAGTTTAGTAAATGTATTGTTTGCTTCTGAGTTTTGAGCTTCTGATTAAAACTTTGGATGAAAACAAACCATCATAATGCTTTTTTTCGTATTCATTCCAAGAAGTGAGAGAAACTATGAAGTATATGTAGTAATATTTTGTTTATCCGAGATCTATCAGAGTTATGACTGATAAACTTAAAAATGAATTAATAAATAACAACGAGAGAGTAAAAAGGACTCAACAATTTGGTATAAACTTTATTTGGAAGTTGAACTTCATATTTGACAATAGAGTCACTAAAGATTTTAATGGCTTTTTCCATTTTGGATGGTGCTTTTTATGTGAAAATGCTATATGGATGGAATTTAATTTTTTTTTTAAAAAATTGTAGAAATGATGTAGCTAACTTGGGATTCAGGTCTGGTTATGTCTTTATTAGCTCTCATTTCAGCTCCCTACTATCTGGCATGATGCTCCTTTTTAGTCATTTAAAATGATACATAAATTACCATGGAACTTGATAAATGAAATTTTCATTACAAAAATATCTGCACCTCTCACATGGTAAGCTAATATCTAACACCGAGCTACTTGATCAACTTTTTTAATGTTAATATTTTTATATTTTTATACTTTTGGGCGGCTCCTTCTATTGTTGTTGGCAGTCTTTCCACCTTTTTATTAATTTGAGAAAGGACAATATATGGTTAATATATTATAAGTTGCTGTTATTTGAAATACTGGAGTTGCCAATTCTAAGTTTCTTTTTGAATGAAATAAGATGAAACACTATAAAAGTTTTTTTTTTTTTTATTATTAACAGGTATATTAGAATAATTTATGTGCCATTAAGATTTAGTTCAAAATATAGAAGGTATTCTTGTCTACTCACAACTTAAAAGGGCGAAGGTCTCACTTGATATTTTTTCCGAAATCCCACTTTCACCCTGATTTTTTTTTTCAAAAGTACGCCTGACGTTATAAAAAGCAGTTCAACTATGCCCCTCCCGTTAACAGACATGCCAGCTAGACAAACGGAGTTACACCTGGACAAATATTGATGACTAGGCATGCAATGAAGAGAGTAGATGATAAAAGGAGGGAAAAAGTCTTAATCAAGCCATTGTGCTATTACGATCTGATTTCTCCATTCTCTCTTCTTCTTCTTTTGATTAGTGGTTGATGGTGGATGATAGTAAATCTCTTTTCTTTTCTCTCTTTATCTCTCTCTTGGTTGGTATTGTACGTGTAGATCTGATTTGGTGGTGGTTGTTGTTGAGGTATGGCGTTGCAGTAGGTGGTGGTGGATGGTGGCGAATTTTTGTGGTAGATGATTTGTGATGTAATGTGAACAAGGGTTGGAATATGATTAGTAGTTATAAATACTATCTATTGTAAACCCTATGGAACTGAATTAAGTTGAATAAACAAAGGAACGCCTCCCGTGGACTACCTATATTGGGGAATCACGTAAATCTCTATGTTAATTCCTTATTGTCGTGTGTGTGTGATCTAATTCTAACTAATTGGTATCAGAGTTAGGTTGGATTGAACACGCGGAGAACGATGACATCAAATTCATCAGTTACAAAGTTTGACATGATGAAGTATGATGGGACAGGGAATTTCGGGCTATGGCAACAGAGAGTAAAGGATTTGTTGGTGCAGCAGAGATTGGTGAAGGCGTTGAAGAAGAAACCAGAGACTATGACGACTGATGATTGGGATGAACTCCAGGCGAAGGCGATGAGTACAATTCGTTTGTGTCTAGCAGACGAAGTTATGTATCATGTGATTGGTGATGAATTGCCATCGGGTGTATGGAGTAAACTGGAATCCTGGTTACTCCACCTTGGCGAATAACCTCGCCCATTCTGAAGTTAAACCACATATTCCAACCGATTTTGGGGGGAATCCTTCTTACTAACATTTGGAGACATTAACCAAGTCCAAGCAATGCTTGAACTTGTCCGCGGTCACAGTCTTCGTACTTGTCCTATTTCATAGTTATAAGCCACAAGTTCCAACATGATGGTACTGGATCTGCTGGTGGTGGTGGATGGTGGCAAATTTTTGTTGTAGATGATTTGTGATGGTACTGGATCTGGTGGTCGTAGAAGATCTGGTGATGATTTTCTCAATTTGGCCAGAAGAACAGAACTTGTAGATTGGATGGTGGGGATCAGGAGAAATATTCATGAAAACCCAAATTTTAAGGAATTTGAGACCAATTATTCCATTCATCAGAGAATAACTCGTTCTTCTTTAAATCCACGAATTCCAGGATTTACATATGTTTTCTTCTTTAATAATCTCTTTTCTTTTCCGCATTTTAATTACTATGCAATTACCCTTAAAAGCTTAATCACCAAAATAAATTGTATAAATCTCCTTACAAAAACCCCACAATCAGAGTCCACAAGAGAGAGAAAGGGAGCGCCACCAATTAATAGGGAGAGAGAAAAAATATTGAATGCAAAATACAGATGGAGATGTCTTTGTCTCGCTAGAGTTCAAGTAGTAATAGAATTTGGAGAGAGAAACAAATCAAGAGTGGATGAGATTTACAACAAAGACCAAAAACGACAGCAACAAAAGTGAAGGTTGGGGAATGGGTTTCTTCTTAGTAGTTTCCCCTGAAGAAAAAGACCCAAATAATAATGCCAATTATATTACCAATAAAAAAAACCGCCTTTTCATCATCTTCACCAATTTCATTCAATTCGCTTCTCAGGCGAACCAATTCAGCCCATCTCCTCACAAAAGCTTAGTCCACAATCTCCATTTGTGCCCTCGTGTTTTTCTCTCTCCTCCTCTTTACTCTCTCCACATTAGAACCCAAATCAAACCCCATGACTAATACCCTGCAAAGACAACTCTCTTCTATCATATTGAACACACCTAATTCAATTTATTCACCAAAAGAATTCCAAATTTCACATGCGCTGTAAGGGATGGGTACTCTGTACAGAAGGGGCACAAAAGCATCTTATTTATTGAACTAATAAGATGTTTAATCTGCGGAAATTTTTTGAATTACTATCTTCATCATCATCACTTGAAGAAAAATTAGTGGCATCACAGTCAATGAAGTAAATCCGAACAACTCGTGGCGATTTAGTACTCTGCTTGGGTAGGGAAGAAATTAGCTTTGAAGTAACATTTCAGTGAACTTTGTACCTGTTCGGAGGCGAAACATTTCAATTCATGATCAGAGTTGGTTTTGAAAGATTCACATGAAAATAGACTGATCGGAGGAGAGAGCATAGAGGAAGTAGATGGAAGAGAGAGAAAAGAGGGAGAAGAAAGAAAAAAGAATTAATTTTTTTTTTATTAAATTTTATTTTTGTCACGTGTTAGTCGTCATTGAGACTCGTTTGTCTAGCTGTTATGTCTATTAACGGGAGGGGTATAGTTGGATTGCTTTTATAACGTCAGACATACTTTTGGGGAAAAAAAATTAGGGTGAAAGTGGGACTTCGGGGAAAATATCAGTGACATTTTTGGACCTTTGCCCCAACTTAAAAATGTGAGAGGAGTAACAATTTCTTTCCGAAGTTATTTTTGTAAATTAAGCATGCTAAAGATCAGTGTTCTAAAAATTTCCGCCTAAGTCCTCCTAGGCCCTGCCTAAGCGCTAGGCCCCCCCTTGGCGCTAGGTGCAACCTAGCGCCTCACCTAGGCCTAAGGCGGCAAAAAAAATTCTTCCAAGAAATTAGGCGGGGTCTAGGCGGAAATGTTTTTATTTTATTTTAATAACTACCCAAACCAGATCTTGATATACTTATTTTTCTAATGATTTACCATATTCATAATACAGGTTGTAGCATATCAAATCACAACAAGAAGTGAACAATATCAACTCAAAATGGATAATTTATTATAGTTGTAATTTTTTGAACTTGTACCAACTTCAAATTATATAAATGATATACATTTGTAATATTTAGTTTAATTCAATATAATTCTTAAATTTATGTTTAGTTTCTTAAGTTTTAATATTAAATTAAATTTTTGAAATTTGAAATTTTATTATTTAATAGCAATCTTATTTATAAATAAAACTAATACGTTAAAAATATGTATGAATTTTGAACAATTGCATGTTTGTGTTTGAACTTTGACATTAGCAATATGGATATGTGTTTAAACTTTAAGCAAAAGCCTTTATTATCTTTATTATAAATTGTTTTGCTTTATATTATTGTATTGTTTGGATAAATGTAAGATAAAATATTAAAATTGGCTTAAAATAAAAAATTCCGCCTAGGCCTCCTAGGCGCTAGGCCCCCGGCCTGCCGCCTACCGCCTTTTAGAACATTACTAAATATTTCTGAAAATTAATATAATAGCACTTAAAAATTTTGTGTATTTGTAGAGGCACTTGGGGACAATCTGTTTGTGATACCGATTCACAAATTGGATACTTTGGTCAAATGGCTTCTGATGTAGAAAGTAGCTTGTTTCCTGTACCGCAGAACTTTAGATTGTCCAAATAAAAATAAGTGATGGGCTAGACATGCAAGAGCAAGATAGTCTGCCATTGTGATTTTGATGTGGCTATATATATATATATATATATATATATATATATATGTATGTATATCTGTTAATAGATTTTATACTCTGCGTATACTGGGTTGGCTGCCTTTTTCTGGTGTTGTTGTCAGTAATATATCGTACTTATCAAATAGAAAAAATAGAAAAAATAATTGTTAAGAGATTATAGTTCTAACATTTCAATACCTCGAACGGAGTTTAAATATTTTATTATCCCGTTTTCTGTTTCTAAGTTTGCTCCATCATCCAAATTTCTTAGTATTCTACTTATCAATTCGTCTGTATTGAAATTGGCAGGTACTTAGCCGAGGCTCATGTTCAAGCAATGCAATTTGATGAAGCAGAGAAACTCTGCAAGAAAACCCTTGAAATCCACCGGGAACATAGTGCGCCTGCATCTCTTGAAGAAGCAGCTGACCGCCGGTTGATGGCCCTCATTTGTGAGGCTAAAGGAGATTATGAATCTGCCCTTGAACACCTTGTACTTGCTAGCATGGCAATGATTGCCAATGGGCAAGACAATGAGGTTGCTGCTATTGATGTCAGCATCGGCAATATTTACTTGTCCTTATCTCGCTTCGACGAGGCTGTTTTCTCCTACCAAAAGGCACTCACCGTCTTCAAATCATCTAAGGGTGACAACCACCCTTCAGTTGCCTCTGTCTTTGTACGCCTTGCTGACCTATACTACAAGACAGGGAAGTTGCGTGAGTCCAGATCCTATTGTGAAAATGCCCTAAGAATATATGCAAAACCAGTGCCTGGAACAACAGCAGAAGAGATCGCAAGTGGAATGACAGAAATTTCTGCTATCTACGAGTCCTTCAATGAACCTGAGGAGGCATTAAAGCTCTTGCAGAAGGCAATGAAACTATTGGAAGATAAAGCAGGACAGCAAAGTACAATTGCGGGAATAGAAGCACGGATGGGTGTTATGTTTTATATGCTGGGAAGGTATGAAGAAGCACGGAGCTCTTTTGAAAGTGCTGTAGCAAAACTCAGGGCCAGTGGTGAGAGGAAATCGGCCTTCTTTGGGGTTGTGTTGAATCAGATGGGATTGGCTTCTGTGCAGTTGTTCAAGATAGATGAGGCTGCCGAGTTGTTTGAAGAAGCAAGAGAAATACTTGAACAGGAGTGCGGCCCTTGTCACCAAGATACGCTTGGTGTCTACAGCAATCTTGCAGCAACATATGATGCCATGGGAAGGTAATAATTTCTATCCTATAGTAATTTATTTGACTTTTTCTCAAGTCTACCGATGGATTGTGTCGTAAATTTACTGTGGAATACTTTCTGCTTTTGCATTTGTTCATAGAAGCCATCCTTAAGAATAGAGACGCTCAATTCTTACAGTTGACTGCTTTTCATAGGGTTATACTGATAACTGATAACC
Source organism: Panax ginseng (assembly GCA_020205605.1). Classification (NCBI taxonomy): domain Eukaryota; kingdom Viridiplantae; phylum Streptophyta; class Magnoliopsida; order Apiales; family Araliaceae; genus Panax; species Panax ginseng. The sequence goes on from CM035128.1 coordinate 1,140,495, forward strand.
TCTTGTTGAGGACTGTCCTATGCCAAGTCTATGTCCTGATAATACTGACATACATGAATTATGTACCGTGCCAACATTTTGAGCAATGTGCAGCAGCTGATTATAGACCTGACAAGTTTGCAGTTTCCAATCTTTCTTTCATAAAGAGTTTTATAGGTATATAGCTGATTATAGACCTGACAATATAGTTAGTTAACTGTTGGGTCAAACCATTGGAACCAAATAGATTTGGTTAACCATTTTTATTTATTTAGGTTGGTTAAAGTTTGGACTCATATTTTTTAGGCTTAAATATGAATTACTACCCTAAACTATAGGCCATATTCCACTTCGGGGATCAAAGTATCAAAATTTTCAATCAGGTGATTAAACTATTAATTTTTTCAATTGCAACAAATTGAGCCGCCACGTCAGAAATTGCTGACGTGGCTATCTGAATGGGTCATTAGGCAGCTGATGTGTAAATAAAACAAATTATTTTAATATTTATTTAAACATTTATTATACAGTAAGGGCAAATTCGTCAAATCACTTTAAAATCTAACAAAAATTATTTTTAATCCTATGAAACACCTCCCTTACTTGTTGTTGGAGTGGCCCTAATCCCTCCTCCATCTTGCTGCAAATCTCCGCTATTTCGGCCACCTACGCTGCCGCCTTCTCTGCCTCCGCCGGAAACTGAAACCCCTAAAGCGCCACCTTCTCCATCCTCTGCATCTCCTCCAACAACCCACCAGTCCCTTTCTTTTCTTTTTTCTTCCACTCCTCCCCAATCTTCTCCTCGCATCCGGATAATGGATCGGCCCAGTGTCAATTGCTTCAAAGATCGAAAATGAGTTGCTGACCCATTTCGCTCTCTGGAAAAGGCAAGGCGCCACTAAAGCCCACATCGCAAACACCAAAATAGTACTCATAATATAAACCGGTAATACCAAGTTGGTCGTCTCGCCATCACGTGGCGCCACCAGATTGGCGGTCATCGACTGAATCTGTTTAGCAGAGGACCACAATTTGGCAAAAGACAATGACAGCGACCGGAAATTGGTACGATTCTTCGCCGGCACCAAGGACACGACTATTTCCGACAGCTTCTGCCAATGACAGACCAAATCGATGGCGTGAGTGATGGCGTTACAAATGTCGAGTGCCTTGACCGCTCTGTCCTGAAGCTCCAGGATGAGGCGATCCGCCGGCGTCGGTGGTTTCATCCTTGTTGTGTTGGCGAAGGATTTCTTCTTTGTGGTTTTTGGGATCTGAGATGGTATAAATTTTGGCAGGGAGAATGTGGATTTTTAAGATGGGTAACATATCTGAGACGATATAGATTTTTTGATCTGAGATGTATATGATTTTTCAATCTGAGATGGTATAAATTTTGGTTGCAGATCTTGATCTTCAATATTTGGCTAAAATGAGTTTTTGATGATTTTAGATTTTGTTGTTTTAGATCTGAGATGGTATAGATTTTATTTAGTTTAAATGATTAATATAAGTGATTTGACGAATTTGCCCTTAATGTATAATAAATGTGTAAATAGATATTAAAATAATTTTTTTTATTTACACATCAGCTGGTGATGGCTCCACTTTGAGGGCCACGTCAGCAATTTCTGACATTGCGGCTCAATTTGTTACAATTGAAAAAAATTGATAGTTCAATCACGTAATTGAAAAAATTGAAACTTTGATCCCCGAAGTGGAATATGGCTTATAGTTTAGAGTAGTAATTCATATTTAAGACTATTTTTTAAAACAAATATAGTTCAGAACCGGTTAACCATTTTTCAACCCATATTCCATACCATACCATGTGGCAGGTGCAGGGGGTCAATGCCATGTTTCTATTTAATGCTAAGTTTAAATTTTGCTACGCAATAATGGCTCGATGATTTACGGATACATTCATATTTGCTGTAACAAAGTTGGAAAATCTCTTTAATTCGATTTAATTAATTTAATTTCATGAGATCTTTAATTTTAATTTGTCAAACCAAATGACTGGCCGGCTATATATATATATATACATATATGTTTATATGCATAAACCGAAACTAATCTATCTAGAAAATTTATTACATAAACATCAAAATTGACCCACTTAATTTGTAATACTTGTCCACTTCAATATTTGTTAACTAATTTTTTTTTATATAAATTACAGTTTACTCGGTTTCCAAAAAGTAGTAAAATTTTCTACTCTCCATCGGTGAAATAGATTTGTCCTATATACAAAAACTTTAATTTTTCAGAATATTAGGAAAACCTTAATCAATCTATGTTAGAAGAAGAAAAAGTAAAAAACTAATAAGATAGAATTACAAATTTTATTTATTTATTTATTTGATAATTTGAGGGTGGGGGTTGAACTCATCATTAAGAATTTTAAATATGGAAGTGTATTAATAATTTCAATTTAAAATTTTATTAGTATAGTTTTTTAGCATTTTATTATTTATATTAATAATGTTTATATCATATTATTACTTAATTAATTTAATTGTGACGGTCACAATTTCATTTTTCAAAAGTTCTGTTTAAAAGTCAAAACATCTTAAAATGGTTAATATGGTTTTGAACCATAACCATATAGTTTCAACCCACACAACCCATATTATATTAAAAATGGTTAATATGGTTTTAGTTCTTAAATGGAACCAAACCATAACCATAATTTGAAAACCAAAACCAACCCATAACTATATTTTGCCGGGCCTAGCTGATTACTTGGGTTTTTGAATTGTACGCTCTTGGTTTGTTCTCCAAATATTTGTTCTCTTTCTCCAGAGACAAGGGATGTGGATCTTCTTGGCTCAGTTAAGGATTTCCTACCACTGTTCTTGATGGGGTTGGCTCTTAAATGAGACCATCTTCATGCATAAATCCAATATGTTCTTACCTGCTCCTCTTACTGCCACTTTATGTCGAAAGACTTGTGTTTCAAGATTTCTACTTGCTTGAAAAAATAATGCTTTGGTACATCGGACCATACCTCGTACTGTCCTCGATTGTTGAACTTGATTCTGACATGCATCCTGAAATGTTACAGGGTCGAAGATGCCATTGAAATTTTGGAGTATGTTCTCAAATTGAGAGAGGAGAAGCTTGGAACAGCGAATCCCGACTTTGATGATGAGAAGAAAAGGCTAGCTGAACTCCTGAAAGAAGCAGGGAGGTCTCGAAACAAGAAAGCAAAGTCACTTGAAAACCTAATCGATCCCAACTCTAAAAGGACAAAGAAAGAGGCATCAAAGAAGTGGTCTGCTTTCGGGTTTAGAAGTTGAGAAAAGGAAAAATCTTCCATTTCATCCTAATTAATTCTTCACGCATGCATATTCTGTAACATGTATAGGGTTATTTTCTAATCAGGCTTCGTTTTCTGTTTCTTGGGCTTAATTTCATCTCAATTATTTTTAAATATGTTTCATTGTATGTTTTTGTGATGTTGAAGGTGTTTGTAACTTTTTTTTTCTTTTTTCTTGTCTATCTAACGAAAGGTTTTGGGTTGAGTTTATAAAATTTCATTATATTGTTGTCTTGCCTGCCCATTTTCATTTTTCTAAGATGTATAAAACTTTGGGTGAAGAGTTTTAATGGTGATGTTCAAAATCCCGTGTAGCGTTTGCTGTGGTCAAAGCCTCTTCATTTGTATTTATGAAACTTCACATTTTCTTGATCTACCTTCTTCTAGTAACCTTGCCAAAAAGTGAGGAGTATATTATAACCACTTTTCTTGGACAAGCCACATAAATAAAATAGACTGTATGAAATCCATATCCATACCAACCAGACACGTAACATTATTTGCCAACTTTTTGTGATATGGTTTGTCATTTCGACTAGAGTGGAAAAGAATGTCTGCTTTTCCGGATTTGCTACTACAATATTGCTAGCCCGGAAGAAAAAATAATAAAATCACAAGTCAAATTAGAAAATTATAAAAACGATAAAATTAAACTGCCACCCTGTCTTGTCCACCACCCTCGATATATATATATATATATATATAGAGAGAGAGAGAGAGAGAGATTTGATTCATGTCAACCATTTGCTGAAATTATTATTTCAACAACAAGATCTTGCACTACTGATCTAACGGCAGGGATTGGCTAGGATGAATAACATGCTGATACTCCCTCTAGCTGCAGCCTGCAGCCAACGACTTTGTAGTGGCACAAGCAATTACGTTACAAATTTTTAATTCCAACTGTTATAGTCATGGCCGTGTAAGATTTGGTTGGTTGTTGGAATAGTAACTCTAACAAATGATTGTTATGATAAAGTCCTTTTATATATATATATATATATATTGGTAATGATTTATAACACGTACAGTAATTCTTACAATGAACGATAAAAATAGTATATGTTCATTTTTGATCTACAGCAAATCCGTCTTATAAATTTTAAAGGGTGAGAGAGAGAGAGAGGTGACAGAGGTTAGGTGTTTGTTCTGTAGAAGTACAAGTTGAAAAGGAATGTGTGTTGTGACAAATATCTGTCAGCGAGAATTACGTAGGTTAGCTGCACTAAGTTTTCAATTTAATAACTAGGGTTAGGCCACATACAACAAGGAAAATAATTAAGTAGTTACTCGTATTAAGATAAAAATCTTTATTACTATTTTGAGTAGTCTCATGTTAAATGTCTATTTTTCTTTAATAACTAAATTTTTACACATTTTTTCCTATTATACCATTAATATTAAATATCTCATATTTTTTTTATTCTAATTCTCTTTCCATATTCAATAAGTATAATTAGTTATGTGTTGAAAATATTTTGAACTAAAAAGTTAGAAAGTTACTCTCTCACCTATGTTGGAAATGATTAATGACATATTATTATGAACAATTTTGTTATTTCATTCCTCTTTTTAATATGCGTAAAAAATTCACCATGACTTTTATCTTAGGATGGAAGGAGTACTAATTAATTATGCATCCACCAAGTGTAATTAAGAATTCGTTTTACCATTTACAGTTTGGAATAAATATATTATTTATATATATAGGGCTATATGTATATACACACTATATTGACGATTTTTTTGAACTATAGCGATGGGTGAACTGTCGTCATAAACCAGAATAACTATAATGACGGGTGAACCGTCACTATAACTTAAACAAACCGTCGCTATAGGCGACAGTGTACTACACAGTTATGTATATACATTTTTCTCATATTAGGAAAAAATGTATGTACAGAGCTGTGTATTACACAGTAGGCTATGGCTATGATTTTTTGGACTATAGCGACGATTTCACCCGCCGTAATAGCTATTATGGGCTATGGCATGACCACTTTTCACCGTATATATTTCAAAAAATCTGTCGTCATATCTCTCTGTGTGTTCAAATAAATGTATCTACATATAAGCCCATATATATATATATATATATATATATATATATATATATATATATATATATATATATATAGTGGTGGTGCTCCATTTGAGAACCTAATTTGCATGCAAAGATATATACGAGTCTTGTATATATGTTATGGGACGGTGGTTGTCTGTTTGTGTCGTTTAGGCCAAATGAGAATGTCTGAATTGATATATTTCTGATATTCCCTTTCTGATAATTGAAATTAAGCTGTCCATTACACTCACGTGGCATGTTCTATTGAATTTTATAGACAAAAAGTGAGGGAAATTAAGAGGGTGACATGGAATATTGGAATAGCCATGTAAGTACCTCAATCAATCATTTCGAGTTTGTTTGATATGAAGATTGTTGTTGTATATTTATATAATTTCAGAGTCAATTAAGTTTTCTTGTATTGTAAAATATATATATATATATATATATATATATATATATATATATATATATATATATATACTATTACTTCCGTTTTAAATTATAATATCACTATTAATTTTTGAAAATTAATATATATGAGACATTTTAAAATTTAAAATTAAGATGATTCGATCATTACTAATTATAAAATTATAATAATCTGTTTGATTATAACATTAGAATGAGAAGAAAATGGAATGAATATTTCTATTCATATGTTTGATCAGAACGAATTAAGCTATACGATTTTGATATATCAATTTTAATTTATTGCGTGTTGTGGATGTAATTAGGCAAGCTAAATAAATTGCTATGGTGAGCTAGCTATATATGGCAAAAAAATCAGAACTTACTGAAATTAAAAATTAAATGACAAGAACACTAATTAAATTTATGTGAAATTAAATCGAAAAAATCACTAGACGAAATCATCAGAAATAACATACATAGAGAGAGCTCGGCCTATCATCGACTACTCCTCCGCTTCTACCGGTAAAACTCATCTTATTGTTATTGTTTCACTTGATTTCTTTTTTGTATAATTACTTTGTTGTTTACTTAATTGCTAACACATTAAACCACAAGTGATAGTTTATTGATAAAGTCTCTTTTTTTTCCTTTTTTTTTTACTGTATAAGGTCACAGTTAAAATTAAAATGTAATAGCATATACCTTTTTATAAAAGAGGACGAAAAAAAAAACTGCTAACAAATTAAAGATGAATAACTTTTCGTAATAGTCGTTCTTCGAATTAGATTCATGGGAATATCAAAAATCTTGATAGATGATTATAGGAATATATATATATATATATCCTCACCAAAAATAAAAAATAAAAAATAAATAAAAGCAGCTGAACTAAGAGTTAGGATCCGAGAGTACCAACTGATCGATCACTGATAAGATCTGCAATAAATCCTTTACCACTACTATTTGTTGTGCTACGTGTTTGTGAGACCACGATTGCCTAAATTCCCAAGAACCTAAAAAAAGTATCATGCATATATATATATATATATATATATATATACACACACACCCACCCACCCATTATTTTATGCCGTGCTGCCACAAGTACGTACCGTCCTAGCTAGAGATTATTCTGACCCCTTTACTAGCTACTACTAATTCATTTCGATTAATTTAAATGCTAATACTATATAATTAACTACGTACAACGTGGAAAATTACTACAGTGATTATGATTAATTTTCATATTGTTACTTGCGTCTAGTCGGTCTCTAATTACATTCATAAAAGCTCTCTCTATCTCTAGATAAATTAATATATATTTTCAGGACCTTTATACCGCTTTTTTATTCATAATGATTAATTAACTAGGCCCTTTATGGAAATTAAGATTGTATTCGATACTACATTCAGGGCAGAATATAAAATTAGGTATTGATACGAATTAATCCCATACATACATACATATATATTGCAATATTAGTTTAATTATAACAAATTACAAATAGAAAATAGAGAGAGGGTCCCGTGTCCACTTATGTGAATTAAAGAAGTTGTCCAATTAATATAGGTAGGTGGCCGTCGAATTGAAAAAAATCCAGAGCCACAGGTGTCACGTACATGCTGAAACCAAACTAGGTGATGGGGTACGTAAGTGTGTGAATTTTCAGGCAGCCCGACCAGCCTTTACGTAAGTAGATAGCATGCACATTCAGTTCACTTCTAGTTCTAGTTCTAGTTCTAGACTAGACTAGTTAGTTAATATTGGAAGCCTGCCTCCTCCCTACATAAGCATTTAGTAGTAATTAATTTCAATAAAGAAGATTAATTGATCAATTATATGTTATGTTAGAGCATCTCCAACACTAATAACAAAAAAAAAAAATTAAAATTGAAATTTATTGACTTACGTGATAATTTGAAGAGTATTATTTATTATTTTCATATTTTGTGTCTCATCAGTCTATTCAATTCAATGAGTTGACCCATCAATCATAATAAATATTTTTAGCCTTTAATTGTAGATTTGAAGAGTAAGAAGGAGGTTGCAGATTTGATGACTAAAGTTGGAGAGGCTGTTGGGAAAGATTTTTGTGATGTGACTCACCTATTTGAGTATCCCAAAGTGGTTGAGGAGACTATTAGAGATGGTGTTCAACCGACGAAATGACCTGAACCAATATCTAGGGCAAAGTACGGCGGCCGTCAATAATCACTCGATCGATCGGGTGTTGATCCTAGATCTTTCAATATTGATATATATTTACGCCCAAATTAAATTAATTAGAAAAATTACCAAACACGTGCGTCTACCATTCTCTAAATAAATACTCCTACTATTACTACAACGATTGTTAGTTAGTTTATAGTTAGTTCACATATATAGAATTATATATTGATAGTACCAATAATTAATATAGAGGAAAGGTAAATAATAAATATATGCAATTAACGTACGTACAGTACAAAATGCATGCATGTCCAATTCACCATTTCACATTCCAACCATGACCAACCTTTCCAACCTCATAGTAATATATAAACTACCTATGCTATGCTATATCATGGAATCAACACGCAATATATATTCATTAATTCATGCAGTTTATATTTATAGGTAACATTTATTTAGCTAGCTAGCTAGCTTAATTAATGTCCTGTGGTTGGACACAAGATATTGCACCAAATTAATTCACAATATATATATATATATATATATATATATATATATATATATATATTGTTTGAAAAAAAGAGTATGGAGTATAGAACTTAATTCTCTAGCTAGCACTTGCAATTAATTGGTAGCACTATATTGAAAAATGAACAAATGCAAACTCCTCCAAATGAGAAAATGAAACCCCATATATAATGCCTCCATATATAACCAACATTTTTCTTCACATTAATTTCATTCGTATCTACAACGTAACTGATATTATTCTAATTAATTTAATTTGGGTTTCTAAATTTCAATTAAATTCGAAAACTAAGCTTGCACGCTTTGTTGATGACAATCAGATAATTGCTAGCTAGGTAGGACTGCAGATGCACCATTACCACCACCACCTTCAACTTGAATTCAATGGATAAGTTTCATGACTTAAATTCAGTGTCAATAAAAAAATGAATCATAATCGGAAAAGCCATGCAAAGAATCAGAATTGGTCTGAGAGTTATGCACTCTAGCTAGCTAGGGTTTTGAGAACCTTGAAGGCAGTGCCACCCCCACCAAGAACCCTCCCCTTGTTTCTCTCTCCTCATTTACCTCTTTATTTTTCTCTCTCTGTATCGTCTTTCCATGTATTCGTCATTGCCCAATAAATTTGATACAAGTATTGTATAATGCTTATGTGTTAGATAAGTCCAAACCGAACTTGCTAGCCACCTAGCTAGCTACCTCATCTTAATTCCCCACACCACCTCCTCTCTCTATATAAATCTTTCTCCATCTCTCTTCCTTCAGATATAACAACTACTTATATCTACTCTTAATTTTTCACATAATTTCAATCTCTCTTTCTTTCCCTTCAGCCTCTTCATTTTCAGGCATGGTTTCCGCAGATGCTGCTCGTACAGTTGTTGGCATCATAGGTAATTAGTTTTTCATTAATTTATACCTTTTTCATTTATTCTTCATTACCATTAATTTCAACTCCTCGATCGGTCTATAATAAGCATATACTATATATAGCATATATATATATATATATGTGTGTGTGTGTGTGTGTATGTGTGTGTGTGTGTGTGTGTTTGTGATTGATTGCCAACACTCGCTATGAGCCAACTTCCGCAAAAAAAAATCACAAACTACGGTGTTTTACGCACACAAGCTTTTGTCTCTCCTCCGAAGAGATTTCATTTACACAATTAAGTTTATATATGTGTATTTTAGAAGCACACAAGCTCATATGTTTCTTATTATTAATGATTGTTTTGGTATTTCACCATTAATTTTATCGATCAAATAATCAAAAAGAGAGAGAGAACGTACTCATACATACTATATTTATTAGTTGAAGAAAATTAGCTGATATGGGTTTGATTTGTTTAATTTCAGGGAACATCATTGCACTCATCTTGTTCTTGTCACCAGTGTAAGTACTACGTACCCATTAAAAAATTAACAACTTGTATTTTTTTTTCTCAAGAAATATATAATATTAAGTAATTTTAAACATACATTAATTTCAGGCCAACATTTATTCGAATATGGAAGAAAGGGTCAGTGGAGCAGTACTCACCAGTGCCATACCTAGCAACCCTATTCAACTGTGGGATGTGGGTTCTGTACGGACTCCCCTGGTTTCACCCCCGCAGCACCCTGGTCCTAACCATCAATGGCACAGGCCTCATAATTGAGCTTGTTTTCTTAATGCTCTTTCTCATTTTCTCTGACAAGAAGAAGAGATTCAAAGTTTTCCTAATCATGTTAGCAGAGCTCGCATTCGTCGGTGTTGTTGCCCTTTTGGTTCTGACTTTAGTCCATTCCATTAAGCTCCGAACCACCATCGTTGGAAGCATTTGCATGGTGGGATGTTTTCTCATGTATGCATCCCCATTGGCCGTCATGGTTAGTCTCATGATCCATGCATATATATTATATTTATATAAGAACACTACATTAATTTTCTTTTATATTTTGAAACTTATAATATTATCAGTATAATTAATTATTGCGATGGATGCAGAAACTGGTGATAACAACAAAGAGTGTGGAGTATATGCCATTTTTTCTGTCCCTATTTTCGTTTCTCAATGGGGTTTGCTGGACTTCATACGCTCTCATAAGTTTCGACCCCTATATTGCGGTAAGTATCTTTCTCCCTCCTTAATTAATCCAGAATCTGACTCTCTTTTTTTTTTTTTTACTGTTAACTAATATTATAATGAGTAATGTTATCGATCGTGACGATTAATGCAATGCCTTATTATTTCAGGCCCCTAATGGACTAGGTACACTACTTGGGGTGGCCCAACTGATATTGTATGCAACATTTTATAAATCAACACAGCGGCAGATCGCAGCAAGACAGAGCAAAGCCGAGATGGGGTTGGCAGAGATTGCTCCTTTGCCTTCGTACTCTAAAAAACTTAACATTGATCATGTTTGATAAGTATGGAAAAAAGATGGCAATGATCTTTGGGTTTCTTGTGCTTGGCTGTAATTCCAATTCTTCCATAGAAGATAAAGTCACATTCGTCCTCAGGCTTCCAGGAAGTTGGGGCTGAGTGGACAAACCCCCAACAAAACCCAACACCAAAATAATAATATTATTATTATTAGTGATAAAAGAGACCACCGGGGGCTCATGTTACCAACGCGGTCCAAAAGACAAAAAGAAAAAAATGTAACTCGTGAGAGTCACAATCACGTTGAATAATTACATTCCAATCAGAAACAAAATAAATAATTAGACTTTTTATTTAATTTACTTCTCTATTCCTTTCAGTTATCAATTTTATTCTATATTTTATCCCTTCGTGCATTACATTCCTTCGATCTAAATATATCATAAAGATTACATATATAGAAATAATCTCATTTCCTTTCATATATATCAACATTCAACAAATACGAACTGAACATGTACCCAATACACAGAAAAGAAAAAAAAAACTTGATCCTTGGGAAAAATTCTTACAAGCATATATACAACTTGCAACGGTCATACTCATGAACAAATGTACAATTTTGTATGAATAGCATCACTGCAAGAGTGGCGCAATGAGTTCATTGTATGTACAACCTAATCAACCTGAGCTCTCACAGGAGCCCCCTAAATTTGCCATGCATTGTGTCATTTACTAGCTAGCAATCTGATGATATTACGACCTGATGATCTTGATATATCCGCACACTCTTGCAAGTCTGCATCACAGGCAATTAAAACCCACTCGTGATCATCATTTAAATACTTGACATCAAATGTATCCATCTCTAACTACAGCCTCTTTGCCACTTCCTCCTGCTGAGATTTATTCCTGGATCCGTCTATGGTAGCAAGTACTAAAATATTATCGTGTATTTAATTTATTTGAGTTCTCATTTCCTCTAAATATAACAAAATCAGGTGTATATATAATGAGATATTTATGCAAGTTGCAATTTGTAGCTTTCCAGCAGACACGTGGGTAATTTCGGACCAATCAATCATCAATATCGTGTCAGTTCCACATGAACATGCTACGTAAGGAGTGAGGTGATAACAGATGGTAAATAATAATAGTAATAAAATAAAACGACAAATAAAGAAAATTGTTAGATAAATGTAGTTGTAACGACACCAGGAAAAAAATATAACTACTATTTTTTTATGGTTTAAAATTATATATATATATATAAAGCTCGTTTGCAAAATTTATAAATATTAAAAACGTATTTTTATTTATTTTAATAACGGTAAATATTAATGAAATTATGATGCGAGTATATTGTGTCATTTATATGGCTAACAATAAAAAATAAAATTAAAAAAACTCTTTTATAGCATAAAGAAATTTGTCAAATACGACTCTTGAAATAGAGGGGGGCAGGGGGTACCAGTTTGTTTTTGGAAGGCAAGCCAATACGAAATGGACTAGAAAATAGAAAGTATTTTTTTGGGCCTTCCATTTCAATTAGGACCGGAACGTGGTGCAGTATAAATTTTTTGACCATGGTCGGCCCATCCCGAATACGAATTGAACCAATCCACAACAAAACGCCCAAAGGTTTCAACTTTCAAGTCTCAGCTTTCATAGTCGGACTGGGACTGGGACTGGGGTTTAATCAATCATAAGTTTCTCTCTCCTCTCACCGGTACTCTGACTCGTCCTACTGTAAGATCTATTCCATTCCTATTTTGTGCGATTGATATGATGAATTCAATTGTCTTAGTTTTCGTTTTTGATTTGATTGGATTTTACCAGAGAAATGGATGGCGATATACCCAATATAAAGAAATGGAATGTATTGTATCCTGTTTATATAAATTCAAAGAAAACGATAGCAGAAGGTAGGCGAATTAATACAACCAAAGCCTGCGAGAACCCTACTTGTACTGAGATTGGCGATTGTTGCAGCCACCTGAAAATCCCTTTTGCAGTTGAGGTAGATTTGTTTAATCATAAAAGAAAATTACTGGATTTTATGTTTCTGTATACATGTAGTATGCTGGTATTCTTGGTTGTGTTATGAATATTTGATTGTAATGTGGTACTCTTTATTTGGAAAGATAGATAAGGCTTATCCCCGCGATTTTATGCAAAGAGGGAGAGTGAGGTTTTTACTGAAGAGGGAAGACGGAACTTTATACAATCCAGCAATCTCTTCTAGTAAGCATTTGCCTTTCCCCCTGTTTATTCAACTTGAATGAATGCATTATTTGATAAATGAACTTTCTTTTGCATGTGATGAATTGTTTTCCATTATGAGCAATAAGTTCGCATCAGTACATTGGGCATACTATTTACTAGTGGAATAAGCATGTTGTTTAACACCATAAATGACAAGTTTTGTATATTTTTCACTACAATAATATTTGTGTGCCCCTAAGTTGCTAAGTTATTACTGTTTCATTTTAGTAGGTATTTTATGTCATCTATGTAGCTTCTATTTTCTAATCATTACTCGTACTGTCTTTTAATCTTTTTGTCATGCAAGTAGCTAACAAACTAAGTAGTGGAATAAAACAAGAAGGAAGATCATCAAACTCTTCAGTTCATGTCATTTATTGCGTGGGTGAGGCGGCAAGCTAATCAAGTTTGATTGTCCCACATATACAGATAACTATGCTGCCTTTTTTTGTATTTGTGCAATGGGTGGGCAAAGCACTAAAAATTTCCAAATCTAGGTGAGGTAAGCGTCAGCACATTATTAGCCATAGAGACAGTAGGTTCGGTGACCATTAGAACACCCAAAGTTCTTTTCATGCCTGTCTTGACAAGCTAATCAGCGCAGCAATTATCTTCTCCCCTGTTTTTCAGTTCGATCTTATTTCCTGAATTTAATGGGGTTTGGTAATAAGGGGTTTCCGTGGAAGGTGGGGATCGAAGGAAAGTTGCTTTCTTTTCTTCGACAGGGGCTTGGGGGAAGATTTTGACTTAGGATAAAGTTTGGAAAAGGGAAGATTAGTTGTGAATAGATGATTTATGTGCAGAAATGATTGAGAATCGACAGATCACTTGTTATTGTATTGCAAGTTGATTAGGGAAATTTGAGCAATGTTATTGTCGATATAGTAATCAAAATGTCAATTTGCAACATAACTTGGAATCTCATTATATTTATAGAAGGCTAAATATAAATTATGGGCAAGCAAGAAACAATGTTATTTACATTTTCTGGAAGATACACATCCATATGCATTATGCAGTTAGAAACTGAATTATCTTATCCGGAGAGAACAAACTAGTCACATTTATCACTTTATAAAGAATAGTGAACTAAGGCCCAGGAGGTTTGGGAAATTGAATATAGAATGATAATAATATAATCTCTGTTTTCCCCAAAATAACATTTAACTCACTCCTAAGGCTACACATCTAGAAAACTACAACTTCAATGTGTATATAACAGATCTCCCCAACTATCTAACAGAAAAACTACTAATAACAAAGTTTCACAAATCAATGACTACATATTGTGAAAGTAAAAGCTGGAGCAACTTCAATAATAATAATAAAAAAAAAAGATTGTATTGTCGCTTAGAAAAATATTATTGATACACCCATTGTGAAGCATCCAACGGTCACCCAAGGGCTCAATCGTTCTCCTGTAACAAATATGAAAAGAAGTCAGCCTGAATGTATAATGTTTAAGAAATTGATTTAAACATGTTATTCATTTCACTAATTCATGAGATATATATGGGTGGAAGTCTGTCCGTCTGTTAACAATGGTTCAATTATTATCTTTAATAAGTTGGCAGTAGCCAATTGTCAGGGAAAACTTGAATTTTGAGCTGCACAACAATGTTGGCCATAAATTATGATCCAACCATTTACTTTCCACCCAATTGCAAAGGTTATGTGCTTCTAGTCTAAGGAAGAGCGGAGTTAATAGGGAACTAGAGTTACGTGAAACCAACAATGGTGCCAAGTCTCAATTTGAAATTGTGACTTCCATTTAGTCTGGTGGATCAAATTAATGCATAAAAAGACAACATAGCGATATTCTCATTTATAATGGGGTCTCCATAGCGAAGATTGTAATAGTACCTATTCTTGCTGCCTTCCAAAAGAAACCCCTAAATCTGCCAAAACACCAATAAGAATGCCACTTGAGTCAAAGGTTATTCATCTAAGGAAAAAAATAACTTTATGACTGAAGAAACTCTACAGATCACCCAAAGAGATCAAACCAGAAAACAGAAATAAGGGAGAAATGGCAGAGCCTCAAGGAATAACCACAAGGTCGTTACTTGGGGGCAAAATTTACCTTACCTATCACAAACAAAATAAAATTACAGCTGACACACATATTTCAAATCCTGGTGCAGACTTATAACTCTTTCGTTTCAATTTATTTAAGCTAATTAATCACTTTTATTATTGTTCTTTTTATGTACTGCAAGGTGTCATTCTTACTCAGTAAAGAGAAGAAAAAAACTAAAAGTGTCGCTCGCTCCCATATGTTAGAATTCCTTTCAAACCAAATAGTTGCTTTTGGCTTAATAAGATGGCACAAATTATTTTAACTATGACAAAGCGCATGTTTACCAACTATGACAATACACATGAGTGATGAGTCCTTTCCAAAAGGTGGTTTTGCCGGATGGGGCTCAAATGCCATCTGTCACTGTTGCATGACCAAAATTATGCCACTCCACTACAATATATGACCTTAATATATGCTAATTATGTTTTAACCAATCATTCTTTGTTGCATGCGTACCATAACCAATCATTCATTTACTTCTGATTTTAACTTTCACATCTAATCCTCAGTCTTTTTCTCCATTTGGCAAACAGGTACAAAATTTGGGGATACAAGTCAGAGCTACTCTAAATACTACATCTCCATGACTCCATCTATCCATGGCAGAGGATTTCAAAAGCTTCACCACTCATGATCTCTTCTCATGTACTTGCTAATATTCTATCCTCCAGAAACCGCTAAATGTCAATAACCACTAAATGTCTCTAAGAAATCACATGCTATATATAACCAAATAAATATAATAACCAAACGGATTCTTGTTCTCTCCCAATTCTTAATCTCATCAGTCTATGATTAATTTGGCAGATATTTATTTAATAACATTTCAGCTTGCAGTTATTATCATAATCATTTTTTTGGATAAGTTTCCTGAGTATGTCAGTAATCTTAACTTTGGTAGCAACTTCTTCCACCAAATCAGATCAAATTAAGAAACGAAAACACAGATAAACATAGAAAAATCATGTATATAAAGGGAGAGAAAGAACACCAGCAGGTTTAGGAAGAAGATGACCCACTCCCAATGGGTCCTGCATACCCGGTTTTCTGCTCAAGGAAGGTGGGAAATTGCATCTTCAAGAAGGTACAGGTGCAAATTACCAGCAGCACCACCGTCAGAAATGAATGGAAATTAAACAGCGCCAACTGCCAAAAAAAAAATTTAACACCCAAAAAGAAAAGAAATGTTAATACCCTCAAACTGGATCGACATTGATGCTGAGGTTATAGTCTTCAGCTAGACTACTAGAATTAACAGAGGGTAGTAGAGAAAGAAAATTGAGAAGAAAGGTTATATTACTTCATTTCTGTATTCTTCAGCCATAAGATAAGATACTTTATAGGCTTACTAGTACAAGAACCATACTCCTTTCATTATTAGCTAATTATTTATCAGCCCTTGGATGGGATAACACTTGTTGTTTCTCTTCTTGTCCTCCAACTCAGCTTTCTCCAAGTCCATTTGTTTGCCTATTTCTTTTTCCCTTAATTCCACTTGGTCAGACATGGTATCCTCCTCATTTTCTGTTCCTGTTATTTCTATGCCAGTTGGTTCTTCATTTTCCAATTCCTTGTTTGTCTCTATCAAGATTTCCTCTTCACTGTGCTGGGTTGATTAAAGCCTTCAGCTGGAATGGCCTTATTGTTTGTATCAGACATCCCGACCTTAATGATCACAAATGAAAAGAACAAAAAAATAATAATAGAAAATAACAGAATTTTCATACTATGTTTTAGCTTACCATATTTCTGGATTCTCCACCGAACTGACTGGGCTATATCTCCTTCCTCAGATTCAGGAGAGAGAGAGACTGAAAAAGAAACAAGCTTTTCTTAGTTTTCTCTACTAAACTTTAAAACTAAGAAAGCATCTTATATACGACGTCGTTTTTCTCTCGGAGTATATACTAGGACTATGCATCCAAACAGGCATCTAGGAGGATTAACAAAAAAACTAATAACATAGCATAGCAACGCATTTCCATATTCCCGCCAGTGGAAAACTTCTTTTGCGACCATAAAATTTTGAAATCGGAGCTCCAGAAGGAGGTGAAATCTATTTCAAGGTATTGCAATCGAAACTCAGTATTATTTCAAGTGAAATAGTTTTTTTGCACGGAAATTTCTGAATATCTACCCACTCAGTTAACAGAAGGGAGATTATGCATAATTTTCTTGTTGAAGATATCTGAAATTCTTAGTTTTGCATATAGATTGTGCTTTGACTGGTTTACAATCAGCTTTAACTATTTATTTTACTAGAGGAATCAAGTTAATTTCTGATAATTCCATCTGTTCTAGAGAATTTTGAATTATAAAACTATCACGATTAGATGAAGAAATGATTATATGTTCAATTTCCATTGGAATTTATATGATCTGTTTGATTAAGATGCAGAAAAATATTGTCTCACACATTTGCTTTACTGTTTTCATATATTTGTTACTTGAATATGAGTGAGCATGTACTCAGGTCTGTGCTGTAGGATGATTGTTAGAAGCTTTTGGATAGTGGATTTGTAAAGCTAGATTATGTTTTCAGGTCTGGTGAAACTTTGAAATTCCGTTAACATTGGGGATCCTCGGGGAGATCAAAAACCTGTGCCTAATTTGTGCTCTCAAGTAACACATGATAGTTACTAACAGGACTGGCTCAATGCATCGACGGAAGTTTAAGGGCAACTCGATTTCTGCTGGTATTACTTCTTTTTCTTTTTTAAAATAAATTTTAGTTACAGCTTTTGAGTTTTAGTATTTTGATTCACTCTCTTTGCATTATTATGCTGTTTACAATTCAGTTTGTTTTTTCCCCTATAAAGATAAGAAAACTGATTCGGGGATAAATAAAGCATCATCAAAGGATCTTAGCCCATCACAAAAAATTATCAGAGGTTAGTTGATTCAAATGGATCATCTCTCCATGCTTTATTTGCAAAATGAATACTTTCCTCTCTTTTCAATTTGCTTCTACGCAGTAGGTTCAGAATATTTTCTGACATAGGAGAATCAGGTGATGTGATTTCTGTCTGAAATCACGAAACTCTAATCTCATATGGACATCTTGATCCTCTTATCCTACTATTGTACACTTGATAAGCACATGTACTTATCTAGGTATCATGTATGCCTTTGTCGTTTTAACAGACATGACATGAATACATACTTATTCTTGGAAGTCCTAGTCTTAAGTATACTTGTAAAAAATTTATAGCATGATATTTCCCACTATATCTATAAAGGAATTTGTACTATTTCAGAGTTTAAGAAAAGTGAAATCAACAAGTATGGTGCTTCACCAAGTTGTCCTGATGCACCAAGAACCATCACAACAGGTTAGTTTGTAAAATGAGCTGTTATACCTGTAATGTTGACAACTACTTATGACTGAGTTCCTTTTGTAATTTTCCTTTTCTTTTCAATGAGTTAGGTAACATTTTTTTGGGTACAAAACAGGTTTAATCTAATTGGCCAGCTTGTAAATATCTGATTGATATCTACCATCGACAGGACTTTCTATATCTTCCTTGGATCTAGTGTCGTTTGTTCTTTTCTTGTCTTTTTCTTGGTTATCACTACATTTTCTTCTTTATTTATCTTTTAGAGTGGCAGGTCCTGTACACTACTCAATTAACTAAAAAGGTGAAGAAATTTCATGATGGTTTTTTAAAACTAGCAATTTGTGGAGCACAAAGGAGGCAGGTTAATCTCTATACCCTCTATCATGCAACCAACCAGTGCCTGTTTTATATTTTGGTGTCGATTTTCCCTACATACTTGACCTAGTGAAGTAGCTTAGGCTATGTCTCAACATTCGTTAATTGTCTATGGTTGAATTACACTTTTTGTGGCAAGTGAATTTGTATATCCTTACCTAAATTGGAAAAAAAAGGAAATAGGGAAATTATACCATCTCTCTTGGTATTTCGATAAATTATAAGCTGATTTGGAACATGTGTGTGTGTGTGTGGGAGAGAGAGAATAAATTGTTAAAAGGTATTGATTAGAACTTTAGCTTCCTAATGTCTTAGGTTCAAGTATTTCCGCTTGCATATGGTTTCTCCATTATGTTGTAATAATTTGCAAGGCATTGTATTGCCCCGTGGTTTGTTACTCCACATGCAAGCAGGGGGTCACACGTTAGGGGAGTTTCAAAGCATGATATACATTTTGGTAATTGGCCCATTCTTCAGAAGTTTATTTGCCATACAATTACATGGAATTCAGTATTATCAAGCGTCCAAGAGTGCATGGTCATAGTTGAGTCCCAATAGCATCATTTATTTTCATGTAGCTGCATGAGGTAGAAACCTCTCTCCTTTATCCGTTACTCTAGCTAGTTCTACTTGATTCTAGACTATAATGCAATAGTGAATTTTTTCTCTAGTCATTTATTATAAAACCTTTTGATATCAACTCACTATTCTATTGTTGTTTTTTCACAGAAAAAACACATGGTAATAATCCTTTTTTTGGGTCACTGATCAGATCATGCTGTATGATGAAACCAGGAGACTACTTGATAGCAGGTTCCTTAAAACGAATGAAATGATTAGGTCAGGTGAATCACTAATGCTTGAAGGCCACTTGGTGGATATTGGAGAACTTGAAGGGGACCATGAACCTCTGATTTACTCGAATGTTCAAGAGAGAAATGTCAATGAAATTGAAAAAGAAATACTGGATGTACAACAAGTCAAGAAACTCAAGACACAGAAAAATAATCCTATGGGTTTGTTTGTTCTGCCTATCTGAATACTGATTCGTATTTTGGTGAAGCTCTAGTTCTACTATATGCATGAGAGGGTTGTTAACTTTGGTTAACCTTACCTATTTCTTTGGCATCATTACATTTGTCCCATCGGCATGCTAAATGTTCATGTTTATCCCTCTCCCCCCCAAAAAAAAAAGAAAAAGAAAAAGAAAAAAAAAACATCCCAGTTTGTAAAACAAAGAATATGATGTCTAACTAATTAACGCGGGATTAGCAGCTGGCAAGACATAAAAGGCTGGTATAGTATAATCTGCCTTCTAGTTTGTGCTTCAATTGCTTTCAATTTACTTACTACACTTTAGATGCTTGCCGGTATAAGTATGGAGAAAGACAATTTGTCAATGATCTTATAGCCTAGCATACCGATGTATTTTGATTTTTTGGTATTGCAGAATTCAAGAGAAGTGAAATCAGTGAGCAAGATGCTTCACCAAGTTGTCCTGATACATCAAGCACTAGTGGAACGGGTTAGTTTGTGCATCCACTGTTGCATTTGTAATCATCACAACTACTTTGTAGTATTTTGAAGTTCTTGTACTTTACCTTCTCTTCTTTGCCTCTTCTCCTTCTATTTTCCCTAGTGGTACATAACAGGTTAATCAATTGTAAGATGGACACTATTTGATAAACAATTTAACACAAACAATATGACTTATTTTCATCTTCCTTGAATCAATTGCACTTCATTTATTTCTCTCTTTTTCTTTTATAAGCTAACATTTCCTTTCCTTTCTTTTTGTCAAATTAAGAATGGGCGGTCTTGTACACTACTCAATTAACTCAAAAGGCCAAGAAGTTTCACGATGGCATATTAAAACTTGCACATTGTGGATCGCAAAGAAGACAGGTTGATATTCACACTTCTATAAGTCCTGCCAACCAACTCCTATTATGTCTTTTTAGTGTCCAATTTCCATACAGAATTTTTCACATTATCAGTTAGCTAAGGTGTGCTTAACATTCCCTGAGTTTTTATTAAACAGCTCTTTGGGTGTTAAATTAATTAAAAGGAGAAAAGGGGAATTGTGTCAGGTATGTAATAATTTTTAAGCTGCCTTCAAATATTAAATATGTATGAAAACTTTAAGTGCAGCGTGGAAACCTACCAAGTGTTTGAATTGCATAGTGAAGATTTTTTAACTTTATAGGTTGAAGAGATTCACTTTTATTCGTGGGTTTCGAGTAGAAGAGGAAATTTAGAGGCACAGAGAAAGTTGTGTGCCTTTAATTCATAATATTATTATGCTACTGGTGCTTCAGACATCAATAAGTATAACCTTCTTCTTTCCCACCTCTTATCGCTTCAAGAGATTTGCTTTTGCCACAGCATCTTCACACAAGTTGCTTATAGTAATGTACTAATGGTGTAGGTAGAAATCAGTAAAAGCTTATGGTGTTTGGTGCCTTTTTTCCCCTTTGTTTGTGTTATTCAAGTACATGAAACTAACTCTTTCAATCCTTTTTGACAGTGTAGATAACTCAGAAAAAATATTACTATTGTTAATTTGTTATTGTTGGCTGGAAAAGCACATATATGCTCACAATTCCTTTTATCAGGTCTTTCTGTATGATGCAAACAGAAGACTCCTAGATAGCAGGTTCCTTAAAAGCAATGAAATATTAGTTCTGCTGAATCATTGAAGTTGGATTGTCATTTGGTGGAGATAGGAGAATGTGAAGGAGACCAAAAGCCTCTAAAGAACTCCAATCTTCAAGGAAAAAATTGCATAGCGGTTGGAGAAACAAAGGTGTTGCATGAACAAGTCCAGAGCCATGCTAACTATCCTGTTGGTTCGTCCACCTCTTCTAACTGATTTGAATTCCGGTGAAGCATGTCGTACTGTTGTACTATGCCATTTGACTAAGTAGCTGCTTAAATACTCATAATCGCTTACTTGTGTATTCGGCTTAATATTTAAGTGTTGTTCTAATACATTAGAATGCAGAATGGGACGCTATGTACACTACTCAAATAACTCAGAAAAGCAAAAAGTACCACTGTGGGATACTCAGACTTTCCTCTTGTGGTTCCTACAGAATGCAGGTTAGTTAATGCAGCGTCCCTGCAACAATTGTTTCGGGAAGCAACTTTTCGGATTGTAAATATGCAATTGGTCTGCCGCACCGTAATTTTCCAAAATTTTTGCACTTACACTGTGAAATGCTATGAACTAGAAAATTTTCAGGAATAGAGTTGGGGTACCAGATGGGGTATCAAATTGATGTGTCATTATTACATTGGTTTCAGTAACTATCACATTTATTGCATAATCAATAACCATAATATGGTCAACCAATGTAATAATAACATACAATTTGGTAAGCCATGTTGTGACACTTGGCATTATTCAAATTTTAGTCACCTAAGGAGCATAGTTGAAAGCGCCTTAAAAAAGCTACTTTATAACTGTTGTATATTTTGCAAACATGCAACTTATAATTAATTCGTCTATAAAGTGATTTTCACACTATTTTACAATGGTCATGAAACCATATTGTTACGGACTTTACTGAGCTTAAGTTGTGATTTATATGGTAACTTTAGAAAAACTCCATTCAAATTATAACTTTCACGTTATTATACCATAAACATAGTTGTTAAGGCGTCGCTAGGCGACTAGGTGTCCAGTCGGTCCGAGGAAGGCAAGGTAGGGCGACTTGGTGGAGGTTTGCAAGTCAGGCGCCTAGGAAATCAAGAGACGCTTCATCAAAGACTTAAACGAGCTGAGCGAGCAACTTGAATTTGTTGTCCTGGGTTAAAGAAAAACGACGTTGTTCTGAATTTTGCAGCTGGCCTTAATCACAGCAGTAAAAGAGAAATAGAAGAGTAGAAGGGGGAGAGCGAGAGAGGCGAGTGGTTGACAGCTCCGGCCGACGAGGCGACAACGACTACTCACACTTTTGATCTCTCTTCTTGCTCTTCTTTCTTTTTCTCTTTCTTCTTTTGTTGTTTTTTTTTTGTTTCGTTACATTTTACCCACAACTATGATTATATAATATGTAAACTATTATTATATAATATATTTACAGTTTACCCTATGATTATATAATATGTTACAGACTTAGGATAATGGGTTGGATAGCTGGTCATATAATATATAACACCTGTCCCACTATGGTGATGAGCGGAAGGATAATCTCAGACTTGGGATAATGGGTTGGATAGCTGCTCATTTAATACATAACACCTGTCCCACTATGGTGATGAATGGAAGGATAAAAATAATGTTATTTATTCATCTACATGTGTATATCTAAACTTGCTTTGGTACTATCACTATTACTTGCATTACATGACATGCAGTTAATATTAAATACTTTGTATAGTATAATATTTATTTGTTACTTATACTATAATATATTATATTTATTACTCATAAAAATTAAATATTATTTAAGATAATCAATAATAATTTAACTTTTAATTTTGATATTTCTATTAAATTATTATATTTATTATTCATAAAAATAAATATTTTTTAAAGATTAACAATAAAAAATAAATATTATTGTTAGTAAATATGTTTTGAGTTTTAATGTATATAAAATTTCATTGTTCAATGTACTTTTAAAGAAAAATAAATAATGTATAACTTGTACCTTGTGAACGACTTATCGCCATACGAACGCCATGGTAAGGCGCCCACCTGGCGCTGTTCCTCGCCGAGGCTCCGTGACGACTATGACCATAAACCAATTTATTTGCATGTGTATTTTACTGTGAAGTTTGAATACACAAGTTTCTTGCCTTTTGCTACGTAATATATGCAATCAACATCATTTCCTAGTGTTAGTTTTTGCATTTTAATGATTCAAAGTTTGTTAATATAAGTATATACCTTATCTTTTAACCGAGGGATAGGATAATTTTTTCTTGCATCGAGTGGCCTTCTGCTATGCGGGCCTTTAGGTGTATTTCCGTGATAGATCTGTGATGAGAGTGGACAGTTGCACTTTTTTTTCCGTCAGTGATACTTCGTGAAGGTGGATCTTGTTCCACCCTGTTATATTATATCCTCTCTTTTCAATTAATAATTTTTTTAATAAAAAAAAGATCTTTCTCATGATGTAAAACAGTTGAAATAATTTTTGAGTTTCGTAGTTGAGTTGATAGCTGATGTAAAACTACTTTTGTAGTATTGCCTTTATTGAATATGTTGATTGGCCATTATTTACCCTGAGATTTTGTTTCCATGGACACTCAGTTATCTTTATGTCAATAAATGAAGGCATTACTAATATACCTTGTTACTCAGCAAGACAGATGATGATCCATGATTTAGATAGAGTGGCCAAATCCAGATAATCTCCTCTAACTCTAGGAGTTGTTGTAAACTTGAAAAGCTGATGCTCTAGTTACCAAATTTAATTTCCAGATATTGCAAAAAACTTATAAAGTATAGCTGTCAAGAATAAAATGGAAGAATTCTCTCTGCTATCTCCATTTTATTTGCTGGCTGTCATTATTTAGTTTTCAAAGAAAGGAATCTCCAAGTATAGTCTACTGTTTCTTTTTAGTGAACTGATTCTGTGAAGTATGTCAGGTTTCTTTACTTGATGAAGATGGAACCTCTTTAAGTCGTAGATACCTCAAGCTATTGGAACATCTGCATGCTGGAAGTACATGTGAACTTTCTAATTATTTGGTGGAGGTTGGTGAGCTGCGTAAACATTCTGATGGTATAAACCTTTCTAAGAAGTAAATTTAATTGTTATATTGTTATTTTAACTTTTAATTACTAAATATGATGTAGAATTCTGAAATTTTCACGCCTCTTTAATGTCATCATGTTTGGTGCTTATTAGGGTCCTGATATTCCCTTTTGAATGTATTGGTTTGGTTGTGTAGAGCATCTTCAAAAAAATATATCCGTATGGAAAGATAAAGATTCATGCATCAGAAGCTCTAGGACTGAAATGCATAATTGACCCTTCAGTTTATACCGTTTTTACAAATCCCTTCCTTAAACTTTTTTTTTGGCATAGCTCACCCTCCAATTTGTATAAGTGCTAAAAAAAGGACCCCATTAACACATGATGAAAAAAAGTAACGGGACGTTATGATTTTGGACAGAATGTGCAATAATGAGGTAATAATATAATAATTAGACAAAATTTTGGACAGAATGTGCAATAATGAGGTAATAATATAATAATTAGACAAAATAAAAAGATAAACAATCACTCACCCCCCTTTCCAATTTGCACATCCAAATTCTAAAAATAAGAAGTATCATCTTTCTTGTTCTCCCGCATCTCGCTGGTAATCACTGTGTTCGCTGGATCCACCATTATTGTCAAAGGAGCAATTAATTTGATGACTGTAAACAGTGAATTATTGGTTATATTCATTTTCAATTTCTACTATAATTATGATATAGCATGATTAGCATAGCTGCCAAGTCTTTTATGGCATTAAGGAAGCCCAAGGGTTAGCTTTTTCCTGCTATTAGTCTCTCATTTGATGCTTAATGTTCTGGTATCCCTTAAACTAACATATTGGCTTGGATGTCTTGCAGAACTTCAAAGTAATGCTTCACCACGGAAAGAATCCGATTCGACTGTCAGAAGCTCTCAAGCTGAAAATAGGAAAACAAGTATGGAATCTTTTACAAAAAAAGCCGCTACGTGATGGTATGTAAGCGTCATTTCGTGTCACATAAAATATTAGAGTATAACTCAAAAATGTATATGTTTGCCTTCTCTCTATATATGCATTAATGTCTTGTCTATGAACCTCTTTGTAGTCCCTATTTGACGTAGAATATGGGCAACATACAAGTTTGGGTCTGGTGACTCTGGCCTGACCCTCATTATTACTGTACAACACAGTGTAGGAAGCTTATTTGGAGTTCTCTGAAAAAGAAAGAAATTCATTGCAGTTACTTTTCAATTTGATATATTATAGGAGTATAAAATAATCACATGTTTTTGGCATTTTACTCATGCTGCCTCGAGTAAATCCCTCAAGGCCTGGTATCTTTTAAAAGAATAGTAGTGGCAATACATTGGTCATGTCTGAGCATTGTTAGTTTTGTAGTATACTACATATGGAGATAGTGCAACTTTTTGTTGTCTTCTGCAGCTCATGCAATCTTGTCCATTCTCAAAAAACCCGCAACTCAAGAGGGTATTGTTTACTTGAGAGAATCTGTAGATGTATGCCATGCTTCACAAACTTCAGATTTTACTCATTTTGATATCCAGAATGGAGTACAGGGACAACGTGTGGAAGGCTCCCATAGTCAGAGCAGTGTAGTGGATGATAATAAGAATCAGGAAGCTATCATCACATATAACTACAATGGTGATAATATAAATCCTTCGGACAATATAGGAGAGCCACAACCAAAGATTATTACTTCATCCGGTCTTTCTTTGGGGTATGTATATACTTATTATGCTTGAAAAATACCAGATTTATAATATTATAAAAGTACATACACAGCTACACCTTTGAAAATTTGCAATGCTTAGGTTCATAATTGTTTGGGCTGAACATGCAAGATCAGAAGGTTATAGGTCATGAAAAATTGTATATTGATCCCTTTTATTTTGTTGTGCCTCAAGTGAGGAATCTTTAGTAGGAGCACACATGCTTTCTTTGGAAATAAAATCATTTCCAATGTGTCATGGAAACTAAAAATCCCCTTGTTTCCTAATCCATTGAGAATTTTAAGAATGACACCATTTTTAGGTGATAAGTGACTAGACTTCTAATTAAGGTTGTAAACGGATATTTTCAGATGCAGATACAGGTATATCTGTCCGTATTTGTATTCATATATCCGTATTTGTATCCGTTTTGGATGGATACAAATACAGATAATATTCTCGCTTTGACACGGATACGAATAATATCCACTTTGACGAGAATATGGATACGAATTTTTGGAGCGATACTCCATTTACAACCATACTTCTAAGATAGTGATAGCAGAGGATATAAATGCGACATCGTTAACAAAATGTAATGATTTTCTATGGGATGTTTAAATTTTCTTGGGCCAATCCTTCTTGTGCTGCTAAATTTACTAAAAGGTGATGCAAAATATGCCTTTACTGTCTGTATACAGGAAACTTCAACTGATCAACTTCTGTTATCAATTTATTCCAGATCAGGGGCATCAAACATCTCAAGAACCGTGTTTGACTTAGAGTTCAGTGATAGTAGCAGGAGAAGTCCCACGTCTTCCATGATGGATCAAGTGGAAATAAAGAAATAAAAAATATCCTTGAATTAATATCTTCCAAAGGCAAGTTTTACCCTAGTTGTATGTACTTGTAAAAGCTAGTTATTTAATTTCCTAAATGTATTATATTAACTGTAAATGGTATATGCAGCATCTAGCTTCAGTTACAGTCAATCGTTCAATGAAGTGTACCCTGGAAAGTCATCCCAGGTTTGGGTCTTAATGCTTCTTAGCCTCTTAGTTGTTTGCCTTCGATGTGTGGTTGTTTACATGCCATACAAGTCTGTGCTCTTCATGTCTAGATGCTTATGATACTAACATACAGTGAAGAGGGATCTATTCCCCCATTCCTAACCAAAGAAAGAATACAAAATGAGAGAACATGGGGAAAGGAATAAAAGGAGGAAAAGTTCCAGTAGAATTCCTAATGGATAGAACTAGTTGTAACCATCCCCTTTTGCGAGTTATGTGTGTCATGGGGAGTCTGAAGTTGAGATGCATGATTTGTTTTATATTTAATTTTTAATGTGATATTTAGATAGATTTCTGATATCCATCTCAGAAGTAGACTTTAAATCTTGTTGCCAAGTGCAGGAATGTCTTCCATTCCTCATTAATATAATTTTTACGATACTGCTCAGTTCTGATAATATATATATATATATATATATATATATATATATATATATATATATATATCCTATTTGCAATTCTTTCGGTGTAGGCTTGTGCAGATGACATTGGAATCGGTTCAAGATGTAATGAAGCTTCAGACCCTTGTGATGTTGAATGGAAGAGTCCCAACAAGCATATAACTGACGAATTGCCAAGTTTTGATCTTGGATTCTGAATAAGGTGTGTACCATAGTTTATTCCTTTATTTCTGCCAATCTCAATACCATTAACTGTGGTATTTTGTTATGCAGATAGCATCAATGGCTATGAAAGACTTCTCAAAGCATTTTGGCCGCAAAAAGATGTTCTGGGCCATCTGGCTATTCATCCAGCTACAAAAGAATCTTGTTCAGCAAAAAAATACTGTAGTCATGCACCTTGTAAAGCATCTGATATGATACATTATTCTTGACCATTTCCCTATTTAGTTTTCATAATAAGTAGAAGAATGAGAGTAAAAGCTGGGAACATGTGTTAACTGATTATATGATTGTATTCATTCCGACTGATCAAGCCTGGATGAGAAGCCTAACTTTGTAAGCTTGAATGGCTGTTTCATTTTGGAAATTTTGAGATATCTAGATGATGCTTGAGACCAGTCATAATGTTGTGTTCAGTACACAAATTTAACAGTAGGGCTCTGCCAGATTTGTGCAAAATTCTGTGTTAAAATAATGTGCAAAAATCATTTCTTGATATTAATTATTCTCTCATACACCTATACTAAGAAATCAGTCATTGCATACCCTTTAATGGGAAAGTTTGGTAACAGGAGAACCTTAATCACATTTTGGGATATTTCGATCCTTGCAACAAACAGTGCCTACGAGGTTGAAATGGACACGTTTCAGACAAATCTGTAGCTGCTGAGGGTATCCAATACACATTAATGGTAGTTTAGAACAACCCCGCAGGTTGTGATAAAATGTTTATAAAAAAAAGTTTTAAGGGTTTTTGTATGTCTTGAACTGTTGATAATATATATTAGCATTACTGATGTGAATGATAGGCAAATATGCTTAGCTGTGATGTTCATATTTACCATTTTCGAATATAACATCTTACAAACACTAAGGTTTCTTATGAATGAAAAAATATGTGTTTGGTTCCTTGGGGGAGGGAGAACATGGAATGACATCTTCATTCCATTCCTTCAATCCAAACGTAGCATAATCAAATAATGTTGGCTCAGTCGTTTGGGATGAATATTGAGCTGGCCGGTTTATATTGTGTACAAATGCCATGTATTCGAGTATAAAGAGTTGAGAAGTGAGAAACTTGTGTGGTAGATATATTGATCTTTTAACATTGGTGAAGTAGATTAAGGAGTTCCACAAGAAAAACAAGTGAATAGATGAGCTTGAGCTTCTGCTCCAACATGATGAATTCTTTTGTCCTCTGTTATCGTCCCGAATCAGTTTTTGTTTCTCATTCTTCTTGGACTTGAGTATCTAAGCAGAGTTTTAATCAAACTTTTACTTCTGTTGGAATATTGTTCTAACTCTTTTGACGTCTTCGGGGTTTCAGGATGAATTGACAAGGAAGACGATCTCTGAGGCACTGATGGAAACTGCAATCATAAAGAGGATGGATTTCAATGGTTTGTTATAATACAAACACCATAAGTAGAATCAGGGCCATTAGCTAAAAATGTAACAGCAACATTTCCAAAATCTATTCCCTATCCTGCTACCAGTACTTACCCGCTGTATATTATTAGAAGAATTTGGAGAAATGGATCTATTAGCAACAGATTCAGAACGTTTGAGTGAAAAGCCAAGCGGTGAAACTCCTCGTTTAGCTGCTTTCACATAGAATTAAGCCATTAATGAACTCCTGATTAGTATTAGTATTGGAGAAATAGATCTATTAGTACTGTATTGGGATCAAAAGTTCAATTGTACAATGTACTAACCTACTACTTTGTTGGAAGGAGCCCTTGTGAATAAATAGTTTCCAGGACCCGAGGAGGATGAAGCAGGAGGTGGCCGAGGAATTCTTTTTCTGCACAAGGATGCGACACATTGAGCATGATCCTCAAAGTAAAGGCAAAGGTAAGTTTATCTCAATATTCACAATGTAATGCAATTACCTGAATAATTTTGTAGTATCAGGCTTCACCATTGTTGCATGAGTAGCTTTAGCAAAACAATCAACAACATAAAACATTTTAGTTTTAGTTAGTCCTCAAGCAACTGTCAAAACTGAGTATGTTGATATGTGAAACAAAATGGCATTTTCTTACATTGGTGAAAGTGGTCTTCAAGAAACAAGCTAGGATTGCTACGATTCCATTCTCTCTTGCTATTAGCATCTAAAGAGAAAAGATTGTTAACAACCAGGTAAGTTGGAGTTATTGAAAATTAGAGAAATTTGCAGAGAAGAAGATAATTGCCTGGGATAATGTATCGTTTATGGTACTTGGGAGTTTCAATCACCAGTGAGTGTTGTCGAATTCCACCCTGGTCAATAAACTCTTGGCATACTCTTAATCTCTAGAATGCAATAGAGGTTCAGAGCAGAGTAGAGCAACTCTATCAACCTTTTAAAAGAAAAACTTCTCCCAGGTAGTATTAAAAATAAAAACATATGAGTATACATATAACTGAATCTGAGGAGTACCTGTTCAATGCAAGAGAACCGGAGGTTTGTTTCAGAAATTTCATTAACTTTGTCATCCAGGAAACTGTTAACTTTGTATGCAACGGAACCCAAGTGATCCACACTACTAACCAGAGCATTCGTGACATAATCTTTGAGGGTTTCTACTGCCCTATATATATATATATATATATATATATATACATACATACATGTAATATCAGGGGAAAACACAAAAAAAATGGCTGGAAAAGAATAGTACGTCTCCAATCAATCTCTCACAATAGTAACAGAAAAAGGATCCGCGCGACTCACAATTGTTTATTATTATTATTATTATCATCTCTGTTGTAAGAAGATTCAAAGTAGTCTGCAGCTGAATACAATTGCCTCCTTATATTCTTCAAGTCCTGAGTATAATTTGCATTGGAAATTTAAAATTCCATGTCCTTGATTTACAAGAATTGCTTCTGTTTCTCATAGGCACTAGTAACTAATAAACAAATTTATGTGCCTGAATACATACCTTCAAACTCTGGGCAAAAAGCAAGTGGTGTTGCATGAAGAGTTCATCATAATTGGAATTGGAATTGGAAGCTTGGGCAGGGACATTTACAGAACATGATGAAATCTCTGTCTCCATGAAATGAAATAAAAATAAGGAAGCACAAATCTGTTGTTTTGTGGGTTTCAGAATCTGCAGTCAGTAATAATGCATAACTAAACCTCTATCTTATAATTGATTGAATATGGATGGTCAGGTAAGGTATATGGATGGATGGCAGAGGAATGAGAAGGTGACAAATAAAGATGCAATAATACAAGTTAGATGGGTCGAGGGAAATACTGGAGTGGAGGTAGGGTAGGGTAGGGCTAGAAGAATCTCAAAGCTTGCTTTTATTATGGGGCCAGAAAAACACAGCAGATGGAGTCGTTGTATTGTCCTCTAGACAGCTATATATATGTTTTTCTCATATATATAAAATAAAATATTCCCGCAAAATTAAGCTAACAAAAAAACAAACAAAAAAAGCCACGATATGGGGAGATAATTATATGTGAAATCTAAGTAGTACGTAGTGTAACCTGGAGTACTCAATATATAATTGAAAAGAATGACCACCATAATATGCTTATTTGGTTGTTAAGAACTCCTTATCGGATTGTAAATATATGTGTTATAGTACTATTTAAGGCTGTGACCCAAAACGTCACATCACATTTCATCTCTTAACAAAGAAATGTAGCACATATTATTTGTTTCATAAATTTGTCCAATGTTTGGTAGAGGTAAAATCGATATATTTAATTTTCACTCAGATCATGATTTTGAACCAGGAAGTGATTTTGGGCACGAGAAAAGCAATAAGAAATCCAGAACGGGAATTTAATTGGGACTTGGGTAGACAACCTCACATGTATGTATGTATGTATGTATGCAACAACTTGAATAAACTGGCTGACATTTTTAGAGCCACATGAAGTATTCCTGTTAAGATATACCCTCCCCAAAAGGCATCCAAGAGGACCAAGACCCCGTCCCCCACCACCCCACCCCAAGAACAAAGAATAATAAGAAGAAGAAAAAACTCTTGAGAGAAAATGTCAACATAGGACAGCCAGCCGCACATGAAAAATACAGGACTCAAAAAACATCTTAAATGCGTGAATTGGATAGCCTACAACATACGTACGTATATGAAATATATCAATCAAATTAATCAGCCAATAACCTTGTCGGGGAACCCACGACTTTACCACCCTCAATTTTCTAAAATGTTATGATATCATGATAATATATATATATATATATATATATATATATATATATATATATATATATATATATGTGTGTGTGTGTGTGTGTGTGGTGGGGGGGGGGATTTGTTCTTTTAAACACATTTGTAATCCAACAATGTTATTAATGGAAGTTGAGATATCAAAACTCAAATGCTTGTTATGATAATTTTCTAGCATGCATAATTGCATTTGTTTTGAAACTCAAAGGCATACAAGTATGTATATTAGCATTGTAATTAATTGGTGCACTGGCTTGGAAATTAAAACAAGAACATATAAATAGGTTATTTCGTTTATAATGACTGATATATTACTCCTCCACAAATAAATTCATATTAGAATATATTTTAAAACTTAAATAACTTCATAACTTAATCAGAACACTACAATAATATTTTTGCTTAAAGTTTGAACGACATATTTACATTTATCAATTGATTATGAACTAAAAAATATAATGATAATGTAAAAAGAAAATCTAAACCAAAAGGGGTTATTGTTTATTTTATATATATATATATATATATATATATATTTAAGGATATAAATATTATATATTGAATTATTTCCATTGGATAATCAATTTTTTTAAATCCGGATATGAATATACCTGTATATGTATTTGCATACAAACTACTTGGAGCGGTGGTTGTAAAAACATGTTGTGATAAGCAAGGAAGAGAGAATGAGATACAAATTATCCAATCTAACAAGCTCTTCATTCAACTAGCAGTTTGTACCTACTGAACAGGTGCCAGAGTGAAAAGAAAAATAAAAAAGGAAATTGAAAGCCAAATCACTTGCAAAAAGACTATCAAACACTTTTTGTTTCATCATTCTCTGATTGTGTTACACTAAAAAAGGACTATCAAATAACAGTTCAAGAATAAATCAGGAGTGAAAACATGGCAGGGGATGGACATCGCTCAGACAATCCTTTCTAACTCCCTTGCATAACTTAGCGTCTGAGTTATGAGCTGCAGAGATGGTATCTCCTTGCAAGGTGCAGATTCTTTTGCCTTCTGAAAAATCACAGACCCATTCTTCATCTCCCACTCGGGATGCTCCTGCAATATGCATATAAGACAACGCTGATCAATGACTCATATTGCCATATTGGACAGTAACAAGACAAAAAACTAGTTTGTTTATCTCCCTGTCCCAAGTATAGTTTGTTTATATTTTTTTTCTCATTATACCTTTAAAATAATGCATACATATATGTAACGGGGTTGAAAAATGAACAAAAATATGCTGATATGTAGAATAATCAGTTGAAATTGGGCCATCTAAAATCCAAGATAATTACAAATTTCTTTCCTTTCTGGTCACCACAAATCTTACCTTGGTTGGGTTATGGATCAAATGGGTTTTCAAGCCACACACACTATCAAAATACCACGATAAGATTTTTATTTTGGGCCCCACATCTTTTGCCATATTTATGAAATAAGGCGGGGTATTATAGAGTGTAAATCCGTGTGATTGTACATAAACTATTGACAGAAAGATTAGCTTCTAAATGTAAACCATCATTAATGCAAGGATAGCACTTCAAGAAGCAGACACAAGCATGCATGTGAGAGCGCGAGCACAAACATGGAGGCAAAAGGTGTCAACTAGTATGGCTGGGTAAAGTATCATAGTAGTCATACCAAAGAAGATTTATCGTTTAAGTCCAAAGACATAGGATTAAACATTGTCATCAAGGATTTGAAGATCGGTGATGTGGCAGGGGGTAACACCATTGTGTAACCTGCCTTTAAAGCAACCAAAGCAAAAGAGCCAAGGTTCAAAGATATACCTCCTTAATGTATTCAGAAAGTTCTTGGTCTGAAGAGAACAGCAACATTAGCCGGGCATCGTTGATTGAAAGAGAGTCGTATGCCTTTTCACTGCATCCAGCTATTTCATCCCTGTAAATGACAAAATTACCTATTAAATACATAACACCAATCACATTTATTTGGTTCTCAACAACGTAAGTTTAAGTGAGGTGGTAAAACATTGGATGATGGTAGTCCTTCAACATCTCACATTCTAGTGATGAATTTGAGGGAAGTCATTTCACTTGGACTAATTAACAGCTTTAATGTTTTCTTTAGTTGAAAACGACACACCATCATTAAAATTTTCCTAAAATGTTAATATGTTATTGACTAAACCAAGCATGCATTCGAGCAGTTTGGTGATAAAATAAATACAAGCATTGGTACAAGAGACTGAGGTTGCATTCAAGTTGAAAAAACCTAAATTACTCTCTGCCTTGGTGCACATTAAAAAGCTACCCATAAATCAAGAATTGATTTTATGAATATGCTACAAAGAATCCAACTTTTCAAATGCAGGATAAAATTGGACCTCTTGCATTACCTTTCTTCAAGTAGATGCAAATTGTGCCATTATTAAAAAATAAAGCCCCAACAAAAATTAAGCAATCTGCTGGTAATGAGTTGCTGTGCTGGTTGATATATGTGAATTCCATCAGATTCAATAATTTAAGTCAAACAATTCACCTGACGGTCTTTGCCAAAAGATCCATAAAATAAACGTAGGTTTCATGAGGCACTGTCTGCCTAGCACTCAACACTCGGTTGTACGCCCCTTCCATGAAGGATTGCTCCAATTCCACAGCATGCTTGATGCAAGGATTCTCCAGTGCACTGGCAGAAAGTAACTCCAATTCAGTGTGGAATTCAGCAATTCTATTCTGCACAAGTAGCCTCAAAAGGTTGAGACCCAAGATGGGGAATTCCTGAGGGGATGGTGGGAGCTGGCCACTGCTCAGTCAAAAGAAACACAAACATCATAAATCAAGGTGGAAATATATAGAAGATGCCTTGGCGATTAAAATATTTACAAAAACAATAAAGTTCAATGAATTTCATACAAAAAAGTGCCTTTGAGAAGTTATTCAGATTAACAAGTCGAAGAGATAGAAAGTTAGAAACCCAC
The DNA here is from genome assembly GCA_020205605.1 of Panax ginseng. Classification (NCBI taxonomy): domain Eukaryota; kingdom Viridiplantae; phylum Streptophyta; class Magnoliopsida; order Apiales; family Araliaceae; genus Panax; species Panax ginseng. The sequence goes on from CM035128.1 coordinate 1,175,694, forward strand.
ACTGAGAAGTCCCACTATCCAAGATATCGCATATTAAAAAAGGCCAATAGAAACTGGAAACATAAGTACCATAAATTATCACAAAATAACTATCATATTAAAGCGGTAGGACTATCCATTATAAGCTTGTGAGAAACAATTACTAGGACTACATAGTCTACATACAAACACACATATAAAACAGAAGTCCACTCAATTGGGGCTCGATAGAATCAGCTTGTAGGTAAAACAACAATCAAAATTTTAGACTTAATGCATTGATCGAGTCAAATATGAGAAAAAAAGAGGGTAAATATAGAAGCAATCTTAGGTTACAAAAGAAAAACATATTACAACATAAAAACCTGCCCCAAGTTTACCAAATATGAGAGAAAAAGAGAATAAAGTCCTTGTCTGTCTAAACCTGAATGAATTGCTACCGTACTTGTCACGGTACATAATTATGGGAGTTCAATTTAATATAGCAACACACAAGACACAGTTACCTTGCATCTGTGTAATAAGGCTTCAGCTGAAAGAAATCCCTCTCAAAAGCATCCTGATCCTCGGTCTTAACACTTAATACAACTGCATGCTCATATATATCCCCTGAAAGTTATCATACTTAAGATATTAGGACAGGAACAAAGGTAAACATGGAGGTAATTAAATGGGACAAAACACATATTTTAAATAAATATATAATATTCTAAATTGATGAGTAAACCTCTAGATAGGCTATGAAGGTTGAAAATTTTGTGGCATGCATAAACCAATATCATATTCTTATTTACAAGAATGAGCTTTCTTCAACATCAAATTTATAATCATTAATGTCTATTATATTCGGAATTGCAACTTAGTTCCTAGGTATTCATATAACAGGCAATGGGAACTCAGGTTGCTATAACACGTTATCTAATGGCGATATTGTTACTTTTTCCTGGGGCTTTGCCACCTTTTCTCAGTTCACACTAAATTATAAAGATCATGGTTGAGTTACTTTTATGTAATTTTATTTTAGTACTTATTTAGTAATTAATCATGTTCAGGAGTAGTGGATGAGTAGGACTTTATTAGGGAAGGGTAATGTGTTAGTAAGCAGTATAGGTTTTGTTTCTGACAAAAAAAACTAACATAAATGGGCCTTGGCCGCTCCCGCCATATCTGACATTATCACAGGAACATCCATCCATATAAGCCCTATACAATGAAGCATGTCTACTAAAAAGAATGATGTTTATCAACACTAGTGTTACAGGATGGCAGAGTCTAGTGAGAACATTACTTGCTATTGTCAACTCATGTACTGCATTAGGCGTTGCTTCAAATAATGGAGGGAGACTTCTAAATTCTGTTAGCATGACCTGAAAGATAGATACCATGGTAACCGATGTAATATGTAATAATGTAATATCAACACTTGAACAAGAATAAAGGAAAATTCACAAAAATAGAATAGAAACTTCTTACATAAATTCTTCCCAAGATGATAAATTGGATACTAAAAAGCTCCTTAAAAGTTAAAACTCCCAGTATACTTGCACAGTAGTAACACAAGTCCCCAATAATGTACTACCTTTTAATGAAATAGCATATCCTATAGTTAAAACATATCATCAACTTTATGCACAATTACCTAATTTCAAATTAATGCAAAATATTAAAACACGAGCTTTTGTGGAATTCAATTCCTCAAATCTATCTTCATTGTCATTTAAACTTCTTGGTTACAACAGCTGTTCTCCATTATATATTTTCATATAGCTGGGGCCTATGGTTTCCATATATAGCAAATCCGCTTCAAAACAATACCACCGATTAATAGTCCAAATAAAATCAGAAATCCTTCATGGTACTTAAATATAGGTACACAAATGGTTCACTAGTTATCAAAACAGTATCTTTTGAATCCAAACCAATAAAAAAAGCAAAATTTAAAATATTTACGAGTTGAAACTTCAGTTAACCAAGGAATAAGAAAACAAATTAGGCCTTATCCATGGATAATTCAAAATACAGTAAGTTGGATCTGACACAGAAGAGGACTAAACAAAAGTTAGAATAAGGAGTAGGGAATGCGAGAGAGAAGATGATACCTTGAGTTGAGAAAGGAGTTTGGTACAAGTATCGAAATCGCTCCGCATCATAGCAGCTTTGAATCGATCGAATAGTTGCGAGACCTCTGTCAGCTTTGGATCCATCCCTCTTTGACTCAATTTTCTGAGACTGGTTACACAAGGAAGGGCCTCCTTTCTTTCGGAAGAAGAAAGTAGTGAGAAACTGAGATTATATGGTTTCGACTTCAACACGGGCCGGGTCGATTCGATTAATAACAGCCCGGAATAGAAAACCGGGTTGGAATTGGTAAAAAATGGTTAGTAAAAGTGAGTTAGTTAAGTAATGTAATTAATGATATGTATTGCGAATCTTTACGCTCATCACCATTATTTCTCCTCAAATCTCTTTCATTATCTTCATCTTCTTCCCCTTCAATCATAACATTCACACTAAAATCAGCCGGAGAAACATTGTTGCAGCAGGTAAGGAGAAACCCATCGGGATACATGGCTTTATGGTTTGCTGAGATTTTTTAGTTGGAAGCATATATATATATATATGGGACCGATACATAGGGAACGTGGTAAAAAAAAAAGAAGATTAATCTTAAAATAAATAGCTTAAAACACGTCATTCATCCTCTACGCTCCATTTTTTTTCAATAACTTTTATCTTATGAGTCACAAGTTCTAACACTTTCTCATCACCAGTACTTATGTAATCAACGATTTCTGTTCTCTCAACAATATTTTTAACTCTATCTTTCATCCTTTCATACATTATCTGCAACTCATACATTATATATATGGAATCCATTCATGGCAACCGGTTGCATTGTGCCAACAACCCCTTTTCGGACCGTTAATCAATTGATTTGAAGACTGAGATTGGAATATAAATTTACCAAGCCGGCACAGGTTGTTGTGTCTAAATATCAAGGTGTATCGACTTCTATTTTAGTAAGAGGGCCCCACATATTTAACATATTGTCAGTATAGTTAAACAAAACGAATATTTAATATTAAAAAATCCTAAGTGGCACAGCTTGTACCGGCTCTCTCTTATCTTTTTTTTAACGCAATTCTCCATTATATGTCATGACTCAGCACATTAAAATAGAATAAAAAAATAAAATGAAGGCCGATCAGTACAGGTTATTGCAGCTGGGAATAAAAAAATTTAAAATGGCCGGCCGGTACAGATTGTCATGGTTGAAAATAAGAAATTGAAAAAAATGACTGGCTGGTACAAGTTGTCACGGCCAGTACTGGTCAAAAATATTAATGTGAATTTTCATCAAGGGTACCAATAAATGATCTTGTACGACTTTTGGTTGCGGCAATGGCAGGCCAAGATGACCAGCTACACTAATAAGCAAGTTGAGCTTTATTCTGAGTTTGAACCCAAATAGTTACATAATTAATCTTAGTTTTACTAAGAAAATGATATAGAAAATAAATACTTAAATTCAATTCTTGATCACCTGCAATACTCCCTCCTAGCTTGTTATCTATGGATGTCCAAGCTTTAATTTATTATTATTTTAATTTTGGAAGGTTATACATGTATGTACTGGTGGTTGAATAATTGTGAGAAGCATCTATGGTATGCGTATCTCCTTGGCAAATAGGTTTAATCATGTAACGTCAAATGATATAATTATTACCAAAATGACATCTATGAGCCGTAGCTAAGTGCCATATACAATGGCCACATGCTAGACCCCAGACATCCTCGATCTTTTAACAAGTTTTAATGGTGCGACGACCAAAAGCTACTCGAGCAGAGATATATAGATAGATGCATGATACGGACACTAATATATATTCATTGGCCTGGTACGTACGTACGTACGTACGTACAACTAGCTAGTAGCTATATATATATTTGTTGTCAAATATAAAAACTGTTGTTATATAAAGCGCCACTGCCACAAAAGTTGAGATGATAGTAATCTTGGTAGGCATCCTTCCTTTGTCACTCCTCAAGATCACGGCTTCATATATTGGCAAACAATTCAATACCCCATAACCAGCTATAAGCATTTGCACAAACAATGATCCATCCATATTTCCACCCTTAAACACCTCTATAATTCCCGCAAGAAACGCGACTAGATTAATTATTGCCGCTGATGCTAATGGCACAAACATGGGAGAAGCAACTCCGAACTCAAATTTCCCTTGATCGTACCTCTTGCTTTGCTCATCGTCCAGGACTTTGCTTGTCACATTGAATCCTTGTGAGGGAATGCCCAAGTGCTGGGATACGTACTCAATGCATCCAAACAAGAAAGATGTGAGCCCTCTGGCTAACCATATTCTTTGATCACTCCACCACCTTTGAAATGTCCCTCCCTCTAAAATGAATTCTAGGCAATCTTGTCCATAGGCCCCAAGAAATAAGAAAACGTAGTATACGTAAAACCATGGATCCGTCGTCACCACCTATAATATTATAATTAATTACTAATAAAGTATATACGTAATTAATTACTAATAAAGAAAGAGCTAGCTGAGTAACCTAGCTATATACTGACATGAGTTACATTACATTACCTTTGGGAAGATTGAAACTTTATTGAGAAGAGCTAGTTGAGGGAGGAAGGCATATATGGTGATTGGAACCGACCAAATGGGCCAGAGCGCGTAGTGTGCATAGCAAAAACCCATGATAGGGCCGATGGAAGAAACTCCAAAAGTTAGCGGACTGTATTTGCTCAAGGCTACTTCTAGGAGGCCAACGGACCATCGCTTGTTTTGGCTCAGAATATCGTTGAGATTGATTGGTATGTCTCCCAGGAAAGCTGGTCTGTCCGGTTGACAAAACACCGATTTCCAGCCTTCACACTGCAATCGATAACCCGTATAGTAGTCCTCAACCAAGGATCCATATTTAAAGCCCAGCTGCATGCGTACGTAGTAGTATTTTTGTTGAGAACAAAATATATTATTATTATTATAATTTTTTAGCAAAAAAAACCACATTGGCTTAAATATTAGTAAGATGCATTATTGATCATAAACATCTATCTGTACATTGAACAACAAATTAAACGGTTAGGAATTGAAGCAGCAGCTTACATTGGAACCCCAAGTGGTCTGCTCTTCATAATTGCAGCCTGCTACGTGATGGGCTAATGCTAAAACTGGTTGGTCTGTAATGGCCTTCTCCACGACATGAGTTGGGCTAAGATCTGTAATCTCCGTTGAGACCAAGGAAGATGGATCTCCAAAGAAAACTCGCCGGTGAAAAAAGCATCCAGTCCCTACATAACTAGGGCCGGCAAACCCATCCATTCCTATGGGATTGGTTATAAACAAACGTTTGTACTCGGACCCGTATATGTCTGCTTTGTTGAGCCCATGAAAGCGTTGAGGAAACTGAATATAACCTAAATCGGGCTTAAGTGAAGGATCACAAAAGTAACATAGCACCCGGTGAAGAGTTTCGGGATCATTGGAGTACATGTCACAATCAAGGGTGAGAATAATAGGTGCATTGGTCATGATTGCCGATACTCGAAGCTTTAGAACAAAAAAAATTATCATTTCATCAATAAATTAAGCACGTATATATATACATTTTTTTTTAATAAAAAAACCTAGATATATATATAATTAAAGAACTCCAAAGAGATGAATAATAATTGAAACCCACAGTAAATATATACGCTATGAGGAAGAAGCTTACTAGGGCGTTGAGGGCACCAGCCTTAAAATGGTGTGGAGAAGTTGTACTTTTCTGTCTTGATACATATATAAGATTTGGCATGGAATTTCCAGAAATGTCTTCGTGTTTACCACTCTCTAACAAGACCTGCATGCATGCTTTGAAGAATATATTAATGGCATGTAAAAAAAGTTATATATATGCTTTTCAAACAGAGATCGACACGTTTCCAAAAAGATTGGAGTTACCTGGATTACAGTGGGATGATTTTGTCTAGCGAAGCCTTTAGACCATTTGTCAAAAGCTTTGCGCTCTTGTTCATTGGCAACGTACTCATCGCTAATTACCTTACCTCTTTCAACCACTTTTTCTACCCTCATCACCATGGTTTCGTACATCATCTGTCCCACATGCATTATCAGATCAAGAATCAACCAAGAAGGGCGGGGACATAATTATAATGATAATATGGTGGGATTTTCAATATATATACAAAAAGAACGGCATCTGTAAAATTTATAAATATTAACAAAAAAAATTATTCAATGCCAAGGATTCAATTCTTATCAACAATAACTAAAAAAAAAAAAAAAAAAAAATCACATCACAATGAGTGTGCATATATATTCCAAAAATGATAATAACACGCGTACTTTTTTAGTCGATGGTCCCATTTTTTGTTTCAAGTTGTTTTGGAATGTTGCATAGTTGTGGTGTCCAATCCCAGTCGCCAGCAGTAAAACTAATGAGTGTTGGAGCTTGGTTGTGTTGACAAAGTGATTTTTCTGTGTATTAATATTGGTTAATTAATTAATTTATTATAAAATTAATTTCGTGAAGATCGTGCATGTTACATACTTACACATGGAGTAGTATAAAGATATATAGTGGTATGTCCTCTTCTTTAATCGACATGTATGGTGGAAAAATATTTTTTCAAATCTTTTAATCATGAAATTTGACCGATAAAATCCGAACCCCAATATGATAAAATTTACTGTCCCAATTCCCAAACAGCTCGTTATACTCTTTTATTTTAAAATTAAAAATTAAATTAAATTTTAAAATTAATTTGATTTATAAAAATTTAAAATTAAATTATTTTTATGATTAATATAATTTTTATATATTATACAATTATAATAATTATATTAATTAAAATTAAATAAATTCCATCAATTTAAAATTTAATACGTTATTATTTTTTGAAACGAAAAGAGTAGTATTTAAATTTAATGTCTTATTTCCCCGACACAATAAATAAATTACACTTTTAATTTTTATATGAGAGCGTAAAATGATATAATACTTTAAGTTTAACATCACTAATATTATGTTACCTAAATTAAACACTCAATATATTTAATATAATTAACATGAAAAAAAATATTCTCTTAAAATTTTAAAATTTTGTAATTGGGATTTTTTTTTTATTTTTTTAGGAATTATATAGGATTACTACCTACTACTCATAAGGAAAAGAGTTGGAAGCAATAGAACAATTCCATGCAAACTGAGTTAATTATAACAAGAAAATTAAATTAACACATTCTAATCTATGTTTAATCTAATTACCTTTATCTCCTCGGTCTCAGAGCATTCCTGGTAGTTTGACCTAAAAAACACGTCTGGGCATCTCTCCAAAACACTGTTTTTCCTACAAAAAGGTAACCAATCCCTTGCAAACTTAGCAGCCTCCATGAAAGCAAACAGAGTTAGGTCGGAGCCTCCATCATCGGACACATATACCGATATCTTTTCCGGCGGATAGTCATAAGCCATGACCGATAAGGCCGTGTTCACAACATCGATAGGATGCTCCTTAAAAGGATCTGCAGTGCATATAAAGATGTCTATAGCCGGAAAATCTTTCCTACTAATGATATTTTTGAGGTTTTCGGGGAAAACTTGGCGAATCATCGGACGCATGCGAAAAGACTGCGTGGTGATCCACATGAACCCTAAAAGAACATCGGCAAGTAAGATAAGAAGGGATATAAATTTGGAGGAAAAGGTGGGGGAGTAAAGGAGGAGAGTGAGTGCATGGCGATAGAGTAAAGAGAAGAAGGCAAAGGTGTAAATTACTGCGAAAACGCGATTAAAATGAGTTCTTCGAAGGAACCTAGATGTGTGAAGAGTACTTGGGGTTTTACTGGTTGGTGCAGCACTTTCCTTCATTTTCTTGCTCAGTGTTTGATCCGATCCAAGCTTGTGTAATATATATATATATATATATATATATATATATGAGATATTTTCTTTGACTTTTCTTTTAAATTTTATATTTGTAAGAATATTCGAGATACCCAAAATGAGATCGCAGGTAAAATATATTACAAGCTCCCAACCTATACATAATTGTTTTTGTGAGTTTGCATGAATATTACTACAGTTATTTAAGTTGTTCTTTGCTTCTTCTTCTTCTTCTTCTTCTTTTCTTTTTTTTTTTTTAATAATTTAGTACTTATATAGAGAACATCATTAATTACATAGTTAAATAAACAAAGATCCACTTTTTACAATCAATCATGCTGATCAAAAACGTTATAATGCTAACAAAAATGACATCATGCATGTCAAGAGAAGCGTCTGACATATTATTAGTTTAATTTCTTTGTCGAAGGAGGACTTGGGATTTATTATTATTAATAAATGCATGGGAAAAGAATATTAAATTAACATTCCTCTTTGAATGCTATGTGAAACAGACTGATAGCCTCTTGCTTAATTTGCGTCTTTATTTCTCACACTTTCTAAACTTTTACAATCTATTTATAGCTAAATTAGTTATGTACTCCAAATTTAATTTGTTAATTAATGCATATAATATACATATATAACTTAACTCTTCTGCAAACAAAAATTATATATTCATAATATATAGCTCGTGAAGATCCAGAATAACTTGTCATTATGTTGTGTGAATCAACCAGTACATTCGTTCCAAAATTAGAGATACATTTTAACCTTTTAGAATCAATTCGTAAAATCTAAAAATCTAAAATTGATATAATTTCGTTCAAGTTTTAAAAACAAAAAGGTGATAATTACTAATACTTCATATTTAGTTCACAATTGTTATATTTAATTATTTGTATTAAAACTAAAAAACTCCATATCAATTTTGAATATTAAAATTTTACGAATTGATTCTAAAAAGTCAAAATATATTTATCAAAAGTTGTATTCAATTATTGGCTGGAAAATTCATAAACTTCGATGAGGACAGAAAGAATGATATTAACAATTTTGGAGGAGTCTGCCTTTTTTATTATTAATTTCAGCAATTCCTGCACCTCAATTCATCAGTAGCTCAGACTTGACTGGATAAGATATTTAGCAATTTTATATAAAGTAGAGAGTAATAAATTTACTGATCAATTTAAAATTTTGATTACAACAAATTGATAAATAAAAGAATGAGGCTGGTATTTTTCTAAATTGAAAAAAAAGAACTTAAAAATAATTAAGAAAATATATCAAGAAATAGCCATCACCATGCGGAGCGGGCATTGATCCATCAACATCGGTTCGGTACTTGGATCCATTATGTAGTCACATGTATGCAACCAATAATGCAATTACCCATGAAAGGACCAGACGTTGCGTTTCAGGACAAATTGGGTAGGTCCAACTAAGAAATTTAAGCTACTTCTAGTACGTACATATATATATATATACATATATATATATATAGGTATTTTAATTCTTTTAGATTTTCCTAAAATACAGAATCTGTTTTTCAATATATTACTAGTATATATGTTCCGTAATTATGGACTACTTTGATAGTGAAGTGAGCTCCTTAATTATTAAGTGTTGCTTGGGTGGTTTAACTAGAATTCTCCTCCTTAGTGATATATAATGAATTAAATTATAATTAACCAAACAAACAAAAAGAATAAATAAAGAATTAAATAGTACGAGAAGAATATTAATATGGAATTACATTGATTTGTTTAAGCTGTTGCTCAAACAAATCTTGATTGTTTTTGAATTCTGTTAACGCCAAAATTCGTACACACATCTCAATTATTGAAGCATGTCAAATCTTGTACAGAAATGAAGTCACACCAAAAGTTTGACGGTTTGAGTTGCCGGGAAATAGCTCGTGAGAATAAAGTTTAACAATGGAGGCTTAATACTCTAGTGCTGTAAAATAGTGATCACACCTTTTTTTCTCGTATAGAAATAAGATTCCTCATTAGATATGATTCTTAATGGGGTTGAAATAATCTCCTTAAAAAAAGAAAGTTGAATCATCTCCGGACACTTTCCTTAAGAGTTGAAAAATAAATGTAATTAGAAATTTTTAATTACTTAAAATATTCAACTACCATAACACAACATTTCCTACATAGAATTAATTAATTTTATGTGGACTTCGGCCCACCACATAACTTGGGCCCTTTTAATCACGCCCCAGCAAATCCTAAAGATGTGCTTGTTTTCAAATTGCAATTATGTCTTGTGGGATTTTATACAATTTATATTGGTCGGTCTATAATAATTTACGCAACACTTTTTAATCCTGGAGTTATTCTTAATAAGAATCTCATGAATGGACTTTTTTTTTTATTATTCTTAAATAAATTTGATAGCTCAAAAATGGGATATTACCGTATTGTTTATAATCCTTATAAATGGCCTTAGAAAAGAAAAAAAAATAAAAAAAGTTAATGAGATTATTATCTTCGGACTAATTCAGGAATTAATCAGAATAAAAATATATTTAAAGGTTAACTGATATAACCAATTTAATCTCATGCAACACAACTATAAATAAAAAGGCAATATACCTGCTAATTAGAATGATTTCGTCTTGTATTGGGGGTGGGGGGGAAATTTTCTTTAGAGCAAGACAATATTTAAATGCAATGCAATATTTATATATATTTATATTCTTATATATTGATTATATGAAATGGTTGATGAATAGATGGAATATTGTCTTTGTTGATTGTGCTTGATGAATAGATGGAATACGGTTTGTGTTGCTTCAATATAGGAACTTAGATTTTTTTAAAATATAGATCGAGCCCGTAATTTAATATTGCCAGTTTAGTTCTGCAAACGAAAAAATTCTTCAAGAGAGTTTAAAACTTTTTTATTTTATTAGAATCCGTAAAATTAAATTGCAGACGGAGGGATAATTAAAATGACATCGCGTGAACTGTTCGTTTATAATACTTACCTTTCGTAGAACTAAACTGCGGACGAAGGGAATTTACTAATTCGAACGACATCTTATTTAGTGTGCATTTATAATACTTAGCGTCCGCATAACTAAATTACGAACGGAGGTGAATTTAAAATAAAGTCAAACAACATCGTATTGAATATAATGTTATACTTAGCGTCCACATGCAGAACTAAACTGCGGAGCCTATACATTTCGGAGAGTCCAATATAATATTGTCAAGGTTCATTTTATCATCCAAGCCATCAATTATCAATACAAGAAAACACAACTTTGTCTAAGACAATGAATACATATAACATAAAAAAATTGACAGAGACATGTTCAATGTTTCCACATATGTGCACAAAACTCTATTAAACTAACATTAAGAGAAAGAGAATTATGGCGATCCAGGCTATGTCAATCCTAAATCTGTATAATGGTTTCGCTTATCATGGTTTGTAAATATTCAACATATTGCACACTTTTGAAGTGGCTTCTGTCCTGCTATTTGTTCGACAACATTTTTAATTTGCATAGATTTTTTATAACCTTTTATCTGCGAACAAATTCAATCAAAAACATGATTAATATGCTCAACATCATCATCATCATCATCACACAATTTCATAGCTTTTCTTGACTCGATAACACTGTAGATTGTCATTTTGTCTTATATTGACACATTTGACATGAATTTTGGCCACAATTTTTTCCTCACGGTCAAGCGCTTAATCAACATATCTAGTGGTTTCTTTAGAACATGAAATATCCAACACAAAATCCAAAAATTGTTTTCACAAATGATTGTACCGTCCGGTTTGTGACTCATATTATAATCTATGACCGAGGTTAGAATGTATGGGGCGACACCGTTAACTTTATTAACATCTTGAGTCCATCGTTGTGTATCAATTTTTCCGGAATCTCAACAAAACTTTTTGGACTTAGTAGCTTGAGAACGTGATGACATATAGTACCATCATGTTCAAAAATTTTGCATTTACATTTAGTCATCTCAGTATCTATATAATACACAATTATGAAATATCTACGACAAGATTCAGGAACCATACTTTGAATACCAAATAACTTTTTAAATTAGGAGTTGACATCTCATGTACCTTTTTAGATATTAACTTGTACGATTTTGTCAATTCAATTTGAAAAGAAACATTTCTTTGGTATATATTTTAGCTACATGAAGCTCTAACGGATCTCTAAGAACGAGTTTACTTGCACGATTAGCTATAATATAATCATCTTGCTTCTCTTTGATGTATTGTTTCTTAATAACTTTTTGAGAGTTTTTAAAATTAAACAAAATCTTTAATCACCGTACTACTATTTACATATTCGTAAAAAAAAATTGTTCATACTCTCACTCATGAATGTGGTCGTCATTCCCGCTGTAAAAAAAAAAATTGGATACACCCAATCCATTTTTTTTAATTTATACAGAGATTTCAACCATTCGTTATTATGCAGACCATAGTTTTTCATGAACACTTTTTATCCGTCCTCAAATTCTTGTATACTCAAAGACTTAAATACACAATAGTTAAAATCTGACTTAAAAGCCGGATGTAAAAAATAGACACGACCAATTTTTTCAGGATATTTTTTACTAATGTGACACGTACACAATGCACGGTGGGTATGAGAAAAAAACATAGCAATCACATGTTACATAGCACAATGGGATGTTTGAAATTCATTGCTTCAAACCACTGATCAAACAACTATATAAATGTATCCTCAATCTCATCGCTCAATAGTGCACACCAAAACAATACAAAATGGTAATGATGATTTGCACCAGTGAAAGGTGAAAATGACATAGAATATTTGTTTGTTTGGTATGTAGTATCAAAAGTAATCACGTCATCAAAATTTTGATAAGCTAGTATTGACCGATAATCTACCCACATAATATATTATATATGATTTTCAGCATCTTGTTTGACACTAAAATAAAATTTACTCGGGCTCTCACACTGTAATTTTCTCATGCAATCTATTGTAGCTTGTGCATCATTCAAATCCATTGAATCACGACTAATATCTCTAAACCCAATATTGTTCATACCTTCTTCTAATGAGCTAAGAAAATTTCATCATTCTACTTGCACTAATCCCAACATTATTAAGGGTTTCAATTAAACCTCTAACAACTCCTGAAATATTTTTGTGCATGTGTTTGAATCAATGAAACTTTACTTGGGAACACAAATTTATGATTGTGATTCAGTTCAAGAGTAGACACAAATCAATTATTTTAACCCTTATCATACACAATATAAAATTTCGTTCTACATTCTATTTTATCAATTGAGCCCCCTACACCTTTCCCTTATTATTATTATCTTTATTATCATCAATGACCCCTTATTTTTCTTAACAACCATATATCCAGCCTGCATAAGCCATATGCTGCATTCAAAAGTAATGGCACAAATCCTTTTATTAGGAATTAAAGAACAAGATTGATAATTTTATTTATTGAAAGACTGTGAACCCAATGATCTCACCAAATACATATGAGGATATAGAAAAACAAATAAGAAGACAAAAAACAAAACTCATTACAGCCTGCAGCATATATGATTTGATTGTTAAACTATTCTTCATACGGTTGGTTACATGATCTCAAATTCGATCACAAAATGGATTAGGGCTTGAAGGGAGCAAAAACAACCACTGAATTATGCCCGCCAAATCCAAAAGAATTAGAAATACCTGCAGTTAAAATAAAATTTTCATGCCAAATTCATGTTTGCAACATATATTATATTGTTCCATTCTAAATAGAAATTTTATTATAACCAGAACCAGATAGGGAGTAAAACACGTACCAACATTAACCTCGTGCTGTTTCTTCACATTTGGAACAGTGTCAATTGTTACTGAAGGCTCCAAGTCCTACACGTAGTATATAAGGAACCTCAAATTGATTATAAAAACATTAATGTAATTGTGAACAAGATCAAAATTTAAGTGATAAGGTTGTGATGCAGTACATCTTGGTTAATGGTTGGATGTAGCCAGCCAGTATTAATTGCTTTAATGGTTGCAATGGCTTCCAATCCTCCAGCAGCTCCAAGTCCATGTCCAATCATTGACTGAAAAAAAAAACAGTTGTTAGCCATGGTGTTCTACGCTTGGTAGATAATCAAGTTGACTTAACTGGTTAATTGCATTTTTCAATTTAAACTGTAAGGTTTCTTTCCTTGGTTCCGTTCATCTTTATCTCGGACGTGTCCTTAAAGACAGACTTGATAGCATTGAACTCTGCTAAATCCCCCGCAAGAGTAGATGTAGCATGAGCATTCACATAGTTCACCTGCAAAAGGTGAATGTATTTACAAAAAAAACGAACATCAATAAGAAACTATACAGTTCTGTCACAAAACTGAGCACAAATGTGTTTCTTTTGTGTAAAGAGAATAAAGAACAAGGCTCGCCTCTTCAGGGGAAACTCCAGCATCTTCTAAACTCTTGGTTATGCAAGACGAAACTCCAAGACCATCTTTGCGAGGATCAGTCATGTGGTGAGCATCACATGTAATTGCACCTCCAAGGTACTCTGCAACAATATTGGCTCCTCTTTCCATGGCATGCTCCAAGCTTTCCATAATCTGCTCCCATGTGTCAAAATTTAAGTCAGATTAGACTGACATGATTAAGGCGATTCAGACTGATAATGTAACCAATGTTAGATAACATAGTTTTAAATTGATCTCAATTACCAGGACACCGGAACCTTCTCCGATAACAAAACCGTCACGGTTTTTGTCCCATGGTCTCGAAGCCTTATGAGGTTCATCATTCCTTTGAGACAAGGCTCGACAAGCGATAAATCCACCAACACCAGTAGCATTAACAGCAGCCTCTGTTCCACCAACTACCATAACATCTGCTTCACCCCTTCTAATGTGATTTGCGGCTGCATAAAAACAATAGTTTGCAGTAGCGCAAGCTGTTGAAATAGAGTAATTAGGCCCCATTAAGCCAGTATCTATAGCCAACAGGGCTGAACCCATATTGGTGATCGAATATGGAATGAAAAATGGTGTGATCTTTTTGTATCCTTTTTGAATAAGAGCTTCCACTCCATTGCTGAAAGCTGTTAAGCCACCCATGCCTGACCCCACAAGTACTCCAATTCTTGATCTGTCCATCTGCATACAATTTCAGGGAGAAGAAAGTCCTTATAGATATGTTCTTTTCTTGGAAAGATTTACTGTTTGCAGCATCGAAGGTACTCACAGTTTCAAGGACTTCTGGCCCAAGGCTGGCATCATCAAGGGCCCTCCTGCCAGCAACCAAACAGTACCTCCAACAGTCATCAAGACGGCGATCATTCTTTCCATCAATGTAGCCTTTGGAGGAGAAGTCACGGATCTGACCCGCAAACCGAACAGAGAAGGTGGAAGCATCAAACCTATCAATGAGGGTGATTCCACTTTCTCCCTCAAGAAGTTTATTATAAAATGTGTCGACGTCGTTACCAAAAACCGAAACAACGCCCATTCCTGTAATGACAATCCTTTTTTTGGGGTCTGTTTCTCGTTTGGGAGCTGAAACAGTTGGAGAAGCCATAGCCTTGATACTTGTGCATTTTGCAGCTGGGAATGGAAACTCAGTTAGAACAAAAACAGTACTGCCCCCCCTATTTCAAGGTCATGAATTAAATGCCCCATGAGATCTTGGTGTGTCAATGGAGTTTGTGCATCAGTAGGGAATTGTAAAAAAGTCTTAAATGAGCACCGCATTTAATGAACTAACAAGGAGCATATTAATGGCAGATGAAGTGGTCCTGGTTACAAGTAGTTGGGATGAGGTACATTTTAACAACAGAAACTCCCATGAAGTAAACTTCTTTGGCATTGGCATGTTTGTCAATCCTTTTAAAATTACATTCTACACAAACATTCAATATTAGTTGTGGTATGGTACTTAATTCATTAGATAGGCCTGTCTAAATATTCGTTATGAAGGAAAAAAAAAACTCAGATTGGCAACTTAGCAGCAATATCAAAAAGTTTGTGGAAAATCGCTCCTATATAAAAGGCATTGAATACCGTTTTGACAGCATTTCGTGTCTTGCAAAATCTCTAGATATCATTGCAACAACCATGAGAAAATGGCATATGTTGTTTGATGAATGACAATAAGACATATGCTAAGAAACTTCAGTTTAAAGATGTGAAGGGTTTAAATTTTAAAACTTTAAACTCCCAAGGACAATAAATCAATAATGACAACAATGTGGTAAACTCCCATTCAATTTGTGTTCTATCTGCTCATCTTCAAAATATATAAATAAACATGTATAATAGTACAAAGCACTAGCGCATATTCAGTTGATTCAGCATAGTGTCAATTGTATATTTCAGTATATCATGACGGTAATTCTATCCTCAATTCTATATAAGATAATTTCTCCCTCAACACCCCCAATTAGTCCTACTATATACTTCTGTCTGACTGCCATTCAGTAAAAAAGAGCCTTTTGATTTCAAAATTACGAGACACTCGACACATCAAAACAACTCATGGGAATTTTAAGTTATATATACAATTAGAACTCGAACAAGAAGATTAAAGACAACATTTTTTTTCACCGAATCAAGATGAATAGGGACTTCAAGGATGATAATCACACCTGAAGTGGAGATGGACACATTTGGCTTATACCCAGCTGAAGCCACTTGCTTACTCCCAACTACTTTTAGCCCACTGTATTGAAGCAGAGAAGCCCCATTGGTTCTTGATTCTTTTGTCTTCAAGATCAAACCCGATGAACATGTAGCAGAAATGCCTGCCATTTTTCTCTCTTCCTATTTCTGATCTCTCTTTCCCTTCTGTATTATGGAAGATAGATACAGATATATAGACAGAGAGAAGAAGGAGATGTACAGCTAGAGAGAACTTTGGGTCGTCAGTGGGAGCTGGAGGAGTTTCCAAAGAAAAATTTGGGTTTTGTTGAGGGTATGATCTGGGGTTGAAGAATCCGCCCCTCAAGAATTTGTTTGTTAGTGACAACAAAAATGGGGCGATGATTTCCGTTGTGTGCACAAAATTTGTTCTTCCCAACTCCCACACGAAGGAAGCTCACGTTTCCTGCTAGC
This sequence comes from Panax ginseng, assembly GCA_020205605.1. Taxonomy (NCBI): domain Eukaryota; kingdom Viridiplantae; phylum Streptophyta; class Magnoliopsida; order Apiales; family Araliaceae; genus Panax; species Panax ginseng. The sequence continues at coordinate 1,192,722 of CM035128.1, forward strand.
CGTTAAACAACCACAAACACCCCCCACCCCACCCCATCCCATCCCATTTTATTTTATTTTATTTGAATTTCAATGAGAGTATTGTCCAAGTCTTGCATGGATGCGACCCTTATTTCGGTAGTTAATTACTCAATGTTGCGTGTCATGAATAACAATCTTCCATGGAAAATACTACAGTATGTAATTGAGCAAAAATGTCATGCAAGACAACATAATTTGATTGACTTTTTATAATTACAATTTTGCCATTAACTATATATCGCACGGTGGTTACCTTAATATTGTGTTGCGGTATGAGAAATTACTCAATAATCATATAGGATCTCCCGCTACAATAAACAGTGCTAAATTCTGATGGTCACACCCATACATACATATATACACATACAAATAGGGGTGAGTCCCCAACTAATAATATATATTAACTATTAATACTATTTCATCAAATTAATCTTCTACTGTTAATAAGAAATTTATTGTCTTGGAGAGATTAGATTTAGAGGCTCGGAAGGCTCCCAAGTCCCAACCTTCAGACAGCTTGATCTGGGAGCCTTCCATGAGTTATAGTCGCAAATTTTAGTGGCAAGTTTTTTTAGAACAAGGTATCAATGCATTTGCTGCCGGTGAAAAATACGAGTAGTGTACAATATAACAAACTAAAGCTAGAAAGGCTACCTTTCAAAATAAAAGGGGCCGGCATGACCACTTTTGGCTCCGCCCCTGATTCAGCCATAATAATTAATTAAGGGCTCTCCCTCTCCGGTGGAGTGGATCGGAGTACTGATAATGAACAATAAAAGACTCCTCTCTTTCAATTCAAGGCAGCAAATTAATGAACCAAGTGGCGTACGTACGTCCGAATTCTCTCTTATTTAAACTTGGCCGATACAAAGTTAATTTGTACATGAGCGAACTAGCTAGCTAGGTAGGTAGGTACGTGAAGGAAAGGCAAGGGTACATAGATTAAAATATTGCCATATATATCTGTACGGTGCATGTTATCCCCATAACACATCTGAATGCATGCATGCATTATTATTATTACTAAATTCTAACAAATCATCATCACTGATCTCCTCTCTAGCTACTCCAAACTAGTTGATAATCAAAGTCTAATAAATCCGGCAGCTCAATCTCTCTCCAAAAATCATCACCACTCGTATCCTCCTCCTCCTTTCCCTTGTCGTCCACCTCTACAACATTGGTGGCCGCCGCCTGTGCTGCGGCTGCCTGAATATCGCCGGGGGAGGCGGAGTGAGGTCGAGGGAGGAATTCAATATCTTGAGGAAAATTAAGCAAAGATTTGTCACCTCTAAGAAAAAAAGAAGCCACGTCATGAGCCCTTGCTGCCATTTCCGCGGTCTTGAACGAACCAAGCCATATTCGCTTCTTCTTTCGTGGCTGTCGGATCTCGGATACCCATTTCCCCCATTGCCGCTGTCTCACTCCTCTGTACACGGAGTTGTTTTTGGCCTTGATCATGGAAAACCCTTGACATTTTGGGACAGTGGTACTATCCTTAAAGTTTGACGTAACTTCATTGGGAGAGTTCATTTCATTAATTATAAGGCCTAGCTGATGCCTCTTTAATTAATCTATATATATTTGATTGCAATCAATTAAATTAAGTTTGAAACGTAGTAGTACTAGTTACTCAGTACAAGTCTAACAATTATTCTCTACATTCTTGATTCAGACTTTATCATAGAGAAATTAATATATAAGAAAAGGAAAAGGAAAATTAATTGTCTAATCAACGGTCGGTCGGTCCACATGGTGATTAATTCCTAGCCTAGTCCTATCTATCTATAACTATAAATATAGCTAGTAGCTAGTAGCTAGGTAGGTCAATGGTAACTACTACTACTACTACTACTACTACTACTTGTGGTAGAACCCAAATGTCGAGTATCAAAAGTTCCTTTGTCGTTAACTTCAACATGAAAATATAAAGGAGGCATAATTAATGTCAACAGAAAATATAGTACTCCATGTTCCTACTGCCTCAATCCTTACTGTCTGAGTTCACCAATAATTTTCTCTTTCATTAATTATTATATGTTCTAAATTCTACACGTCTAACCCTTATAAAATGTAAAATCACTTAAATTAAATAGCTAACAAAAATTGATTAACGGCCGGGGCAAACTTTAATTTTTGAAAACAGCCCAAAATCTATTAGCTCTACAAAGCCAAGCCATGGAAGAAATTGGTGGGGTTTTGTGGACTTAGCTCTATAGGCTGCATGGGATGATGAAGGAGCAACAATTAATACTGCTCTGGTCTCTGGTATGGTATGGCTAATTTAGTGGAAATGTCTAACGGGAAAAAGCATGATTAATCACAATTAAGGCTATTAATCACCATCATCTATTTGTTTGTGTGTCTATAAGAGTAGTACGTACAATATCAACATCTGTTTCTAGTGGGTTTTAATTAAAATTGATCACATGCTACAACTTCCCCTTTTCAGGTAGATAGTGTTGCAAACTCATGCGGCATGGTTCAACCTAAACGGGGCATGAGGTGCACCACAAGTCAAGTCTAAAGGGTGATGCAGACACCTGCGGTTCATTTTCTTAATGCCTTTTTCTTTCCCTAATTGATTGAGATTAATTAGTTTCATTATTTACGTGGGGAGAAATTTCTATGGGTTAGTTATTTTTAGAATTAGAAAAAGAGAAAGATATATATTCCTTTTGTTTTAAAATTAGAGACACAATTCGACTTTTGAGATACATATTAAATTTCAAAATTATTATTATGATTCATAAATGAAATCTCAACTTTATTAGTAATAGTATCAATAACTTGTAAAAAAATTTGATTGGTCAATACTCAATTAATAATTTTGGCGAATTACACTTTAATTAACTGGACCTTATGAGCCCGTGAAGTATTTAAATGGAAGATATTATACGTGATATTTTATTCCCAATTCAAAATATGTGGGTTGAATTAAATTCTATATAATGTCTAAATTCTTTGGATCCATACCATTGATTATTCCACTTCTTAAATACCTATAACTTATCATGTCATGTGCTCGGTCAAAAATAATCTTATCGGCACATTTAGAAAATTAAATAAATGTTGATACGGATTTATTTATACCAGCATATACTACCGCTCTGTTTCTGAGTTTTAAAATGGACATAAAAAAATGGACAGAAAATTTAAGTTTTCTTTTCAATTATTATGTTTCTAAGTTTTTTAATAAACAGAAAAGAAAAGAAATGGATAGAAAACTTGGTCACTTAATTTTTCTGCCAAAGTTTTCCGTCCAAAATTGGCCTAATTTGGACGGAAAAGAAATTGAAATAAGTAATATTTTTATAATTCTCATATTATTCTTAACTTTTAATATAATAAATTTTAAATTACAATTCATGTCCTCAATACAAAGGAAAACTTCAAGTTTTCTATTCTTTTTTTTTTGTTCTAATTTAAATTTTCTATTATTTTCTTTTCTGTTCAAAACTCAGAAACAGAGTGTACGTGTGTAGAATGGATGAGAATATTACTCAAATAGAAAGAAAATGTGAGTAAAAGAATTTATGTTTCATTTTCTTTTCTTTTTTAAGGGTGAAAAGGGAATGTAAAAAAACTTCATATTTTTGTTTACCCTAATTTTCTTCCTGCTTTATAATATAGAAGAAAGATGGATGGATGGATGGATGGATGTTGGTAGAGAAGGCGAAAGGAATAGAAAGGAGAAAAGAAAAAGGATACTGATTGCAGTCCTCTTTTTGGCCCAATTAGTGGTCAACTGATATAGTGCTGTTAGTTACTCTTGGGCTGGTCCTGCACTAGCAACATCCACAACTTGGGCTGGGCTGGGGTGAAGGCTTTCCCCTCAGTCTTTTTCTAATTTGTTTATTGATCTGCCTCCCACTTAGAAATAACGTTGTGTTTGGGTGGGAGACATTCATTTTTCTAATTTTGGTGGAGGATTTGGGCTCCACAATTTAATATTGGGGATTTCGCAATTTAATATTGCGGATTGAATGATGTTCAAAATATCACTCGTCAATCCGCAATTTAATATTTTTGGATCTCATCTCATTTTGTGATAGTAGCGATTTGGAACTAGAAAAATTCGATTTAAAATTAATAAATTTTTTATTTCTTACATATAGTTCTTACTGATTCATGTAATATGGGCTAATGAGATACATGTATGCTTAAACAATTGTAAGATATATACCGCAGTATGTTGTCTCACATGCTTCATAATATGAGAAAACACTTCACCTCATTATTAGATTTCTTTTGTTTAGTCATTCATATTTTTTATCGGTCCAGATAACATGAATTTACAAAAAGAATATGCAAAAATAACGTAATGGAAGATTTATACCTTTAAATCGTTTTTTTTTGTTTGAACCCTAGTCTGCAGAATGAAACTTCGAACTGTAAAAATAGAATTTTATCCGTCTGCAAAACTAAAGTGGGAACAAAAAAACATATCTTGTTACCCTAATGACTTAACGGTCATAGAATAATGACTTAGACCGTAGAGTCATGACTTAACGATAGTAGAGTCATGACTTAACGATTGTAGAGTGATTTATCGATCGTAGAGTCGTGATTTATCGATCGTAGAGTAATTAATGACTTAAAGATCGTAGAGTCATTATTTAAATCGTCAAGTTTAGAGTGCCTTCAGTCTTTATTATAACAGAGTTAATCTACTATTGTAGCACTTATTTATTTATTTTGTAAATTTGTATAGTTCAATATTTTATTTTCAAATAACAATTAATAATTTTTATTGGGTTAAGAATCTTTATTTCCTACTTTGCAAATTGAGGGAGGATATCTTAAAAGATGATAAAAGTCTTAGTAACTGAGATGTCTTTACCCGTATCGATTGTATGTACTTTTATAGTTCTTTTCAAATATTTACTTTTCTCACTTTAATAAGTTTGTTTTTGTTACCTGAAATATATCTACAATTGTTTAGTTATGTATGTTTCTCATCAGTCCATATCACATGAATTAATAATAATAATAATAATAATAATAATAATAATAATAATAATAATAATAATAATAATAATAATAATAATATGTTAAAAGAAATGAAAATTTTAATAACTTTAAATCGAATTTTTCTAGTTCCAGATCGTTACTGTCACAAAATGAGATGAGATCTAAAAGTATTAAAATTACATATTGACGAGGAGTATTTTGGACATCATCCAGTACGCAGTATTAGATTGTAGAATCTCTCATACTAAATTGCGAAACTCAGATCATTCTTTCTGTTTTTACTATTCAATCTGTAAATAAACAACTGAGATCTGTTGTAAAGATAACATTAGCTATAAATCAATTCTCATATATTATTATATGTATAATGTGACGCCTCCAAAATAGGTCCATTCCACCCAACCCATTTTGAGTCGTCAATAACATGGTACAGAAATAACTATAACTTTATTAATACATTTGTCGTGCAAAATACGACAAAAACACATAAACTGTGAGTTTAAATACAAATATTGTCTTCTAGACAATATCCACACTCAAATAAATTCTCATTATTGATACAGTATTTTACAGAATAGTGAGGACTACTAAAACAAACTATCTAGAACAATCACTCACACCCGACTCAGTTCTCGCTATAATCTCGCCTCGAGAATAAAATGGAACAAAAGGAAAGGGTGAGCTCAACTAGCCCAAAGAAAGAATGTTATGCAAGATAATATAGAACAAATTATCGTTAGTCTTTAACAGGAAAAATCGATAGAATACAATGAGACAACAAGTTTCGGATCAATATTCATGAAATAATAATTCATAAAAGAGTTACGTAGAGAATGAAATCTACTATAATCTATGAATTTAACGATCCATCATCAATATTTTATCCTCAGTAACATCAATCAATATTCATCTCAAATCAAATATTCATCTTTGCACTCTGAGCCAAAAGCTATTCATCGATCGGTCATGTTCATCTCAACACTGCTCATCTTTGCACTAAAGGCCAAAGATATTCATTAATCGGTCATGTTCATCTCAACACTGCTCATCTTTTGCACTACGGGCCAAAGATATTCATAAGAAAATTAACCTTCTTTGCACTACAGGCCAAAGATATTCAGTAACATCATCATTTAGGACTGAGAATGATGAAAATAATTTTAAAGAAAACGAATCCAGTGAAACAAAAGAACAAGTATTATGGATTCGTACTTTTAAACAATCCGAAGTTCAAAAATACTTCATAAATAATCATATCAAGTAAAATTCAAGAATGATCAAAACATATGGATACAATCAAAGCTTAAGTATCATATAATAGATATTTTGACGAAAAGGAAAAATTTAATTTTTCCGTGAATAAGTGTCGTATTCGTGAATAATGTCGATATCGTGAATAAAGGTCGATATCGTGAATAAGAATCTACACCAAAAGATAGAAATTTCACAAAAACATCATCATGTTTCGTGAATAGTACTCGTGAATAAGAACTCGTGAATAAGAACTCATGAATAAGAATCTCGACATGAAAAAGTTCCAAATTTGATAAAAAGTTCCAACCAATATTTCGCATAATAATATTGAAGAAATAATATCACTTACAAAGAAAATAACATCCCTTACCTCGAAAGACAAGATTTTAGTTTAAACACCTGGATATAAAGCATGACTTGAACTTGCAGACCGTATATCAACACTCAAAGTATACTCACAAGAATACGCTCAAAATATCGAGAGAGATAGAGAGAAAACTTCGCTTTACGTGTGATTTTCAATTCTAACCTAAGCTCCTATTTATAGAAAATACTTAGAACACCAAAGTAGAAAATTGAATATAATAATATTATTTATAAACAAAATTCCTTAGCCCACCTTTGAAATCTGATTTCAGCCATAGCACATGTTAAATGAGGTTCACAAACTCACCAAAAACGTTTTTCTCAAAATAATTAATTAAAACTCCCAAAATCAATTATTTCAAACTTCAAACTTCAATAATTCATAATAAATAGCCCTTTTATCGTAAAATTTGAATCTCGCGAAGTTTTATAGAAAATTCAATTCTCTACAACTTTGCGTAAGAAAGTTTTTCAAATTCCAAATAGAAATTGATCAAATTCACAAACAGGTGATTTTACAAGTTTATAATCAAATTTCAACAAGAAATGGGTCCACCAACACACAAAACATGTGTTAAACATTTAATCCAACAAAAATACTCTTCCTTCTCATTTATTCATATATACCACATTCATTATAAAATATCACCATTAATATATTATTAAAATAATATATTTAAATAAATTATTTTATCGTAAAAGATAAAATATTAATTTTCAACAATTGTCACATTAAAAATTTTCTCCATCTATATCCTCATAAAATCAATATTTTTCTCATCATATAAATCAATAATTAATTATTCACAAATAATATTACGTAATCACATTATTGACAACCGGCGCTTCCTGAGGAAAAGAGGGGCTTTCCAATAAGGATCTCTCCATCTCTTGCCGCAATTAGATGACCAAACCTCTCCTGTATGTAACTTTCTAGATCATTGCCAATAATGTTATCTAATAATATTATTCGGATAATATGAATTATTGTCTGATAATAGAAAATACCGTGTGCGATGACAATTATTAAAACAACAATAATATAAAATATCAACGCAGAATTATTGAATCAATAAAATAATGAGCAAGAATTCATCGTAACAATTATTGAGTAGTGCGTTCTTACGTAAGAATCAATAAGTGGTGCAATACCGTGTCTTCTTGTGCAACAACGCCAGACATTCGTGTTTTAACCAATTTATTCCAACAAGATAATTGGTAATAACTACGCCAATTATTTATAAATAACTTATTCGTGCGCTTTCTTCCTCCAATCGCTTTCCGTTATGGGGCCCACACAAGGTCAAGGCGTCGCATTTAATATTCTTCGAAGCGATGAATAATATTCCATGACCAAACGAATATTCTCCGGCGATAATTAATATTTTATCACCACTTGCTTATTTAAAATATTTAAGATTTTACCCATAACTAACCACATTAATCAAATCCACCCTTACTATTTCAAAATAATAAATAAAGGAAATTCCATTTATTTTAAAAAAAATTCGGGGTCTTACAACCTCCCCTCCTTATGAAATTTCGTCCTCGAAATTGACGTACGTACCTGGTGTTTCGAAAAGATGAGGATACCTCACTTTCATTTCTCGCTTTAACTCCCGTGTCATTTCCTCTCAGAAGATGGTTTCTCCACAAAACTTTAACTTGTGGTATGATTTTCTTGCGAAGGACATGCTCCTTCCCATCCAAGATCTTGATAGGTACCTCCTCATACGTTAAATCTTCTGCTATCACGTCTGGTTCTAACTCAATAATGTGGTTCGGGTCATCCACATATTTACGTAACATCGATACATCGAAAAGCGTTATGAACACGCGTCATACTTGACGGTAAAAGCGAGTCTATAGCTACGCTTCTTTACTCGATCGAGAATTTCAAATGGATTAATAAATCGAAGGTTTGAGCTTTCCTCACGTCGTCGATTCTTGCTTTTGGAATAACAACTTCTTGTACCTCCTTCTTCAAATTCATCATTTCGATTGTGTGCTTGAAAGCGATTTTAACTTTATCGATTAAAGTCGATCATCACACGGGTACTTGTAGTCTTTAACTTATTTTTGGAAGCGATTGGAAGAAAGCAGCGAAAATAAGTTGTTTATAAATAACGACGTAGTTATTACAGTTATCTTGTTAGAATACAAGGTGGTTAAAACAGTATCGCACCACCAATTGCACCCTTTATTGGGTAGTGCCTTCACGTAATTGGTCGTATAATTGGTGTAATCGTATTTTAACCAACGTGTATTCCAACAAAGATAATCTGTGAATAACTACGCCTGCTATTTATAACCAACTTATTCGTCTGCTTTTCTTCATCCAATCGCTTTTCCGTATGGGCCTACAATAAGGTCACTACCATCGATATTTAATATTTTCCGACACTAAAAATATTTTACAACCAAACGAATATTCCCTGTCAACAATGAATATTTTAAAACCACTTGCTTGTTTAAAATAATTGCGTATTTTATCCATAATTTACCATATTAATTAAATCAACTTTTATTATTTCAAAATAATAAATAAAAAAATTTAATTTCCTTAAATAATAAATTGGAGCCTTACAATAACCGAATTCGGAAAAAAAAAATATTCATTCACTTTTCTTTTGTCTCTTATGTTGCTATGTGTGAAATAATTAATATATGTCGACATGTTAATAAATTATTAGAGAGAAGAATATTGTTTATTTATTTTTCTTCTATCATGTCGACTAATTTAGTGATTCTCGAACATTTTTTCTTCTTTTATTTTGTTAATATTATCCTTGCATTGTTCTATATATTATATATCCTTGCTTGGTAATATAATTTTTTATTTTTATTTTTTATTATTATTTAGAATATGATCGAGTGCTACTTTCACTTTCTGGTTGGTGAAACTCACCTCTCTCGTGAGACCCATTCAAAGAATAAAGCCCCTAATTTTTATTAATTAACTTGACCTTTAAAAAAGTTAGGTGCGAATTAATTATGCAAAGTAATAATAAATAAATGAAAAGTTCTAGTTCTAGTGCTTAATTAGATTTATTTATCATCATTATTATCACCTCTTCTATGCTCCATGCATGATCCCTTTTGCTGAATACAGGGGCAGATTCAAAAATTCTTCTATGTATGGGGGCGGATTTTAATTAATTTTTTAGTTGAAATTAAATAAAATAAATTTAAACTAATCATAATATTAATTAATTATAATAATATTTATAAATTACAGTAAATATTTATAATACAAATTATAAAAAAAAATTCAAATAAAAAATATTTAGACACAATTTAAAATTTTACTTCGGTTACTTGTTATAGTTCAATTTGAATGATTTTCCAAATGCTCAAACACTCAAACCAAATTTATTTTTTATATTCAAACAAAATCATGACAACTAAAAATGAGAGGTTGCTAAAGGTTCATAATCATTTTCCATTTTCCATTATTAGAAAATAAGGTTAAATTATTGTAAGATATCACAATAAAAAACAGAAACTACTCAACCAAAATGATAATATTTTCAATTGAAGATCAAACCACCTCAAAATAAAAACCCAATCAAACAAACAATGACAAAAAAAATTCAAACTTCAATCAAACAATCACTCACAGTTTACACGCTGATGAGTATTTTAAAACTAAAACTATACAAAAAATACTTATAAGATTTCACCAACTAAGAAAATTTTTATACTTGTATTCAGAATTGATTTTATAAATTTTTTTTGTCCCCTCTAACTTGAACTCTTTAATTAATTTGTCTTTTTAAATTTATTAACTTATATATCTGTCCTACCCCTATGATGCCTGTTATATGCATCCACCCTTGGCTGAATATACTTCCTACCACATGAAAAAAAATTATTATAATATTAGGTACATGCATGCATGGTAAATTGGAAAAAATTTTGTGAATTAATAATCTTAACTAATATCTATCTATTTATCTATATTGTAAAGATGAGAGAGAGAGAGAGAGAGAGAGAGAGAGAGAGAGAGAGAGAGAGAGAGAGAGAGGAGTGTTTTTTTTTCTCTCTCTCTCATTTTGATCCCTATTTTTTCTATTGTCTTTTTCATATATATTTTTTAAGCTTTATTTAAATACTTTAATTTTTTTTAATTACACACGTACCACATAAACTAGTTATTAATAAAGCAATAAATAACTACTGTTATATTTAACTTTTTACCGATAGCGGGAGTCGGCATGCTATTATATTAAGAATAATGCTAGAGATACAAATTATTTTATAAATATTTTACAAACTGTTGATGTGACATACACCACCTCAGTATATTGTGTTGGGCCGAAGATTACATTGAAATAATATGTTGATCAATATGCTGAGGTGGAGTATGCCACATCAGCAGTTTGTAAAATATTTATAAAATAGTTTGTGTCTGTAGCATTACTCTTCAATTAATTCTTTGACCTAGTTCGTGGGTAAATAAGGTATCCTATCTTGATTTTCTACGACATATATACAAGTTGCTAGTTTTTATGTAGTTAGTATTCAGTCAATTATGCTTTTATCTCTAAAATAATTTGTTGCGACAATGACTTTAAACAAGGTAATTTTAATAATAAATTAAACAGAGGATATATTTATTTATCTTTTAAAATTAATATTTTTATTATAACCACCTTGAATAATTAGGATGAAAAAGAAAAAAATATCAAGAACCTTAAAATAATAAATATTAAGAATCTCTGTCACATTTTATGAATAAAAATTTAAAAACGAAAAAAAGTCCCACAAAAATAAAATAAAAAAATTGTATAAAATCTAATATAAAGGATAAAATAGAAAATGGTGTAATCAAACATTCACCATTGTGGACATGACAGTGTTGAATACTAATAATAACGTAGTAAAATAGAGGGCCCAATTTTATAAATGTTAAGGTGGTGAGTCAGTGGAAGGCCCAGTAAAAGCCAACGATAAGCAGAAGGGCAGGTGTCAGGCAGACCAAGTCACAGCAGAGCAGAGCCCTCCAAAAATGGACTTGTGTTTTGCTTAGACTTACTTAACATCTAAGCAAATGCAAAGCAGTGTGAACTCAGTCACATCCAAATCCCATTGAATGGAATGAATGAAAGAAACGGACTTCTCCTCTTCCGTGACTACGGACTACTACCACATCCCCAACCTTCTAGATGTTCAAATCATATCGCTAACGTAATGTACATGAAAATAACTTCTCCGCTTGTCTTGGGTCTAGTCGTAAATTTAGAAATTTTGAAAGCCTTTTTCGGAGTGAAAAGATTAATCTTCGAGATACTCCATATATCAAATAAATAAATAAAAAATAATGTACATGAAAAACTTCAACACAAATATTACATGTCTTTTCTATACATCTTGTATTAAAAGATATATTATATATTATTTTAAATAAAAACAAGTTTAGCACATATATTAATTTTTTTATATGATTGTATCCAATAATTTGAGATATTTTTAAAATTAAAAGAAAAATAATATATATGTTGATAATATATGATGAGCTTGAATTGCGAGTAAAGAGAAAATAGAATAAATTATAATTTTTTATTAATTCTTACGTATTAACATATACGTTGTAATAATAATTTCCTTGAATTTTTTACAATACATAACAAGTGTCAATTAAAATTTAAATTTATTATTATTATTATTATTATTATTAAATAAGTGGTATTTACGTTATTTCTTAAAATTATTCTCTGTTTATCATATTCTTATCCTAGTATTCTCTCTATTTAAAAATTAAAGATACTTTATTTTAAATAATCGTAGTTTATAATTATAAAAAGACATGATATTTTTTAGTATATAAATATTTATTCACAATTTTGGGGAAGGGGATGGAGTACCTCCACGTAAACGCGTTTACCATCTCTTTCTCATTCGCTCAACTACACTAACTACAACCCCCCACCAAAAATTAAATCAAAATCATTTATTTATTAAATCAAAATAAATTTTCTACAAACCACACTGCTTTGACAAATCTACACGCCATCCAAATTCCCAATTTCTCAGAAATTTCCTCCCATAAATCCCAATTCGTCCCCATATATTTATTTATATATATATACCCTCTTCCCACCGTCCCCATTATCATTATCATACACCAATTCCCTCTTCTTCGTCTCTAAATCTCCATACACATATACATATATTAAAAATATTTTGTTCAGGAAAATAATTAAGATTGATTTTTTCCAGATGGAGAGTAACAATCAGTCTTCTTTCTGGCAATTCAGTGATCAGCTTCGTGTACAGACCAATAATAATCTAGCCAATCTCTCTCTCAACGACTCAATCTGGAGCTCCTCCTACGGCGGCGCCAAAAGGCCGGAAGAACGGCGCAACTTCGATATTCGGGTTGGCGGCGGCCTCAACTCGGTTGACTCGCTGAGTGGTAATAATAATGGTACCAATAGTAATTTGAAGACAGATTTCAATGGGTTTAATCATAGCTGGAAGATTGATTCCTCCGATATCGGCTCAATCGGTGGCTCCGCCGGTGGTCAGAATTTGAATGGGATCGGCTTAAATGGTGGGTTTAACAAAGGGATTTATTCTAAACCCTCGTTCAATTTTAATCACAACAATATTAACAATAACGTTGGGATTAATACGAAGAATAATAATGGTAATAAGTTTGGGAATGGTAAATTAGTTGATTTGGAGGATAATTATCAGTTTTCTAAAAGTGTAAAGAAAAACAAGAACAAAAACAGCATCAATAATAACAATAGCAGCGAGAATAATAGTAATGGGAAGAATGGCGTGGAGAAAAGGTTCAAGACGCTGCCGCCATCGGAGTCTCTGCCCAGAAATGAGACTGTCGGTGGATATATATTCGTCTGCAACAACGATACCATGCAAGAGAATCTCAAGAGGCAGCTTTTCGGTATGTACCACTATACTAATTTGTGCTATTTTTGTTTGAATATATGCTTGATTATGTTGTTTGATATTTTTGGTATATTAGAAGGGTTTATATACTTGATTGATTAGTTTTGGCAATTTTTATGAGCATACATGTTCTGCTTCTGGTTCATTAGTATTAATTGATGTAAAATTTCCATCGTTCACTGTTATTTGGTGTATTTAACTTTTGAATGCCCAATTTTGATTCAAATGGCTCAAATGTTTAGATTAGTACTGGGAATTTGGATGATCGATCATACATGTTCAGGTTCTGGTTAATTACTATAACTGGATGGATGAGCTTATACTGATTTTTCAAAAATAGATAGATATGACTATATGATTTAGTCTGTCTGTAAAGTTTTGATTTTTCACTGTTATTTGGTTTATCTTTAACTCTTTGGACTTTAGATACTCAAATTTATTCTAATGACTGGAATGTTTATAATTTGAATTGGGAGCCAACCCAAATGATCCCCTTCTATTTTTTATATTTAACATTGTTGAACCAACAAGTGGAAAGTAATTTTAAATATAATCTTTTGCTTTTGATATGGAATTATTTTGCAAACAAAGTGTAGAATCAATCAAAACTTTGAATTTCATTTCCTGTAGAATTCATCGTTTTAGCCTGTACTATGAATTGCCTGCCTGAATTTATAGTCCCTTCTAAGTCTATGGAACAAAAAAATAAAATATTGTCCATGAGACAGTATCTTTGGACTAATTCAAGGAATAACAAGTTGTGTCCCATGTAGCATAATTGGAAACAAATATAGCATTTATATCTGTTTTGATCTAGTTTTTTTGTATATTGAGCTTTGATATATGTTCGATTCCTAATTTATGCTTATCAATTTTCCAGGTCTGCCTCCACGTTACCGTGATTCAGTCCGCGCAATAACACCAGGATTGCCCCTGTTCCTTTACAACTACTCCACCCACCAACTCCATGGAGTTTTTGAGGTTTGCATTTATATCTCTATTTCTTATTTCAGTTGCAGTTAGGTACTCTACTTTTTCTAACTAGGGTTGGTGAGGTTGGTGTTCTAGGCGGAGAAAATTATTGCTACTCTAAGAGTAACATATTAGATCATTAGATGACAGTTCTTTTTCTTTTCCTTGTGGGATAAATTTTACAAATTAGTTTTAACTTATGTCTTGCACCAAGGGATTATATTATCTTTTCTCCCCCTATTTTATACTGTTCGTACTATATTATCTCAAAGTCATACTTATTTTGATGATGCAGGCTGCAAGCTTTGGAGGGACAAACATTGATCCAACAGCTTGGGAGGACAAGAAGAACCAGGGAGAATCACGCTTCCCTGCTCAGGTATATTCCCTGCTCAAGCTTCTGAATATGTAATTCGATATATCTAAGTTGTAGGTATTTATGAGTTGGATAATTATGTCAATTTTTCCAAATTAAGTCTTGACATTCCTCATTTGTGGATATATAGGTCCGAGTTATGACCAGAAAAGTTTGCGAGCCATTGGAAGAGGATTCGTTCAGGCCAATTCTGCACCACTACGATGGTCCCAAGTTCCGTCTTGAATTAAACATTCCAGAGGTAAGCACATTCAAACCATACTATTGTTTCTTGTCTTAAGCTTTCATTACTATGCTCATCAAATAGACAACATATTGAACTATTTTTTGGGTATAATTTTGCAGGCTATCTCTCTATTGGATATTTTTGAGGAGACCAAGGCTTAAATGGGGGAGTGCCAGTTTCAGGCGAAAGCAGAATACATACGGAAGATAGTTGAGATAAAAGAGGAATATATACACTAGTAGTAAATTTAAGAGGGTAAAGAGTAAAAGAGTGCGTGTGGAGAAGAAGGGATCAAGGGGGAAGAAGAAGGTATATCTGTGCATACATATTAAAGCTGTTATGTAGGTATAATATGATGTATTATTACTTTCTTTATATGGAGGTTGTGATTCTGGGCTTTGGAATTACTAATGAATGAATGTATAGATATTGTGAAAAATAATGAACAACTACTACTAGAAGTTTATTTCTCTTGCATCTTCTTGATATGAGCAAGAACCCAATGCCAACTATAGTTGGGTGAATGTTTGGACATCAACAAGTTATTTGAAGTTCATTGACCCACTGAAGAAAGGTATCAGTGCCGTACCGTAGTTGAAGTTTTTGATGAGTATATAGGAAAGAATTTTCAGTTCTAATCTTGACTATTGGTTTCTATATTTGAACCATAAAGATGGTGTATCTCTCTCTCTCTCTCTCTCTCTCTCTTTATATATATATATATATATATATATATATATAGAATGAGGATCCAGTCCGGGATCCCGGATTGGTCCTAAAATTCGGATCCAAATTTTTTATTTTTTTTTTTTTTTTTTTTTTGAAACAACTAAAAAAAAATAAAATAAAAATTATGGAACTGAATTTTTATCTGATGTTTTGGGTGTGTTTTTAATACCTATACCAACCAATGTATGTACAGTCTCTCCAGATTGTATAGAAATGTTTTGGTATAGGCATCCAAATCACGCCCAAAACACTGTATTATGTAAAAATTCTAATTCCATAATTTTTTTTTTTTAGTTGTTTCAAAAAAAAAAAAAAAAAGGTCCCAGATTTTAATAGAGTCCGGATCTCTTGACCGGATCCCACTCATATATATATATATATATATATATATATATATATATATATATATATATATATTCATAGCATTATTATGAATTCTTATAGAGCATACACCATTGAAAATAAAAAGGAATGACCAGTATTAGAAACTGAAAATAGACGTTCGCTACTTGTAAAAAAAATAAAAATACATATCATCCGCTACTAATAATAGTTAAGGATTTAGCTAATCAAAATAAAAGTTTGACTTGGCTAATCAGAATATGTTAGTGTTTATTAATTAAGGTTTAAAGTTTATTAACTAGAGTTTAAGGTTTATTAACTAGAGATTAATAAGGTTAATAAACTCTGAACCCGATTAATAAAACCCTAAACCTCGGTTATGAAATTCTAAATCTTAATTAATAAACTCTAAATATTTATTGGTCAAGTCAAACCTTTATATATATATATATATATATATATATATATATATATATATATAATAAGAAGCATTTTGAAATAGTCAACATTATTGGTCGCATTTGACTTCTGAGTGCTTCTTTATATGGAATTAACTATATTGATTATCATTTTTCCTTTTAATTCAGGAGGTTGGATTCAGAAATTTTTTCAGCGAGGCAAATTTTAATTAATTTTTTTATTGAAATTAAATAAAAAAAAATTAAATACATAAAAAATAAAATTTTAAAAGGAAAAAGATATTTTAAATACACTTTAGAAGACAAAAGTAGAACGAATATATATTTATCTGTATTTGTATTTAGAATATGAATAACTATTTTTTTGCCCTCTCCAAGTTTAAATCTTCTATTAATCTATTTTTTTAAATTTATTCACTTACATATTTGTCTCACCCCAACCCCTAGCACTATAAAAAAAAATTTAACAGAGGCACCTACCTATATGGCCCCCTTAATGGATCCTCCCCTGTTTTAATTAATTAAGAGATTAGGACCTTACTCATTTTTCTTAACATTTAGATTATGCTGGTCAAATTCCATTCCAAACAACTAATATCCCAATTTAAATTGAAGTTTTACCATATTCCTTGGCTATAAATACACTTTTTAAGCTTATAAAGATACTTATTCTTAAAATACCCTAACTAGGCAAAATTTGTATAAAAATTATTTCAATATACTTGAAATCTTTTCTCTCCAAACACAAGAAAAGTTTGTATTATTTCCTTTCAATTTTATTACTCCAAAAAGTAGAAACATAAATAAATTTGATATCCAATACCACAAGACTAGGTTCCAAACCCTGTTATCAGTCGTTCTGGCCAACTTCTGCACATCTACTAACAAAATGTGGTCCAGGGATTAGCCCATATCAAAGCTATAAGCCATTTATATATATATATATATATATATATATATATATATTAATAGAGATACATTATCTGGAATGCACTCTCAAACGTATACGCGATACATGATCGTATAATTAAATTCTTTTCGTATAGTAGAGATCCGTATACTCTACGATCGAAGAGATTCACTCTACGCTTTTTACAAAGAATTAATACTTCTACGATCGTGAGGGTGATTTCTATGACTCTATGTACCTCCATTTTTTCTTTTATATATATATATATATATATATATATATATATATATATATATATATATATATATATATAGTCCATTAAACATCTGACATTGAGAACATGCAATGCTCAAGTTATGTTTTAAAATGGAATCAAAAAATATGTAGATATGTAGTCTTACACACCCCCTTGCGCAGTGAGATGTGGTTACGTGCTTTAATATATTCCACCATTATTCATATTCTATTCTACCTTATATAATCAACTTCAATTTACACACCCCCTAGTACATTTGGCTCCCTCAACCGTCTCTACGTGCTCTAATCTATTCGTCCTTAATCATATTCTATTCTACCTTGTATAATCAACTTCAATTTATGCTTCCCAACGGTCTAATTAATCTGTTCAAATTTTCAAAAATCATGAGGACAAAAAATGTCCATTCATATAAGAACCAAACCATCTCGTCTTCTTCTCCGTGACAACTTGTATTTACTTCCGAGATTCTCACTATTATTTTTCTTGCTTAATTAATTAGGACACTAAATTAATTTGCAATGGGGAATTGCTCTCTCAAAGGTGATGTTGCTGCAAAAAGCACTCCTCAAAATTCCATCCGGATTATGATGGATTCGGGTGATATATTAAAGTTGGAAGGGCCTAAATTAGTTGAACAAGTTGTTAATGATTTCCCGGGGTATGGAATTTTCAGGCGAGGTCGCATAACAATGCCATTATCTGATCAAGAGCAACTTCTCCACGGCCATACCTACTATCTCCTCCCAATCGGAGGAGAGGAAAAGAAGAAGGGTGCCAAGAGTAGTTTAAATGAAGTGGAACCGGTTAGGATTTCAAGTGCAGCATTGGATCTTGTTACGAATTTAGCTAATGGATCGGGGCTGGAGGTTTTGCCGCCGCCGCAGAAGGGTGTTTGGAGAGTGAAACTAGTGATTAATACAAAACAGTTGGAAGAAATCTTGTCAGAGGAAGTGAATACAGAGGCGTTGATTGAGCAAATGAGGATGGCTGCTGCAGCCTTGCCAAGGAGGAGGAGGACTAAGAGTTACTGGGGAGTGAGTTTGTAGCCAATTCTGTGTAATGTATTTAAGGTGCCTGTTGCTGTTGAACATCAGCAGAATGAAGTCGAGCCGTTGGATTTATGCATCAGCAGTCCAATAAAGGGATAGATTTCTGGCCTACCTTGCTTATAAATAATTGTAATAAGTTCATTTGGCAAAATGGAAGCTCTTTTTCCATCCCCACGGCCACGATGATCACACTACCACACTAGTGGTGGTTTTGATTTGATAGCTTTTCCCAGCTATTTTTTCTTGTTTTTTAGTAGTATACTTGAGTTGGTAGATGAAGTAATATGTTACAACTAAGTTGTGGTAAATTGATTTTTCTCCATCTATCCTTCATGAATGCAGATTAACTTCAATTTTGTTCATTAATTTTTCACTTTAGAAATTTGTTAATGAATTGAATATATACAATGAAGTCATGAAAGATATGAACACATTTCCCTTTGCAGAGTACTCCCACCACCCACCCCCCACCCATAATAATAATAATAATAGACTTTTTATGAAAAAAGAAATTTTCCAATTTAGAATAAATTATTTACTTTTCTATATTATCTTTAAAATCTCTCATTTTTAAGAAATTCTATATTATATGATGAAATTAAAAAAAAAAAATATCAAATGATAATAGTATTAAATAATTTTCTTCATTAATGTGCATAAAACTAAACCAACTATTATTATGAAGAGTATATCCATGTACACGCCCAAATTGTATACCTAAAGAGTATAAAATGATAATAAAATATTCATCTCATCTCCTTCTACAATAGGATAGGCTTACCTCCCGACTCTGACTTGTGCATTTTAAACCTTGTGCATAATAGGCACTTAGCACACTATACTTTACCAACCAAACCATGATTAATACGAAATCAACCATACGTGAAAATCACTTCTCACTACAACTCGATCCAAACCCCTTGGATTAACTTGGCACCAATCTATTTAGTTTTCTTCTAATAAACTATATGGGCCAATTCTAAAAACTAGTATTTTATTTTATGGCTCATCAACAACTAAGCTCCTCATATGAACTCAAGAAAACTACCAAGGTTGAGTGTTAGTTTTCAGAGAAATATCATTCAAGTTCAGCAGTATCATCAGTAATTGGTTGGAATGCAAAATAATTTATGGAAATAGTCATCCAAGTTGTAAAACTTCATTATCAAAATGATGGTCTGCATTAACATTTAATGGGATGGGGTCTACAAGGAAAAGAACTGAAAAATACTAGCAAATCCTGTTTCTCTTTTTCCTTTTCTTTTTCTGAAAACATCAAAACATAATACAATCCCCTCCCCCATTAATAACCCAAAAGGGCGCAGCTACACAAAAAGAGTCTTGATGTTTTAAAGGCAATATTTCCATATCTCTAGGCCGGATGTACAGCAAACAGAACCATCAGTTCAACCTAGAATCCATTTTCTTGATAGCTTTTTCTATTGCTGGTACATTCTTCTTGAAGGACGACCACTGCTCAGCTGTCAAGCTTATTCCTGGGGAGGCAACAGAGCACAGGCCTTGCATATGTAAGAGAATTACCAATATAAAAGAAATAACGATAATTATACCAGGAATTTAAGCTTGAACATAAGCTCAACTGTTTTAAGATGAGCAATACTTGCTCAACTGCTCGACATATATATACTTGGTTAAAACAAATAGTCCGAGATAATCAGGCTCTTTCTCAAAGCCTCAGCCCACATCCTGGCCTAAGAAACATAAAAGGACCAACAAAACAAGGAAAAAACAACTAAAAAAATTATGTAGGCACTGGCCTATGACACAGTCCACAACCCACCAAAACTCAACCAAAATGACTTGCTTTCAAAAAACTAAGGTCAAGGAGTATAGATGGAGAGGGGGAGGAGGGGTGCTTGGAGTGAATATTTACATAGTATATAGGATTTGCCATTGGAAAGGCCGTCGTGTGATAAAGGTCAACAAACTAAACATAGAGGTGTAAGATTGTAAGATGTTCACTTAAGCAGCACAATTGTAACATCAGTGACATTCTAAACTAGAACACCTCAATTTAGAAACATGGATACCTATTTCTTGGTGAAATTGCACAACCGAGAAGATTGGCTGAATCATGTGAAACCTTCAGTTCAAGTGATTATTGGGGATGGTTATTTCTGGTTTTAGTAGATACTATGCTCTCTTTTTCGTCACATTGAGTGCTTAAGACCATCTCATATTGCTTAAAAGCATTCATGCAGGAAAATTTCATATTCGTGTCATCCAACTAAGCACATTTGAAAGATAAGGCAACTTTGATCTGCTAAACAACTGTTAAACTCTTGAAGGAATTTGGATAACAACAGAGCCGGCCTTGGCCCAGGTTACAGGGAGCTCTTGCCTGGGCCCCAAAGTCAAGGGGGGCCCAAAAATTTTTAATCTGACTCCTAGACTTCTACTCAAAACTCAACAGTCAGTCTTCACTTTTTAATTTCCTGCTTCCGTGCTTCGTTGAACTCTTACTCTGCACTCTGCAGTCCTCACTCCTCACTTTTGTTCCAGTGTTTCTGCAAGCCAGGAGCAATCAAACAAAAAAAAAAGCACTTCCAAAAAGCAAAATACAAAAAGAAGAAAATATAATCGTTTCAAGGCAAGCTAATATCTTCTTTTCGCTTTTTGTTCTCTATATTACTATGATCTTTCAACTCTGTTTCTGCTGTCCTGCAACTTAATAATTATTATTAATCATTTTTCTGTATGACTTGACTATTCGTTAATTAAGATTATCTCCATATGTCCATATCTGTGTGATTATTGATTTATCCGTTGCCGGTTGCCTTATTGTTTGATTATCATTTATCCAAGTAACTAAGTAAGTCTTGTCACTACTCACTTGTGTTGGTTAATGGTTCTTCTTGATTTGGGTGTTTTTTCCCCACTTTTTTATGTTTCGTGGGTCGGATCTTCTATTCTTCTTTTGGGTTCATGTCAAGTTTTCATCTTTTATACTTGATACTCTGCTAGTGTTTTTCTTTTCTTTTTTCTTTTTTTTACACAATGATTTCTATTGATTATCTTTCTTTTTTTTTAAAATCTTGATCCTAGTAATTTGAGGTTTTAACTGTGCTTTTGGGGTTTGATGATGTGGATCTGACTTTGTCTTGTATACTGAACTAATTTAGTAATTTCAGGTGTAATTTTTAGTATATCATTTTCACACTACATAATTAGTTCTTATTTGCTATGTATACCTGCTACAGTTTACATCTTTGGCCTACAGGCCTAGATTCATGATTTTATTTGTTTGAATTTTCTCCTATTTTGTAAATTGTAATACATATAACATATTTGTGTTAACTTTTTCTTATTTATTATTTGTTTCAACAGAAAACTTGGCTGGGATTCTTATTCTTTATAATTGGAAGTTTCAAGTGGAAGAAAATATACTCAAAATCCAGGTTTTATTGTTCTTTGTTAATTAGTTTTATTATTTTTTATTGTGTTGTGTTTATTATAAAAATTAAAAAATGTTTCGTAAGAAACAACTTTCCGGAAATCTCAAGAGACAAAAAAAGAAAAAAGAAGAAGAAATTGCTCAAAGTTTAAGAGGATCTTTGAATAAATATTTTGTTAAACAACCCAATGCTTCACTTGAAAATTTAGATGAAGATTTACCAAATGAATATGAACAACAAATTCAATTGGAAGAATTAGTAGAAAATGAGAATGATGTGAATGAAGAAATTGGTAATCTAGATGAAAATGAAAATAGTGATGAACCTTTCCTTGATGAAAATGAAAATATTGATGAACCTTGCCATGAAAATGAATGTCCCGAAACAAGATTTGATTTGAACATTTATGATCCACGAGTTTGGGATAATCTTGATGGAAAAATGAGAGATTTACTTGTAGAAAAAGGTCCCCTAAGAGATTTACTTGTAAGTTGTTTAAAACAATGAATTCTAGAAGTCAGTTAACTAGTGAAGGAACTAGAGATTGGAAACATCTTGGTGAGAAGCTTAAACAACATGAAAGCAGTATTGAACACCTCACTAACTTGTGGTCTTGTGTTGAATTGCAAATCAGATTGAAAACAAATCAAACAATTGATACAGAATCACAAGAGCTAATCAAGAAAGATACACTACACAGGAAAAATGTTATTTTCAGAATCATCGCTGTTGTGAAATGTCTTGCTATACATAATTTGGCTTTTCGTGGAACAAATGAAAAATTTTATGAAGATGCTAATGGTAACTTTTTAGGCCTACTTGAAATGATTGCAGAGTTTGATCCAAAGAATCTGACACCATTTTCAACTCATTAAAGATAAGAACATTCATTATCATTATCTTAGCCATAAAATTCAAACTGAGTTGATAGCTATTTTAGCATCAAATGTTAAACATGCAATCATTGAAAAAATAAAAACATCTAAATATTTTTCAATCATTCTTGATTGTACTCCTGATGCAAGTCACAAAGAACAAATGACTTTAATATTGAGGTGTGTAGATGTTTCAAGTACTCCAATAAATATAGAAGAGTACTTTTTAGAGTTTACGAATGTGGAAGATACATCCGGATTAGGAATTTTAATGAATTGCAAAATGTAATGGAGTCCCTTACACTTAATATTGATGATGTGAGGGGACAAGGTTATGATAATGGCTCTAATGTGAAAGGGAAAAATCTAGGTGTACAAAAAAGATTACTTGATATAAATCCTAGAGCATTTTACATGCCATGTGGTTCTCATTGTCTCAACTTAATAGTTTGTAATATGGCCAAGTCAGGTGTTAAAGCAAAATCTTTTTTTGGAGCATGTCAATGCATATATACGGTATTCTCTAATTCAACAAAGCAATGGAATGTGTTACTTGATTACATAGATGGTTCGACTTTGAAATCATTGTCAACTACACGTTGGGAAAGTCACATTGAAAGTGTCAAAGCAATAAAATCTCAAGCTTCACAAATCAGAGAAGCTTTATTTAAATTAACAGAAATTAGTGAAGATGCCAAATTGAGTAGGGATGCTCAAAGTTTAGCATTAGGAGACCTTTCAAGTTTTGAATTTATATTAAGTTTGGTTATTTGGTATGACATTTTGCATAAGATTAACTTAGTAAAAAATTACAATATGAAGACATGCGTCTTGATGCTACTGTACGACAATTAGGACTTGTTTTATTTTTTGAAAACTATAGAATAAATGAGTTTGTTTCAGCCATGATTGATGCTAAAGAAATTTCCCTTGATATGGGAATTGAGCCTATATTTCTAAAAAAGCGTCAAATTTGTAGAAAAAGGCATTTTGATGAGGTTTCCAATAATGATAGGGAACAACAATCAGCTGAAGAATCATTTAGAGCTGATTATTTTCTTGTTATAGTGGATATTGCTCTTAGTGAATTGAAGAGTAGGTTTGAACAATTGCATTGTTTTGAATCAATTTTTGGTTCTTATTTGATGCTGCAAAGTTGACTTCGTTTGATGATAATGAATTGAAAAGTTCTTGTGTGAATCTTGAAAATGCTTTAAAACGTGGTGATGTTTCTGATGTTGATGCAAGAGACTTATTTTCAGAATTACAGGTGTTGCAAGTGATGTTACCAAAAGAAGCATATGAAACAGATAAACCATGGACATCCATTAAAATTCTTGAGTTTGTAAAGAGTGTGGATATGTTTTCTAATGTAATGGTTGCTTTTAGGGTATTATTGACTATACCTGTGACTGTGGCATCTGCTGAAAGAAGTTTTTCTAAATTAAAATTATTAAAATCTTACTTGCGGACCACCATGACTCAAGATAGGCTAAATGGATTAGCGATATTATGCATTGAAAAGGATATGTTAGAAAATATTAAATATGATAGTATAATTGATGATTTTGCATCTAAAAGTGCAACAAAGAAGACATTTTAAATGATGTTTTGTGGTTCGAAATTCATTGCTATTTTTTTTAGGGTACATGTGATGATTCTTTGCTTCGATTAATTGTGGAGGATGAAAAGAAGATTGATCAAATCAAGAAATGCTTATGGAGATTCGAGAGGAAGCATATACACTCAAATATGTAAGTTTTATTTTTTAATGCAATGATTACAATCCGGGGTACTCTTTTTCCTTCGTTTGGGGTTTTGTCCCATTGGGTTTTTCCCAAACAAGGTTTTAATGAGGCCCCAAAGTGTTCTTCCTTATCTTTTGTAAATTTTTATAATTTTAATAAAATTAATTAGTTGATAATTTATTTATTTTTTTGTTTAAATTGTATAAAGGGGGCACACTTGATAAAATTTGCCCCGGGCCTTGGAAAACCCAAGACCGGCTCTGGATAACAAGAAGTAAACATGCCCAATGCCATGCAGATGAAGATTGGAGACTTTAAGAAATTCATAGCATACAGACCGTGCAAGTGCAAATTTACATCAGATATCGATCCAAGATGGACCATTCAGCAAAACCAATAGCAGGAAGGAGTATGAAGCTGATAACTGCTTGATATGGATCTTAAATTTCAAGAGAATAAATGTACACTAATACAAGGGGGAAAGTTTGCCTTCACTTCAAAGATTTTGCACCCAGGACATACAAAACACTAGATCGGTAAATCACAAATTCCATTCACCAATGACAATTTGAATTTCAGAAAAAGGAGAAGATGGAATAAGTTAAACATGAATTACAAGGCCGATAAGTTTCAGCCCCAAAGAACATGACAATTTGGATAGACTATTGAAGTATATATATAAGGTCTAAAACTCTCAATGAAAATTTGAGTACCTATACATCTAAACCATTAGAACAAACCCAACTCTAACAGCTAAACAAAATAGTCTAGGAACTATTTCAGCATTACTTGACTCCTTGAACCAAAAAGAAAGTATCACACTTCAATACACAGGTCTATATATCTTGTCTTGCTAAATGCTAAAAACACAACTCCAAAAATAGAAGAATGATACAAGTAAAATATAAAGCGAATGATACCTTTAGAAGTAGGAAGCTCTTTGCCATCTTTTTTATAGTACTCCCTTATTGACACCAAAGTCTTCCCTTTAAAATCAGTAATGGTCACCCTCCTCTTATCAGTTAGCTACACCACAAACAAAGAAACAATTCATAATCAAACCAAAAAATAAAAAAAAATCATTTTACTTATAAACACTTAGAAAACCATTTAATTAATTCTAACACTACAAGAAAAATATAAAATGATGAATCGAATCTAAACTCACACGACAAATGATGAGATCTCCATCATCGTCGTACTCTTTAGCGCCGCCTCTCTTTCCCTTTCTCTGTCCCTCTTCGTCATCTTCTTCTTCAGGCTCTTCTTCCTCCGCTTGTCGCGCTGCTTCGGCTTTGGATTGCAGGTCTGCGAGGTAGGATTCGACAACTTTCCTGACGAATTGCTTGCGCTCCGGTGGGGAGAGGTCGAGCCCTAGCTTTTCCGACGCCATTTTCCGGACCTTGTACTCAGTTGTTTCGTCCATGTTGGAGTTTTTTAAGATCTCTACCACTGTTTCTTCGATTTTCTGCTGTAGTTTTGGTGAATCAGCCATGGTTTTCTTTACTTTCTTCTTTCTCTCTCGGAAAATTTATTGTAAGCTCGGAAATGAGACGCACTGGTTTTAAGCTAAGCCTTGTCAACACAATCTAACTCTCTAATTTTAACCCTCAACTCCTCAAAGAACTAACATTTCATTTTAAACTTACTTTTTTTTTCCCCTATATTCGACTCAAATTTATCATGAGTGATTCTGGGGCGACCGGTGGGGGCGACCGGGATAGCGACCGGTCTAAATGACATCTAAATTATTATTTTTTATAAAAATTTTAATTTTAATAAATTTTATAAATTATTTGAAAGATATTAAAAATATATATATATATATATATAATTGGATCGGTCGCTAACAAAGTCCTGAACTAAAAATATAAAATAATTCCCATGTCAATAAACGAGTCGAATTATAATTTTTTTCTTGGTTTATTGGTTTTTTTTTTCTTTTCTTAAACCACATTTTGGATTTTATGGATCATTTTAAAATATATTCAAGTATTCTCTGTGTCCAACGTACAAATCATTAATACAAAGTATTTATGAAGTAAATATAATTTTCAACAATATTACTATCGCATAAAAAATGGTCACATAATTCTCACGTACACACACATGCATATTGTGGACCCCCGCCTGATATGTAAGACTCACACCCGTCTGACATGTAAGACTCGCAGTATGCATATGTGTATGTGTGTTTTATGTAATACTTTTTTTATGTGATAGTAACATTATTTTATAATTTTGGGAGAATATAAAATTTAATGTTTTAGAATATTTAAACTTATCAAAAAAGAATTATTTACCAATGCTATTTCGGGGGAAGGGAAAGGGCAGTCAAAAAATTTCCAACAGATGGGAAGGGTAGTATTTATAAGGGTTAAGGAATCAATATATCATTTCCTCCTTCTCTTCTTCCTCTGCTACATTCCTTTACAAGTTTCCACTATATGACATAACACAAATAATAATTTGAGATCTGAATACAATTTCAGAAGATGGAATACAGCACAAACCAACTGAACATTTTCTTATGTTCTTGCTAAGGTTAGCAAGCAGTACAGAATAAATTTGAAGAAAAAAAAAATATATATATATAGTGTAATTCCTGTAAAATCTGGATTCACCCAATGACCTAAATGGCAACATTTTTCACCCTCCAACGATTTTTTGGCTAGTGACTATCCATATGGTACTCGCAGGCTCGCAGCACATGCATACAACTTCATTTCTTGAATTTTTTGGGTCCCTGCTTTTTCTTGCTGCAAGAATCATTAATAAAATTATTCATATTTCCAGAGTTCACATAAACAGACTAATAATATAACCGACCGCAGGTGCAACTTTGATGGCTCCAAACCAATAAAGAAATTTTTCCAGAATAAATATGCTAGTGAATTGTTTAGAAGATGCAAACCATCAAACAAAATCCATGGCATGAATTGTAAAAAGTGAATGCCCAGATTACTTTCTTAATAGACTCGAGTATAAAAACTTAATGCAAACTTAACACGTCAGGCTGGGTAAAGGTTTTACACCAACTGTGATTGAGGGCCAGAATTGAAATTTACAAATGCGGAAGGCAGTAAAGAGGAAATACTTAACTCTACCTTGATTGAGGTTCATCGTTGGCCTGCATGGAAGCTGCTTTCTCCACCCTTCCAAAGCCAGCAACCTCGTCCATGCTTTGGCCTTGTCGTCTATACCTTCCACCAGAAGCCACAAACTCTGGACAAGGTCTGTATGCCTTTATAGGCCACCATCCAAAGCCTGGGACTGTAGCGATCCCACCTTGAATCCTTCCCTCACCATTACACCCCCTCTCAATTTCATCTTTCCCACATGCCTTACAACCACTGTAGACAATTTTGTTTCCAGAATATAAATAAGCATTCACTTTAAGCCACATCATCAATCAATAATAAGAGTAGAGCAGATCTTCGTTTATGATAAGTACATTAGAACAAGTTACCACATAACAATCGCAACAACTTTTTGAATGGTTAAGCAAGGGGTCTCAAATTTTTTATCTCAAATGATGTGTCATTTAATATTTTAATGATACTTTACGTTTAACCAATTACAATATATGTAATCAACCAATGTAAAGATGGCACATCATTTGAGACATTTTTCTGATCAAAAATTTGATATCCCTAGTGTTACCCTTTTTGTATACCTTCATTTAAGTGATAACTGTATAAACAGACTTCAGTGGCAAGATGTTTCACTAATCAATTGGAAGGGTGTAAAAAGCTGAGTTGAGCTAAGTAGTAGTATTAGCCATTAGGTTATTTGAATTTTGCAAGCTTGAACATAGGCACATAGCAATTTTCCCAGCCCAATGGGGACCCGACCAACATGACTGTGATGATATGGATTTGGGGACAATTAAACGGGGCAAATCAGGCATGGGAAAGAATTGCAATGATCGAGTATGGGACTTAGGCATCCCGCCTCACCTCGACTAGTTATTATATACAAAATCAATTTTTTACATGATAATTGGTTAGAGAGTTAAGAGTGTTTGGGGACTTGGAGCATTGATGTTTGTAATGCACTAATATTTATGTATTATAGTCTTTAGATGAACTTTTCAATTAAGCTGTATTATGCCTTTTGAAGACTACAACTTTGATGGTTTGTGGTGGATGTTGATTTAAATGATTCGTTGGTTTGTAGTGGATGTTGATTTGAATAGAAGTTGTTCTTGCTTTTGGATAATTATATGTATACAATATCTAGCAATTGGATTTGAATAATGTAGCTTTGGAATATGGTGACAGTCTAAATTCTCCGCGAGGACCTTGAGTGTGGATTATACCCCTGATTACAACTCGGAAAACTTGTACTATGAATACTTTCATTCTAAGGATTTCCCATTTGCAGCCTTCCAAAAATTGCTCAGTTATCACCTAATCCTACCCTTGAAGCATTTTTCTACCAAGTGTCTTATCTTACCCTCCTAATTTTCTAATGGTACAGCCTGCACTTCCTAAACTAAGCTAGCAATTAAACTCAACAAACTCAAATTACTAAGAATGTTTGAAAACAAAAATCAAACTGTTGGAAAAATTAAAAAAAAAAAATAATAAAGCAAATATCTACCCCTTGAGGCCTGGTACTGGTAGTTACCTACCACAATTCAACCCATAAAGATAAAAAAAAATAAAAATAAACTTCATTTGCAGAAGTTGGGTGATAGCCATAAAAATATGGATACCTGAGAGGAAAAGGTGGGTCGGATTCGGATTGAGACGCACTTCCTTCGTCTTCAATAACCGGAGTTGGAGATGATGACGATGAAGAAGCAGCAGAGCAGCGGAGGTTGAAGGAAGATTTAGAGAGAGGATATGTTTGGGAACATGGGTGTTGTTTGGGTACTAACAACAACTGGTGAGGTACTGAGATAATAATGGCTGTGGTGGTCATGGTGCCTCTCCCTTCTCTGGGTAGGTGGGTATGTATGTATGTTTTTGTGGATGATATTATTAAATACTCCTTTCACTATCATTCCCCTTCCCCTTGTTTATAATTTATACAGAACAAAAAATTCTCCATCAAAATGACACCCAAAAATTAAAATTTCATTTACAATTTTGTATTACACAAATTTATAAATCCTGAAAAATGCTTTTACACTCGCGATATTTTACACCTGATTATTATTATTATTATTATTATTATTATTATTATTATTATTATTATTATTATTATTACATAAACAAGTCGCAAATTTTTAATGTTTAAAACCTATATTATTTACTTAAATTTAAAAGAGTAAGACTAACTATGTATTGCAATTCCAAATATGAGTTTTGATTTAATTATTTAAGAACCCACCTATTACACATCTCTCCAAGCCGAGAAGTTATCATTACAATCAAAAAATTATGACCTTAACATTAGCAAAATATATCATTTTCCATTTTAGAAACAACATTTTTTGTAATTATTTATAAATTTTACAAATATGTACAATCAAATGAATGTGCATGAATTTTAGCATGTTAAAATGGAAGTTGGAGGATGCACGCATATTCATCAGACACACAAGGATAGACCACACGAGACCAATCATTAGCAAAAGGCAGGCATATCCCTAGCGGTTGATGCCCAAGAATCCAGAACACTTTGAACAGTATAAAGGCATTTCAGAATCTGAATAATTGGATAATGTTTTCAGCTCGTATTCTTAATAAAATACTTATTACTAAAGAATTCAACCCAACTAGTTGAGACTTGAGACACGGACACCCAAATTATAACATACCGATGATGGAGTTTGTGTATAAACGAAACTGTTGAGGAAATGTTCACACCAAATTTTCCCAATTTCAGAACACTTCATTCAATTTTGACAAGCATTTTGTAAGATCATTTTAAAGATCACCAGATCCGATGAGAAAAACTTTGTTCCTCTAACATGAATATAAACATGACAAACAGAAAGAGATGAGGGGTAAAGGGGGTGCAGAACTGAAATAGGCAGCCTTCACATCACCAAAAGAGCCAAAACTGAGGTTGGGCAAAAATTAAAATAACATATATTCCAAAGAAACAATGCCTAAATCATTCCCTCCTAATATCAGCCAAGACTATACCATTTTGTAGTTGCTAAATATTTTCATCCTCGTCTCCTTCTTAGCCCAATATCATTTGTTGTTCTGCCCCTCCATGGATGAGCATCACAGAGCTGTGATGATGTACCATGTACCACCGTCCATTGTGAAACTCAAAAGCATTAGTCACATTGAATGGTCCTGTCTCCATGTCAACATAGGCTTGCATGGTAACCCAAGCCATATCAGTAAGTACCCGAGCCCGCACATCTCGAATCTGGAAATCAACACCTTCCTCCCAATTAAAAGCAAGCTGCCAGCTCTCCATCACTGCATTATAACTGTATAGAAAGAAATTGAAAATTATGAAATAAAAACATGGCTCATTTTAAAACATACTCGATCATGGAATGTTATAAATACTAACATCTAATAGAAAAAATGTGGATAACTTAATACTGAGATTTGCAAGGGTAAGAAGAGATGCGCAACCCTTGTATAACAAAAGATCAGCAGTGTCAAACTCCAGTTTCAAATAATCCAACCATATTAACAAGAAGCAAATGATTACCCTCATTTCTGAGGAAACCACGACAACAATTTATACGAATAAGAGAGACAGAAAGATTGCCCAATTAACAATACGCTGGTGAGTTTTGCAAAGTTACACAACTATCTAGTAAAACCACGTTCCTCTCAAAGGTGAATGAAAGCGTAGAAGCAAGCTCCTACATACAGACTGAACTTAATCCCATAGTGTATCATAAACATATCACTGCAATCTTAATAAAGGGCAGTAGAGGTTGTTCTTATTTTACGGGAGGATTATGAGTGAGCTTCTGCAGATTCGATTTTCTCCCGATATAAAAGAAAATATAGTCTCAAGTCTTTTCAGAACTATCACCCCAGAAAAATAAAACTTTTAACGGCCATTGAAGCAGATTGCCCACTATAGCGCCAAGCATCTATAAATGACTCAAAATATGGGAATAACACATGAACTAATGTAATTTAGCAGTTTATAAACTTAGGAACTCTTTTTTAATACACTTTCTAGAAGTACTTTATATATATAGAGTTTTAAATGCCATTGAAAGTGATATCTTTTTTTAAGAAATGGATTAAAGAAAGTGTAATCAATTATTTAATGAAACATTACAAAAAAACAAATTCTTCCACCGCCCACACCCAATAAAGACCTTTCACTCTATTAATTTCAAACATAAAGGACATAATAGAATAAGGAATATGAAAAGGTCAAAAGCTAGCACTAGCTCTTCATACCACTATAGAATGGTAACAAACATACAAAACACTCACTACCAGATAAAAGGAACATACCCCGAAAAGAGCTCTCCTGAGGCATGAACACATTTCACATAATCGGCATTGAACCAAAGTAGACCCATCGCAGGAAGTTGTCGCTCTCTAATGATGTTAAAGAACTCTACATTGATACTCAAAATGGCCCTACTAGCTGCATAGTAAGCCTTCCATCCATTAACTGGTGTCACAGTATCCTGTTCCAATGTGAAATCCTGGAAGCACAGGTAGGAATATAGAAGGTAATGCCTCATAAACTTAAAATAAGAAGAGTATATATAACCTCAGAAAGTAATAGCAATTAAAAAAAAAATTACAGAAGCACCAAGAAAAGCGTCAAGCAAGATGAAAACAACATACACAATAAAAACACGAATAAGTTTTGCAAAATAAGACAATGCCTACAGTTGGGAAAAATAAGGACAGGCAATATGCTACCAATT
This sequence comes from Panax ginseng, assembly GCA_020205605.1. Lineage (NCBI taxonomy): Eukaryota > Viridiplantae > Streptophyta > Magnoliopsida > Apiales > Araliaceae > Panax > Panax ginseng. The sequence continues at coordinate 1,225,401 of CM035128.1, forward strand.
ACAGACATAACATTTCAATATTCATCTTATTAACAACTACCCAAACAAAGCCTGCGATCATAAAGCAGTTGACATTAAAATATTAGATATTAGTTTCATTTAGAATGCGTCAACTCTGTATTAGAGTAAGTGACTAAGAACTTGCTTCGGAAGGCGTAAAAATATGAGACTTTCGATGAATGTTTTCCTCATGTCAACACCTTCGATGATCAATAGTAATAACCAAGCACTTTCTCAACTGTGGGAGAGGGGTGGGGGGAGGAAATGCCTCTGCTATTGGTTTAATTGACTAAAAGAACAAGTGAATCAGCAGATCCACAATTTATGAGATGAAAATGCGCCTCTGCTCAGCACCTAAATTTAATTAATGAGCGAAAAAGTAAAATTCTGTGTTGTAAATTCTATTTTAATCTACTTAAATGCTTTCAACTACAGTTCAAGACTTCTTGTTCTCAAATAGAATGCCTGCAATCTCCCTTCAAGTTAGAGAAGATCGTCGAATTACAACCAAATCAACTGAAACTAGTCAAATGGAAATCACGCCTTGTGGACTTGTTGAACTACTGAAAAATTGAAGAAAATACCTTTTAGAAGAAAATTTTATTTTCCTAAATTTTCTAGTGCATAAAAAATGGTGCAAAGGTGCTACTTGTTCAGCAAGACGGAGATTTTGAGGATGCACAAAAAACATAAAAAAAGGGTGTTAATAAAGAGTTTTGGATAAAAGGAAAAGATACTTGAATTTTTTGGCAAGTTTAGAAAAGCTACTTGATTTTGAATACCAAATAATAGGATTGGTTTTAACTTTCAAATGCTATTCACATTTGCTATGATGTTTGTCTCCCTCTACTTTTGAAATGAACATTAGTTTGACATAAAATTCGAATTCAGGTCAAAACAATAGTCATCCCCAATTTGCTGTCACATACCTGCACCCACATCCATGATTCAACGGCATTGTCATTTAATTTCCTAAACCTTTGATGTACACCCGCCGCCATTTTTCAGCATGACATACTACTTTCTAACTGCATTCCAAATAAAAAAAGCATCCAACACAATAACTAATAGGGATTCTCTAAAACCCCAAATTTGCATCTCTAGTTTCTCTCTCTTTTGAAGCAAGTATATTAATTTCTCTTTCATAGTTTTCATGCAAAATAACATAGACACTGCTAAAGCCCCCAAAAAGACCAAGACCAAAATCTTGCACATTTCCGTGTCAAATAATATTAGCTCATAACTTTACATACAGTTTAGTAGCAAATATTGATCCTATATCCAATGCTCAAGTTCACCATTCTCCAACTTACATATGTAGCATTTAAACCACAAAAATAGCAAAAATAAACAATTAGTTCATTCAAAAGGAAAACAACAAATAGTTGCTCTAATAGGCTTCAAAATGTAAAGTAAAAAAGGAAGAAGACCTTGTGATAAAGAGCTTTCCAGGCATTATCATCATTGGCAGCCTTTCGCATTGAAGAATTGGTCATGGACAGCCTACAGAGACTCTGATAATCCAAGTAACTCAGAGCATGAGTAGTAATTTCCGGTACCAATTGTTCCATCATGGAAGCCCCCGTTTGCCGTTCCACTGCCACCACCGCAGGCGCTCTCTCCATAACCTCTCCTCCTCCGTTACCGTTATAATCGCCACCGTTCATATAGGGCGATGTCACAGTTGCTGTTGCAGCCATCAAATTACAAGAACAAACGCAATTACAGTTGTTTCTCTTGAATGAATTTTGATTCAGTTTGAATTTTCGGATAGATGTTGATCGGAGAGCGAAGAGAGTGAGGAAACAGAAAATCAGGGCAGAAAAGAAAGAAATAGCTGAGAAATCGTATGATGAGAAGAAAGCAGAGACAATCTTCTCCATTCACAAGACATGAAAAATGGAAAATGATACTCCGTTATTCAGCATTTGATAGAAAAAGAACTGGTTGGGCTTTGTGAATCTCCTCCTCTTTCTCTCTCTTCCTATTTAAACCCTAACCTTCGGTTCAGAAGCTTACGAGTGAGGTGGCTGCATTTACAGGAAGAGAAATGAAAGAGGGGCGTGGCCGCGTGGGATGTAAATTTGTAAAGCGTGAGGGGTCAAATCGAAAATATGGATAACTTTTGAGGTCTAATTTGTGATTACAGAACTTTTGAAAATAACTTTAATTCTCTTTTAACATTGTCCAAGTTTATATGTTATTTTAGCGTGTGTAATTATTGTAAAAATATAATAAGAATTTTATTAAATTTTAGAGATTGAATAAAAAATATTAAATATTAAAAAAAAGATAAAATTATAATACAATCAAATTTATGGAGATAAATAAAAAAAGAAATTTGTATTTTCTCTTGTCTCTCTTTATTATAATAATACAGATAGATAAATAATACAGATAAGAGAGTATCTACATACTTTACTAAAGTATTATGATGCTTCTGATTTTACTAGGATTACTACTGGTATTAAACTATGGAAACTTAAATATACAATAATATTAATGTCAACTTTCCAAAACTTAAATGCTTGTCAATCAATTTCTATCTATTTCCATTTGATATAAAATGGATAGGATTTGATATAAGATGGATAGGAATATGGTTATATGTATGCTTGTCCAATTGCAATGCTCAGTACCAAAAGAGCCTAGCCATTACTATAAACTATTAATCACAATAATTATTTTTTTCTAAATTTTTATAAGTCATATCAATTTTAAAGTTTAATTATTTTAAAGTTTAATGTATCGGATTTATTAGACTTCAAAAATTAAATTATATTTTTAATTTTGAGACGGATGTAATATTATTATATAATATGAATAGAGTGAGTACTAGGAATTACTACCTCCGTCCCGTAATAAGTGATTTTTTAGTTTAAATTACAAAAATCAAATTAAAATATATCCTTAATATATTTCTTTGAAGTTGAAGAGTTAATGAATGTCGTTTAATATAATGAGTAATAGAGGAAAGAAGAGTCAAGAATAATGGAGGCATATATGGAAAAATATTATAAAATTTGTATTGGAGTTCTAATTGATCACTTATTTTGGAAAAAAATTTAATTTTCAACTTATTGATCATAGTATATGATATGACAACGATGTTACACGAGAGTAGTTAGCATAAAGTCATCGACACATAGGCCAAAAAGTGATCTGCATGTCAATTGACCAACTTTGATAAGTTAACTCACGTTAACCGGATCACCTTACATACAGTTTGTAAGAAAGGAGCATTCCTTTCCTATTGAGTCATCCATTTAATCAATTTGCATCGAAAAAAGGAAAGAATGAATGAAAAAGAGTTGCTGCTTTCTCTACTGAAATTGGCTTCTTTTTAAAACGAAAATAGTTAATAAAACTACAGTGCTGGTGCCGGTGCCTGGTCGGGATCAGCCGATGCATCCTCAGTCAAAAGATGTGCAGAATAATAGAGATTAGGTACAAGAGAAAATGGAAGGAAATGCAGAAAATATTCTCAATGAACCGCTGTGAAATAACAAAACCATAAACAAGGGAAGCAATATATTATATATATGGTGCTCCCATTCCTTTTACTACAACATTATTTCTACAATGGGTTAGTTGAGAAAAAAACATCAGATTTCGTAAAGCTACAGTAGTTAGGGTGACTAAGAAATAACTAAACCAATGAATACAGCAATACCACAACTAAAAATCAACAATTCGCAACCTTTATGGGTCCAGCAAACCATATCAGATAGAAAGGCTCCAGAAAACATCAAGACTCGATCTGAAACTAACTTGAGAATGGCAAGAAATACAACAGCAAAACTAATTGCTAGTACGGTGAGCTCCTTTTTTTCCAAATATGCTTGCTGACTTGCAACCTTTTCAACATCCAATCTGGAAAGCAAGTTTTAAACCAAGAAGGTAAACGCGTCAAAACGCTAGACATGGTAGGTAGGTGGATAGAAATCGTCTGAAGTATGTCTAGAAAATAAAGGCTATTAAGTACAAGAAAAGGGGCACAATTGGCCACAAAAGAGCAGAACAAGATGCTATCTAACCAATCAAAACTCAGCTAGTATAATTCAAAGTTGTCGCAGTAGTTCAAATTTTGTATTAGTACATGTGATTACTCTAGAATTTTAAAGAGCCTTGGATACCCCCAAAGATCTCAAACCAAATATACTTTAAGGTTCTCTGTATACCAAAATAAAAGCATCATTTTTTCTCAAAAATATAAGCATCCAAATCATTCTAGTATCTGAAGCTTCCTCCATATGCCCAACTATTACGAAAAAAAATCTTAAACTCATAAAAATCAAGAATACGCTATCAATACATGATTGTTAAACTTTCCAAGATCAGATATATAAAATCTCGTGACTTTGATCAACTCATCATTATATTTACAAAATATTTGGCATACACATCATTTTAGGCTTTCGGATGAAAACTTAGTCGCATACTTGTCCTTCAACCAAGTACAATCTAAACACGCTTTTTTACTTTTTACTGTTATCTCATACCAAATATGCGAGACTTGGTTTTAAGACGAGTGTGGAGATGGCCATAGAGGAATCAGAGATTCTTCAAGACAATGAGATAAAAAAAAATTATCCTAACCATGTGAAGTCAGTCTATTAGATTTTTAGGACTCAGCGGCATCTATAGAAGTAAGAAGAGCCTTGCTATTTGACAACCAAAAGTGTCCAAACAATTGCAAACAATAAAGAAACACAGAGCCTTGTAAATTTAAACAATCATGAAATAAAGTGAAAATATATGGATTAAAAAGTTTAGAAAATTTGACAATGTGTATTTTTTTACATACCTCAGCATAACATTTTCTCTGACCAGTAAATCCAGCTGGGATGAGACAACACTTTTCCGCAACTCCGTGTCAGTAATTTCTTTCTCCTGGAAAAAAAAGTACAAAAAGAAAATATGAATTTAGTAAGAATTAATTATGTGCGGAAGTCCAACCTGTAAGAACAATGCATAGATTTCACATACCATAGCCTCTTTCCATTCCAAGACATCCTTGATTTCAGCTCTGCTTTTCTCCAAAATCTTTGAATATTTCATAATCTCTTTATCCAACTCAGGCAGAATATTTGCTTGTCTTTTGTTCAATTCCTTGATGTATTCCTCCAGCACAGATAAGTTCAGCTCAAGCGATCTTACCTTCTGCATTAATATCTTTAGAACAGCATCACCGTGTATTCTCCCATTTGGCTGTTGTCTAACTTTTACTATTGGATCGGGAATGCTGCTCACTGTCACTTGAAGTTTTGGTGCATCAATGGTAAGCTTGTGTCCATCAACGACACCTTCTATCCCTTTATTGACAGCCTCAACCACATCTCTAACTTCACCGACAGCTTTTCCATCACTGACGCCTGGTTCTGGTTTTAAAGATGGTGTTGCAGTTGAATTAGGATTTGGCAATTTAGTGGAAGCAACTTCCTCAGATTTCACAATGAGATCTTCAAGCATCCGTTCAATTGCATCATCTCCATATACCTCTACAAGACTTAATGTGCAGTAAAATTCCGACCCATAATGACTAAGCAAATTCAGCTTCAAGTATCTAACCCATTTTGGTTCAGGCAGCTTAAAACTCTGAGCATGCTTAACATTTGCAGCAACAAAATTCCCCAGTGGGTACCATGTCTCACTTGGATAAATCAAACTCCCAAACAACTCAAATTGCTTGAAGTTAGAAGAATAGTGTTCAAAATTTGCAATTTTGACAGCATCGACCAGGGTTTCCTCTGCAAGCTCAATTATAACAAATTTCCCCCCGACAGAACAAGGATTTCTCAGATATTTATCATGATCCTTCCCCAATATGTTGGTTGCTCCTTTTGCCTCTTTGTTGTGAGCCACCACCTTTGCACCCTTAGATGCGGCCGCATAGTTGTATTCTGTCCCATCAGGCTCAAGCCTGTGGGTAATATTAGCAAGCAGATTAGGTGTAGATACTTTTTCTGGCTTTGTGATGTTTCTGAACTCATCCAAATTGAGATAAGTTTGATATGTTCTCTCATTTTGTAAATGTTCTGGTTTCTCTTTCTTACATTCATCTTGATGTTGCATGTCACACACTAGGGCACTGTAACCTAAAGCACTCCAAACTACATCCTCCAATGCATTTGCTTTTTTAACCGAGTACTCAGGATTTGCATGATGATTATCACGAGCACTAGATTCATTTAAATTCATAGACACGTTAAGCGCTAAAACTAAGTCATTTGTATGATTCTTGTCTCCATTTTCAACAAATGTGTATGCACTATTGGAAAACTTATCAGAAGAAACGCTAGAGTTACTCATGCTCTGATTATAGACATGTACATTCCCTGCATAGAATAAATGCAACCCAATACAATATATTTATAAGAACTAACAAAGAAATTGAACCAGTTGACAAGCAGCTGTAGCTACTAGTTAATATTAATGCACAAAATAAAATCCAACATGTGCATAAGATGCAATAGCTCCAGTCTCATCACTGAATTAACTAAAATCATGAATAAAGTTATACAGTTAATTCCTCTAATGTGATTTATCAATAATGGTTTTGACATCAATTTCATAAATTTCTTCAAACCCTGACCATTTACCTAAGTAGAGAAATTTTGCTCCAAATTCAGGACACAGAGACAAAAGGGTCCAAATAATGCGCTGAAAAATATGCCAAATTCACCAAACTACACGTAAGCCATGAACACCAAGAAAAAGCTAACATTTTAAATAAATACATTAAAAAAAAAAGAAGAAGGAAATAATTCAAATCCACTGAAAAATAAAAGGGCCTTCTAAATTTCAACATATTGAAGTGAAGAAGAAAAGGGAAATGTTCAAAATCAAAAATTTAAGAAATGGGAATAAAAAAGAGCAGAAATAAATGAAAGAGAGAATATTACCTCCATTGCCATGGGTGAGGCCAAATTTAGAATAGAACAACAAAACAAGAAACCAAAATGAGATCATCAAAGGTAGTGAAAGCTCAATGAAGCTCTTTCCATTGTTGATATTGATGATTTTCTTAGCGCCTTTCCTTTTGGACTTGACATTTATGGAATCATCATTTTGGGTTTTCTTCATCTCTTATCATTTGCCAAGTCTAATTTGCGCCGACGGCTAACTGTTTAATCACCATAATCAATGCAATACAGTAGAATACAATTACGGGGCTGAGAGTCCTGGTCCGGTGGCTTTTCTCTTTTCTCCGAAAGGCTTGGTTTGGTGTCTTCGTGTTTTTTGGGGTTCAGTTATATGGGTCTTTCATCTTTGTGGCAAATTATAGCTCATCCTTCCCAAACTATCGGAATGTTTAATTACTTCATATAATCTCCGTACTCCACTATTTTTCTGTTTATCCATAAACAAACTAATAGTATTATTTTTTAGGGCATACACAAAAAAAATATATTATTTTCACAACAAAAGTGTCACTATAAATCTTATAACGATAATTTTTATCGTCACTATACATCTACAACAACACTTTTAATAAAAATAATAAAAAAATATTATGAATTTAACAATTTCTATTTTTTATTATTATTTACTTGTCAAATGTTTTATATAATATTTTTAAGGATTCTTCCTAATTAAATTACACTTGATTCTTTGATAAGTTATATTCTTACGGTAAATAGTTTATGAGGAATCACCCGTATTACAATTAAAAAGGGGTCCCCGAAACCTAAAAGTAATTAAATATATTATTTAAAACATTATATACATTTAAAATTATCGATTATATTTCGATGTAAAAATGTGGTGTTACCACATATCCACTCAAAAAATAATAATTCATCATATTTTTGATGGTAATCTTAATATGTTACTGAAGTGAAAAAATTTGTCCCATAAAAGATATTGAAATTATTTAATTCAAATGTAAAATGTAATATAAATATATTTCACTCTAAAAAAAAACCTCCCCCATCGCCCCTCCCCCTCCCCCATCCCCCATTTCATTTTATTTGATTGTTGTTGATTTTGTCTAACAATTTTTAATCTCAAATGTTATGAATTATAATATCAAATAAAATATGTTATTAAATAATCTCTCATCTTAAGCTATTTTATAATTTTAGGACTAATAGTCTAACTCAAATTTAAAAATAAACAAAACACTTGAGATTAATAGTCTTACCCCAAGTGTAATCCAAACAAACATGGTCAAAGGGTAAATTTTATTTCTGAAATTTTATCATTTTACCATCTTTTCACTTGATCACATATTGTTTAGAAAAGCTACACTTAAACATTTGAGATTTTGAGGTGAAATAAAAAAGTTGTATTTTCCTTCCAAACTAATTGTATGTGCAGATAACTCAGCCTAAGGAGTGTAATGCATTGTTCTAACGGACAAATAAGGTTATAATTTGTTTAATAAACCCCCACCATATACATTGGATATAAAACTCTCACTTTCTTATATTTGTTCACATTTGGTAGTTCTTTTCTACTATTTAGAACATTTGTAGTTTCTCTCTAACTTTGATCAAAAATATTAATTCATCGTATTTACAAGTAAGGTATGTAGATCAACTAATTTCTTCTTGAATTTTACTTTATTTTCATAAATTTATTGTTGTTATTCAATTTAAAAGTAACCTACAATGTGTTTCTTAAAATGTGTCATCCCTTCTTTCCCATGTTTATGTGAATTAAGAGCAATGTCTTTCCTCAAGCAATAATGTAAGATGGAATAATGGTGACTTTTGCTACATATCTAAGATATGTAGGTGTGAAAAGAATGCATCTATAAGAATTGTCGACTCGAACAAACCATTGAAGAACAAGTTGTATTTTATATATGATGACTGTGACTTTTGGGCATGGTGTTTGCCTTCTACAACAAGCTCAAGTGGAACAATGACTGGCACTAATTCAGTTATTGTATTTTGTATTTTGAATTTTGTTATTTGTAATTGTTTGAGCTATTAAGCTATTGTATCAAGATATATATATTTTTTCATTACTTGGGGTATGCCCCTTGTAAACATGTAAATTGTGATTATAATATTTATGAAATGAAATTCAATTTTTATATTCATCAATTTAGTTCAGCCTAAAAGTTTTTTATGCGTGACATACTTTTTTGAATGTTTGGTAATATGTAGTGTCTACTGTGGATATGGTTGCTTATATGTTTATTATTAAGTGCATGAAACCATGATCAAGTGCACAATTATTTTTATAAAAACAATATCTCATATGTAGAATTTCTCACACGGTTAAAATGACAATGTAGAGTGACTACTCTACAATACTAGATCTCAGTGTAGAAACGTAGAGTTAGTCATTCTATGATCTGATAATTCACCCTACGTTTCAGTTTACGTATATTAATTTATTTTTTGACAAATCTTGACATTTTTTAAATTAAACTCTATTTCTCTAAATGATTTTTGTTAAAAATATTTATTTAAATTTAAAAATAAAATATTAGAGTATACAATTTTTAAAAAAATAAGTGTTACAATAGTAGAGTAGCTATGCGATAGTAGACCAACTCTGTTATAGTAAATGTTGAAGTCGCTCTAAACTATACGATCGTTAAGTCATTACCCTACGATCTAAGTCATGACTCTACGATCGTTTAGTCATTATTTTATGATCGTTAATTCGTTATTATACGATTTAAGTCATTACTCTACGATCATTGAGTCATTACTCTACGATTGTTGAGTCATTAATTACTCTACGATCCAAGTGATGATATAGAGTAATTTGTTTTGTGAAAAAGCTCTACAATGAAATACTATTTTCTGTTAATTTATATCTTTCAATTTTCAACCAGTGTACAAGTAAAAATGATAAATAATTGACTAGGGCAAATAAACAACAACATCCGATGTCTAAAAATAAAGAAGATGCCATTGACAACAAAAACATGAAACTTCATTCAATTAACCAAAAGTTTGGTCACAATTTTTTACATATCAAATGTTTGGGCAAAAATACTCAAGTTACAAAAATACCAAATCGTACTAGAAGGCTGATTATATCCAAATATTTGACCATGTCAAACTGTATCCAAAATACTTTGTCATATCAATTGTACCCAAAATACTAAATTGACCGTATAAACTGTACCAAAACTACTTATCTGGTCATATTAAGCTATACAAAAAATAGTAACTATACAAAAAATATCAAATGTAGTAGTAATCAACATTTAGATAACACTAGACTATCAAAAGTCATAAATGACCCTAGGTAAAATCAAATCCTTAATCCCTTCTTCCTGCCTTTTTTGGTGAAATTAATCTGCCCTTAGATATTAACTTCCTCAAAACTGGTTTGTTCTTGATGTTGGTTTTGGTAGGTTGAGCTTGACATAAGGTGAGCTTGACATAAGGTGAGAACAAAAAACTACTCGTACCAACTACTCATTAACTCTAAGAACCAATTTTTATCACGAACTCACTAGATCGAGTCTAAAACCCCAAGAGCACCCTAAATCACCATACAATCCACTAAAATGTGAAGAAGATTCGATAGAAACCTAAAATCGCATTGAAATCGCCTAATTTCACTATATCCAAACCCTAGATCCCAAGACACAGCTGAGCCTCATTTATGTCTTTTTTTAATTTATATACGAACTTTAGCTATTTAAAGTCACGATGTTAACATAGAAAACACTTTTTCACTTCACTTCATTTCAAAACTTTAGGTATTTATGTGTAGCTTTTTAAACAACAGATGGTTAAGTGGAAAAATATTAAAACCTCATATATTGAAGTAAAACTTACCCTTATTTATATATGTATATTTTTTAATATTTTAAAAATATATAAAGGTATATAATAATATATTTTTTATATAACAGTCAACTATCTATGAAAATTGATATTTTTATAATATTTTTTTGATAATTTTACATAAAAAATAATCTACATCGTTATTTTTTATATAAAAATATCATTTTCTGTTACGAATTTATCGATTTTCAATATCTATATATCTATCTAATTATAAAGTTGAAGGAAAAATTTGACCATTAATTTAGTGTAAATAAAATTGTAAAATTGTGAAAGACTCTTTCGTTCACTTTTTTCTTTCCCGCATAACTGATAGCACTCAGTCATGGACCAATAACCATAAGAAGGTAACTTTTTCAATATTTTTCTCCACCCAAATTGACGGACAGTACTCTGTAGGTCACGGACAGAGCTGTTCCTGCACAGAGAGAAACTCTGAGAAGCGAGCGGTGGAATCACCGATTTAGACTGCAGTATCATAATCTCAACGAATCGTGAAGTAAGTTTCTCTCTTTTATTCTTTTTTTTCTTTGCGTATTTGTCTCTCTCACTTTTTTCCATTTTGAAACAGATGTGTAGTACTCAATTTGAACACAATTTTAACATAAATTACTTGATACTAGAACACAAAAACGATCGATTTCGAAAGTGTTCGAATTATAATTTTTAGCTAAATTGGAATCAATTCCGCTCTCGGTTCGACAATTCGATTGCGTGAGTTAGGTTTTTAAGTATTTTAGGTGTCAGGAATTATGGATTGATTTGCTTACATTGATCAGTACCTTGCGAAATGGATATGGATGATAAGTTAGAGATATTGAAGACTGAATTGCAGCGGTTGTTGAAGAAAGGAGAAGAATGGATTCAACAGCTACCTATCAAAACTGAATGGATTGAACAGCTGCCTATCAAAAAAGAATGGATTCAACAGATACCTCCATCTCAGCTTTATGCGGCAATTGGCGCTGTGCTTGTCACCATCTTTTTCCTCTTTATTGGTGTGCTATTTCCTCCTTATTCAAGCTTGCATTGTCTTTGGAATTTATGGCTAATTTATTTTGGACATTGTTTGTCAATTTTGAGTAATATTCAATGTTGGTTGTTCAGGTTTTAGAATTTTCTAAATACAACATGCAGAATTCTCTAATCTAAACACACCCGTGATTGAATTTGAATTGTTAAGTAATGGGTTCAGCAGGCTAGTTTTTGTTTATAGCAAATTAGGTTTACTATGTTATTAAGGGTAGTGCTTATATGTTACATTATTATTAATGCTGCAATTGAAGTATATTTTACATTATAATAAGCATTTCTTACAAGTAAAAGCACCTTATTTTTGCTTTGCGAACCCCTGGATAATAAACAGCCAGTGTAATATTCAGTGCAACGATTGACGAAAAAAATCCTATTTGAGAAAACTATAAAGTAGAAAATACTGCTGTATTGACTGTTTGCCACCTGTTAAATAGCTCATCAGGCCCTTAATCTTAAAAGAAACCTACTAGTATATTCTTATAGGAAAGAAACCTACTAGTAGTCCATATTACAAGAATAGCTCTAAATTCTAATTGGGATATAGTGATGTGAGTGAACACGTGTGAAATAGTAGACAGGTGTTGGGAAAAATTCCTAGATTAGTCTTAGTTAGACTTGTAGTAAGAATGTACTTGCTAACAATGTAGCAGGTGCTGAAATAATAATGTCAATTAGCTAATAAGTTTAGAAAGGACAATTGCAGCTGATTCCCAATGCGGAATATAAGAATTTATGGCTTTTGAAAGCCAAATTTTACAATTTGTTCTTTTATAAGTACTAACTCAAAAAAGATGATGAAACAACAATTTGATAATAAGAAAGTCAAAGTTAGCTTGAAAAGTATATTGCCAGAAAATGTTTCCCTTGGAATTTATTAATACGCATGAGAAAGAGAAGCTCAAATTTCCTTTAAATGAACCATGGTTGAGTAGACAACCATACAGATTCTTCCTGACAGCAAAGTAGTTGAGGCCTGCGGGTAGATGATATGATAAAAATATGTAATTGCAAGTACACAATGTCAAATTGAAGAATCGAACCCATAGAGATTAGATTAATTTTAATGTATCCTTAATATCTATTTTAGTGTCAAATTAAAGAATCGAACCCATAGAGACTAGATTAATTTTAATGTATCCTTAATATCTATTTCAGACAAATTAAAAATAAAAATTGAGAATCGATTAACTATAATTAAACTAGCTAATAATAAGGAAGCAATCTAGAAATCTGAATCTATTAAACAATAAACATATTAAATAATCCAATCTCTTCTATTTTTATAACTTAACTATGATTTTGATCTCCCTTCCCTTTAATTTTGTAATTTTATAATTAATATGGGCAAACATAGACAATGAAAATTTAAGAATTAACTATAACCTATCAAAATTTCTTCGAGCAAACATGAATTATGAAAAACTCATAACTTAACAATAATCTATCAAAACCTCTTAATTAATTTAAAATCACATAAGAACTATAGAACGAAGGTATTTTAATAACGAAACATGATGGCGAAATCAATTAAACTTAAAAGAATGAATAATAGAAGAGATAAAAAATATTATCATGAATAATTATTTAATTTCATCTTCATCCTAGATTAAAAAAATTAACTAGATAGTAAAAATAAATAAATGAACTAAAATAAAGAAGTGAAGAAGATTAAAAATAAATAAGAAAACTCCATTTATTAAGGATCATCCAACGAACGTACAATAAAGAAATAATTTAATCTTACTCCTAGTCCTAACCTAAACTAATCTAATACATAAAAAATACCTAATTATTTTCCCCTATTTATAGGCATAAGACATTAATTATTTCTATGTAGGTTTCAACTTCTCAAAGATATCTATGAACTTTCTTTTTTCTTACTGGATTTGACTTGCACACCAAGATTGTTCCACCTCCTTCATTCTCGTTGTAGGATTCTTCTTGAATATTCCTTACATGAATAAGAACATTAAATATTGTTTGATTACCAAGATTTTGACTTTATTGCAACAAAATATTAAATCCTACAAAACAAAATAAAACATATTAATGTAATAAACTAATATAATTAAAATGACAAAATTGGGGATAATAAAATGTATGAATTATGCGTCTATCAGTAGACAACCACCGCACTATAAAAGAAGTGGTTGATTATAGTCCAAGCCTGAATAATCAAAAATGTGTTGGAATGGTAATGTTTATTGCTGGTAAAGAGGGGTATGCTCACCAAGTAGTTGTTCCATAACAGAAGGGGTTCTCTAGTGAAAACAAATGAAGTGTATGCAATGTGGTAAGGTAGCAAAATAATTATGGTTATGCTCTAAGATGATGGTGTTTTTTTTTCCCAGGGCGGGGAGGGATGAGGGTTGGGTTAGGTTGGTGGAGTGATTAGGAAGAGATTTGACTTCTCATTCTGACATTTTATGTATAGTTGGCCTGAGATGTTTCATGTTCTTTGATCATTCTCAGTATTTTGTTTCTAGAAGAAGGTCAGAATATTGACTTCTGTTTACTTGTTTTGTACCACTCAATTACTTTGCAGTTCGCTTGTTCAAGCGCAAGACATCTAATACCATTGTGCTTACTGGGCTTAGTGGAAGTGGAAAAACTGTTCTTTTTTATCAGGTAAGCACTTGCAACAATGGTTTCCTCACTTAATATTGGTCATTGCATTTTTTTCCCTCCTAAAGAAAATATGTAATCCCACTCATGTAATGATTTTAGGTCAGTATTTAGGGAATATCAGCAAATTACATTGCATGAACCATTTTTGGAAGTGGTCCCTGATACTCTGGTGACTGTTCTCTCTGACACGTCCATGTTTTTATGTGCAATTGTATATTACCTTAAGTTTCAATGTTGAATTTTGCTGCCCAGACAGATAATGCCTTCAACTATTGGGATACATTTAGTTTAGTATAGATTGAAGTTGAAGATCCAAAGTCTATATCAACAATTCTTGAAACTAATTTTTTATTATGTTTAATTTCTTCTTTTGTCTGGTAATTATCTGTGTTGCGTTGGTGTACGCACTGCTATATATTTCCATGCAGAAAGTCCTGATATGAGCCTTATATATTTCTAAACTCACTATCATGACATGATATGATGCCGTGCTAGCTTCGAGATGGCTCTTCTCATCAGGGTACTGTGACATCTATGGAACCAAATGAGGGCAGTTTTGTGCTACACTCGGAGACCACCAAGGTAAAATATTTCACTTCAGTATTCTGAGACATACATGAGAACAAGCATTCTCAGTTAGTTATAGGCATCTCAATTCAAATGTGGCTTCATCTTACTTATAAAATCAGAATGTAAAATATATTCTCCTCCACTGGCGTGTGAGTCTAGTACTGGATGTATGGTAGGCAATATTGGCATTTTCACATTATGTCATCAACTTTTACAGTGGGACAGTATTAGTTTACAGGGTTATCTCATTTCTGTGTCATTGGCAGAAGGGCAAGATAAAGCCTGTTCACTTGGTTGATGTTCCTGGGCACTCTCGTCTTCAAACAAAACTGGATGACTTCTTGCCTCAAGCAGCTGGAGTGATTTTTGTGGTGGATGCTGTTGAATTCTTACCGAAATCCCGTGCTGTTTCTGAGTATGTACCAACTATGACATCTTGTTTGAATCCAAGAATGCATGTAAATACAAATGACATTATCGATTTAAATTACAATTCTGGTTGTAACATGTTCTATTGTTTTTATGTGCAAAAGGTACCTGTATGACATTCTGACAAAGGCTAGTGTAGTCAAGAAAAATATACCGGTACTCATCCTATGCAACAAAGTGGATAAGGTTACTGCACATACCAAGGAGTTTATCAGAAAACAACTGGAGAAGGAAATGTATGATTTACTTGTATATCTGAATCAGACATTTATAATCATTTCATTGCAGAGAATAATATTTACATACTGAGATCTCTTTCCACCATTGCTTTTATAGTATAATTTTGATAAAGGTCTTACGCAACCACTTTATATGTCTTTGTCGCAGCCATTTTAAGAAAAGCCTGTTGAATTGGACTTGTTGAACTAAATTTTCAACTTAGCATATAGTTACTAAATATTATGTTACATTAGTGGTGCTTATCAGTATGCAGCATGTTGTAGTCATCATAGCTTGTTGTGATTCTAGTGAAGTTTAGGATTATCATGTCTAATTTATCCTGTAGTATCTGATTTGATTCCGCTCTCTATTGTGATGCAGTGACAAGCTGCGGGCATCAAGAACTGCTGTGTCAGCAGCAGATGTTACTAATGAGTTCACACTCGGGGTTCCTGGAGAAGCATTTGCTTTCTCTCATTGCCGTAACAAAGTGACTGTTGCAGAAGCTTCTGGCGTGACTGGTAAAATATCTCAGCTGGAGCAATTCATCCGAGAACGTGTAAAGCCTTGAGGGAATATTCCTCTTTTTTCTTCCATATTTTGACGTAATCAATATTAAACTCGAGATTTAAAACTTGGTGAAATCAATCAATTTAAACGGCCGCCGTGTTTCAAGAGTTGACTTTTTGTAATTTTGACTTTAAAATAGTAGTATTTGGTTACCTTTTACCCGTGGTTTGCTTCGCTTGCTTGCATGGAAATGGACCCACAATAATCTTGGTCAAATTCCTGGGAATTTAAATATGTACCAGTTCCATTATGTTGTTGATTAGTTAGTACTAATATTTAGTTCAAATTAAATATTTAGTTAGGTCTATTTTAAAGTCAGTTGGATCCTGATTTGGTTTTGTTTATTGAATTATTACCAAATTATGTAAGCAAATGCAAATTATTGTGTCAAGAGCATAAAATACTGAATTATTAAAAGCATCTATCTAGAATAATTAGTCAATGATCCAATTATCTGTTCTATTATACTCCATAGTATAAGTATTTTGTTTCTGTTCTAAAATTTATTATGATCAAGTTTAAATTCATTATAATAAAAAAATCAAGTCAAAAAATATTTTTAAATTATAATTAATTAATAGAGAGATATGCACGTTGATAAGATCTTCACGTTAAATCGAGAATACATTTTTTTTATGGATGGCATTGGTATTTGGTGTGTAAAATCATTAGTCAACTCCATTTAAAACTATTTTAGGTGTATAATCCACAAGAATGAATGAATGAATGGATGCATGCATACAAATTCACGGACATGGGATCACATTTTACATCAAGTTAGGTGAACTTAGACGTTGATTTTTTTTGATAATTTTATATTAGTAATTTTAATATAGCCAAAAAGTTAATAATAATAACTGTCTTTTTAGAAAAAAAAATTTGTTTTAATTTATTTGTCGTTTACAATTTTCTAGGAGAATAAATTATTAATTTTCCTATATCATCCATAACTTCTCTCATTGTCCAAGAAATTTTCTCCCTTGTATTAATAGTTTTCAACTTCACATAAAGGGATAGTGATGAAATTTCATATAAATTTTAATTCTTAAATGATAGTATTAAATGAGTTTCTTAATTCATGTGTATGAAGCTAAAAAGACTATTATTATGGAATGGAGCTAGTATTATATTATTATTATAGTTGGGTCTTGGGATACAAAACATTACTATATTATAAGAATAATTTTAATATTTATATCATTATGAATATGATGCCGCCCACTGCTACTAGTCTTAATTATGAACGCACAGACTTTGAGCCTGCTCTGGAATATCACAAAAACAGCACAAACAGCATATATATATATATATATATATATAAAAAAAAAATAGGACATACTTTTAAGATTGACCTCACACCCCCACCCCCACCACCACCACCACACCGCCACCAGTACTCCGCCGCCGCCACCTTAGCAAACAGGTTAGTTCTTAGCATGTGATATAAACTTGGGTCAATTTTTTTCTGGCTTCTCATCCATCATGATGTTTTTGAAGCTTGCTTTTGTGATGGTCAATGCACTAATTGGGATTATTAGTTATCTAGAAAAAAGCTGAAATGTTTCAAGTATAAAGTAAATGTTTCAACATAGAAAAAGTTTCAGAAAATACTTATATAATTCAGGGGATGTTTACAGCTTATTACCAGAAGTAACCTTTAAAAAATTAAAGAACAAATCTTAACAAGTTCATGGTGGATCAAAATCTAGATGTTTCTAACTGAATTGAAAAAAGCATGTTATTTTATATTTAAATTGCCTGAACTAGAAGTTAGTGCTTCTCTTTGTTCATAAGATATTTGCTTTTATGTATGCTGGACAAGCACTTCAACATCAATCATTGATTAGTTTAGTCTTCAAATTTCACTAGAGGGGAAGGTATATTGCCATCTAAGTCATCAATCTGGTTACTCTGTAGGTTTGCCACTGCCTAATCATGGGCCCAAATGTTGGAATCACCTAATTAAGTCTTTTTCAACTGAGACACCCTTTAAATTGTTGCTCATTGTAGTTAAAATTTACAATAACTGAAATGGATTCATGAGGCACAGCACAAGTACACTCTTCCCTGAGCCAAAAGCTAAAAAAAAACATATTTCTTTTATCCGATTTTTCCTCGCTTTCTTTTGAAATAAAAGGAAGAATTTTCTTGCTTGAAACTGGAAGTTTTACCAAACATAGGGTTCATGTTAAACACTTGCTCAGTATACAAATTTATTTATTTACATCTTGATGCAATTTTGTTCTCTTAGGTACTAGAAAGTGCATTTGCATCATTGAGCTTCTATACAGATGTCTTTCATACTGGGCTGCTTTTCTTCGAAGAAAGATGGACTTAAACCACTGTCTAAGGAGCGGGCCATTCTTGCTTCCGAAACAACTTGTGAGTAGACAATCAAATAGTTAACAAGAAACTTTTTAGTAGACCACTTAAATTTGAGGCAATGAGGTATTCCTAAGTATGACATTTCTATACTTCTAGATTGGGTCAAAAGAGTTCAATAGCTCGACTAGTTTGAAGCTTTGAATGACCAAAAATTAAAACTTTTTCATGCGAAAAAATTCTTCTAACTCATTCATTCCTCCATGTGGTTGCATATAGTTGTCTACGGATTAACTGGCTGAGAAATATCAGATATGTCTGAACTCAACAAGGACTAGGATCCCACTTAAAGCCTTCGCCATTTTTATTAGGATTGTATTATATACGCATTACATCTCTACTCATTGCCTTACGTACCTATTCTCCCTGAGAATTGAGATTTCTCTAGTCCTTGGAATGCTGAATATTGATCTTGAACATGATGAATGGCTAAACAAATTTTCTTGAAAAGAATTCGACGCCTAACAAATTCTAAATCTTGTTCTTGCTCGTTGCTACAGTATGTAGGAGAACAAAAATCACAAATTTGAGGTATCTCACTTGTCTTAATATGATTATTTTATGTACTCTGCTATAGATGTTCTCAACCCTTCTCTAGTGTAAAATACTCGTCAGATTCTGAAGCAATTCTTTTTTATTTGAAGTTACTGTAAATGAAATTGAAGCTTTGTATGACCTGTACAAGAAACTGAGCAGTTCCATAATCAATGATGGACTTATTCACAAGGTATCTTAACCTAATTACAGTTATGAAGTTTGAAGACTGAAAGTCTAAAATCTGTAGTTTGACGTTATGATATATGATTCTTAAGATATTTGTTTAGGCTTTCAGCAGTGTATATGTACTGACATGTGTGGTTTTTCTAACTTGGTAATCTCTTTGCTTTTCGATGAACAGGAAGAGTTCCAGCTCGCACTTTTCAGTAATAGCACCAAGCATAATTTCTTTGCAGACAGAGTGAGTTAAAGATTTGCCTCAATTATCCATATCACTGTTTTTATGATATCCGCGATTTATATACTATAAGGCTTCATATTTCACAAATATGGAGTAGTTTGTTATTTTAAGCAGGAACTGTACATTTTTAACTTTTGTATAGGCTAGCAGCAGAATCAATCAATAGTTTTACATACTTCGTTACTAAATGGATCACGCTGCATTTACGATAGTTCTTAACTGTCTGATGCTTGAAAGTCCTTATGATCTTGTATTCCCTAAATATAAACTTTTTGATTATCCCTTTATTGCAGTTGTTTGATTTGTTTGACATAAAGCGTAATGGAGTTATTGAATTTGGAGAATTTGTTCGGTCACTAAGCATCTTCCATCCTAGTGCTCCTGAAGCAGACAAAATTGCATGTAAGAGATGCACAATTATGAGGTTTCTTGTGTTCCTCCCTCTCTTCTTTTTCAATTTGCTTTTTTTTTTTAATGTATTTTTTTTGTTCCTAAATGATCCTGTATTATGTTTTCAACAATTGTCACCGCCTCCATCACTACCACACATATGTAAGCTACTAACACGGAAGACACTTCTTGCAGTTTTGTTTAGATTGTACGATCTGAGGAACACTGGCTACATAGAGCGAGAAGAGGTGAGTATATTGGCAATGTTAGCTTTTCCCTAATATTCATCTCATACATTTTATGGCATATGTGGCTTACACCAATTTTAGATATAAACAACTGGTGCTTATATATAAGGAAGCACCTCTTTCTAATATATTAAGCCTTCTAAATTGTATTGTTGCTCAATAACTCATAGTCAGCAGTATTGGTACCGGACAAAATGCATTCATAATCTGGATATCAATAACAATTAACACTTTAGAAAGTCCATTTCCATGGTTTTCCCAGGCATTACATATAAGATATGCTAGGGGGTAAATCTATATATTGATTTATGGTGTTTATCAGAGGAGACCATCACATTCCTATAGAAATTAAGTTTACATGTAATCGTTGGTGTAATCCCTGGTTTTCGCCTTTCATCTTCCTTTTAATTCATATTGCTTCTTACTTCCATCTTACGAAGACTTCATTTATGCGAATATGATTTCTGAATCCCTTTCCTTGTGCATAATAAAGTTGAAGGTGATGGTATTGGAGCTTTTGAGAGAATCAGATTTGACACTTCCGGATGATGCCGTGGAAGCAATTCTGGACAAGGTGGTGACTATAACTATTAGTATCATTTGGCAATGATTCATCTTTTATGTGTGAAATTAATTTATGCATATGTCTTTAGACCATTTTGGAGGCAGATCTGAAAGGAGACGGGAGGATCGACCTGGAAGAGTGGAAGGATTTTGTTACAAGGAATCCATCTATCATAAAGAATATGACTCTTCCACTTTTAAGGTGAGACATACAAAAGTTCTATTCCTATGGTCAGATTTTATTTGGTGCCGTTGTAAAATGCTGGTCACTAGTAGTATATCATAAACTTGTATACTAGAGGTACACTCAATTAAGGTAGTTCTGTTTCCTAGTTTTAGCATACATTATAAAATCTGATATTTGTATATTTTCATTCCGCTGACACTTAAAACTATGCCCATTGAACCAAAAGTGATACTTACCAACTGAGTTGAGTTTGGTTTTCTTTGATATTATGATATATCGAAGTGATTAATGAAACGAACTTCCATATTGCAGGGAAATAACTCAAGCATTTCCAAGCTTCGTGCTGAATACTGATGTTAATGATTCAGAATTACATTCGTACGAGATTACCAGATAGTACCAACCTTTAATTTTGAAGTTCATGAAGAAAATATTTCATTCAGATTTTGGGCACTTCAAGTATGCACAGCGAAGATAGAGTTAACTAAGATATGTGAGGAGTTGAGGCACTGCCTGTAAACGGGATCATTATTCAACTGTAATTCTGTTGCTAAATTCTAATTGTAACATGTTTCGCTTGTCTTTCCTGTGGGTTTTATGTAACTAATTACCTTCTTTTTTTTTTGGCGCTTAGTAATAGTAATGGGTTGAATGAAAAGCATGATCCAAGACCCTTCCTTGGATAAAAAAAAAACAAAAAAAAAAAACAAGTGTACTGGTGCCTATGGTTAAAAGAATCATAAGTGTACTACATTAACTTCAGGAGTTATACCCAACTTTCTAAATCCATTTTCAATAGAATGATGGCAAAACAAAATGATAGAGGAACTTATCAGACCAAGATATCCATATGCCAATATCCTTGTAAGAATTATCTGCAGCCTTCTGAATAACATCTAAAATAAGTGATTTGTGTCTTCAAACAGGTACTTGCAAACAATATTGAGGATTTAAAGCAGATCAAGGAAATTACATAGTATTTGTAAGTCCGAATATTCCATGTTTTAAAAGAATTACATTAAGGCAGAAGTAGACTTGGGTGTATAACACACTGATTTATACTTAAAAGAGCAACATTACTTGACATTGAGAGGAATTAAGTCCTCCCAGTACAGAAGAAGTTATTGGTTCTTCAATCATCATATGGAACATAATTTGTTCATCGATTATTTAGCAACCATCGAAGACAAAATTACCTGTCTTGTTGTCATACCCTAATTTTCTTGCTATGCAATTTTACCAAAACATTACATCTCATAGTTTCATGTAAATTCAGATATTACATGAAACTATGAGAAAAGACAACAAAATAACATTAAAAAAAACTTTGTACCATTATTTGCCAACAAAATCTTTCAAAAAATATGGAATGTTACATCATAAGCTGCTACTTTTCCCTTTCACAAAAATCTATACTGCACTGACCTAATAGCTCAATATGCCACTCTAATCTATACAAGGTTCCTCTCCTTAGGACCATGAAACAACATTTGCGGATCAAAACTTTATCTCAACTATGAACACTTTGGTAGTAACTGAACTTCCTGATTTAATCATTTGACACTCTGAGCCAACATTTCTTGCAAGTTCATGGGGTAGCACATTGTAGTGTGCAGACCAGACCACACATTGTCTGCCAGGATTGCATTCACAGCATCGGTTGGATGAAATTGATCCCACCAGATATGATTGGAAGCATTACTGCAAGCCATTTCAGGCGTCCTACACATGATTAAACCCTTATACCTACCTAAACCACAACAAGCGTCCGTTGTGACATTGAAGCCTGAAAGATACATTATTACTTGAATTAGTGCCACTCGACTATACAATAAAATGGGAGGAAAGATTTAGATGATGATCTTACCATAGCGATCAGGAGTCTTTATTATGTCCATAGAACCTTCATAGACATCACAGAAAATAATACTGGCATCAACTAGCTCCTGATTAAGTTCCTCAACCATGTATCTCACAACAAAATTAAACTCCAATATCATGTCATTTATCATCTCAACGCATTCTCCATGCTCACTATGATACTGCCACAAGTAGTAAGGAGCACAACCAATAGGAGCCAGTCCTGCCACCACCACTTTCCTAACTTTTGAATTATACAAATTCTGCATCATCAAGATTACAGGTTAGGAAATACGACAAACAAGCTCCAAAACAATCAGAACACATGTTATCATAGTGATATAAGATTCGGACACTCACCAAAAATATCATGGAAATTTATAGAGCATGCAGATAAAATATAAGCATGTGCAGATATTGGCGCAATAAATGGATGTACAGGTGAAAGAAAAATGAAATTAGAGTTCAGTACAGGGTAATGAAAGTATCACTTTTAACAATTACTATGGTTAGACTGTATCAATCTCTCAAAACAAAATATGTTCCAATGTATGTATCTCACAACAAAATTAAACTCCAATATCATGTCATTTATCATCTCAACGCATTCTCCATGCTTACTATGATACTGCCACAAGTAGTAAGGAGCACAACCAATAGGAGCCAGTCCTGCCACCACCACTTTCCTAACTTTTGAATTATACAAATTCTGCATCATCAAGATTACAGGTTAGGAAATACGACAAACAAGCTCCAAAACAATCAGAACACATGTTATCATAGTGATATAAGATTCGGACACTCACCAAAAATATCATGGAAATTTATAGAGCATGCAGATAAAATATAAGCATGTGCAGATATTGGCGCAATAAATGGATGTACAGGTGAAAGAAAAATGAAATTAGAGTTCAGTACAGGGTAATGAAAGTATCACTTTTAACAATTACTATGGTTAGACTGTATCAATCTCTCAAAACAAAATATGTTATGATACAAGCAGAAGAGGCAGCATCTTAATAATGCTGAATGACGATTATTAGATATAAATAGAAGGATTCATAATATCACCTCAATCTCCTGCTTCATTGTCTGTGCTAGGAACTGGTTAAAATTCCAAGGTAGGTACAAAGATTGCACATTGGATACATTGCGGAGATAGTAGTGTATGTAGTCATTAGTTCCAATGGAAATGTAAAATATCGAATTTGAGATGAGGTCAGCCGCTGCATCCTCTCCCATGTTCAGTATAAACTGCTGAAAAGTATCTGTGACCTGCTGAATTTGCTGTGTAAAGGATATATGTTGGCCCTATTGAAAATAATAACATCAACAGTTAGTAATGTACCATAACTGTAATCAAAATCACTAAAGCTGAGAACTTCATTGTTAGACACCAATACCATATTCGTAATGCCTAATATGATCAAAAGATTACACTGAGAATATACACTGATACTTTATGGCCAGTTGAATAGCAAAGTATGTATTTTGCAAATTTTATTTAGATAAAAGAAAAA
The DNA here is from genome assembly GCA_020205605.1 of Panax ginseng. Classification (NCBI taxonomy): domain Eukaryota; kingdom Viridiplantae; phylum Streptophyta; class Magnoliopsida; order Apiales; family Araliaceae; genus Panax; species Panax ginseng. The sequence continues at coordinate 1,249,727 of CM035128.1, forward strand.
AAATGCTTGAACACTGTGGTTCTTATATTAAAACTTACTTGAACTCTTAGAGACATTTTATTAAACAACTTTAAGCAATAGTTAATTGAAACCAGTAACTCAAAAAACACACACACAAAAAAAACAGGTTAATTTATTGATACCCAAGAGCCAAGACTAAGAAGCAGAACAGTAAAATTAATTACCAATTCTGAACCGCTAGTGAAGATAATTCCAGCACCAGCAGAAGCGTAATTCACTCCATGAATCATATCTTCAACAGAGCCAGTCTGCCCAAGATAACTCCGCACAAAGGGAAGTCCAAGACGCAATGCTGATCAATTTAACCAAGAAACATAATTGTAAACATCAAACCAATCAAAAGGAACCATAAAAAAAGAAAATTTCAAAAAATTCAGATTCAACCAAATCAAGAACCCTCATAAACCCAATAAAGCTAAACCCTCAGTCAATGGGTTCTTATTTCTTCTAGAATTTCATACATTTTGTAAGAAACCAAACTGAAATTGAAGAAATACCAAGATAATCGACAGGGATTCTTCCGTTACAAAAACGACCAGTGGGCTGGTGGGTATCGAAATCTCGTCCGTAGGGAAGTCGATCAGCACGAGCTAAGGTGCCGAGGAAATTGTTGGTTCCGCAGTCAACAGAGGAATCGCCGATTACGAACAGGGCAGGAACCAGAGGAAGGGAATTCGTTGGGTTTGGGGCGATCGAGAGACTTCTTGGTTCGGGTGAAGAAATTTTGTGGCTACTGAAAATGTTGAGGAGATCTGGATAGGCTTCGATATTGTTGAGTTCCTGAGAGTATTCAAGAGCGCTAATTGCTTGTAAGAACATGGTGGAGATGAAGATGAAGAGGGTGAAGAATGCAGAGGAATCCATTGAAGTGCTTTCGGGAGAGGAGAGAGAAAGATGAATGTATTGGCGGGTAATAGGACGGTTTGAATTAAGACTGAAACTCCAAAAAGCCCTTATAATAATAATAATAGAGCAAGAGCATTTTAAACGGCCTCTTCAATTACTTTGAGATGTGAATCAGATTATAAAAAATCTCTCAAACAACCTCTTTAAACTGCTACATACGTTAACAAACATTCTTTTCATTTTTCAAATCTGCAACCTCCTTCTCATCCTTTAAAATTGTAATTAAGGGCTAAAAATATTTATTACGCTTGAGTTTGATGTATAACTCATTAAATTAAAAAGACTGATGAGACACAAAATATAAAAGTAACAAATAATACTCTTCAAATTACCACGTAGGTCAACAAACATCAATTTGAAGAGTTTGTTTTGCTATTACTCTTGAAGATGCTCTAATGCTACATACACAAATTATTCTACAAAAATTTTACAAAATAATAATAATAGAATAATGATACAGACACAAATTGTTCTATAAATATTGTGACACCTCATCTTATTGATAAACAAATTGCTTCAATGTAGTTTTCGCTCCCACATAAATAACATAAATAATTGAGGTAGAGTATGCCATATTAATAATTTATAAAATATTTATAGAATAATTTGTATGTGTAGAATTATTCATAATAATGTCACATACGACCAGACCAAACCAAAAAGAAGAAAAATAAAATGATTTTGCCTTTAAATCATTTTATTTTAGGAAATATTGGTCTTAATTTTTCGGTATTGCAAATGTATTCGGACAAATACATATATATAGGGAGTGTTTATTTTATTTATTATTTTTATGGTGACACTAAAAGAGCAAATGTAATGATTAATTGTGCATTCTCAAGAATATTTCAAAAGTTATGCATGTGATCCAAATTATTATAACTCAATTAATATAGAGCAAAACGTAATACTAATGGTTGATTGAAATGTTTAGTACTCCATTGATAAGTAATTAATGTGACCCAAATATTTAAGTAGACAATTGTAAACATGTTATGCAGCATAATAGATAAGTGCATTCTCAAGAAAAAATTTGGAACTAATATATATATATATATATATGCTAGTACTATTTTAGAAACCAAACCTAATACTATCAATTAAATTAAGTTAGTTAACTTGGATTATAATTTATTTTTGATTTTTGTTTGGGGCACTAAAAGCCTCACGACCAAACACCTTCATGAGAGAAGTACTTCAAACAGATCATCTCCGGCAAAACTTCAAGTAGCTTAATTGCAAGTCTATTCTTTAATTCTAACTGTCCAAAAAATTATTGCAATACTCTCTGTTTAATTATTTACTGTCGTGCAGGTGCAAAAAATAATTCTAGTTGATTGCTAAACAATTATTATAGGTCTCTCTTCTGTAGCCAATGACTCACATTATTCCTTAATTCCTTAATGATATTCGGCAAGCAAGAATCGTATTATTATGTAATTCTATTTAACCATTCACATCTTGACAATAAATAATGCTTGGATGAAGCAGCAACAGCTAGATGAAAATGAAATTTCACACCTTGCATAGTTGCATTATTTTTATGTGAAATGTGAATATAACTATAGTTCATGTTGTGTTTTGTGGCTTGGCATTACTTCAATATATGATTGCCGCATGTTGCTTAACATGTTTGCCGATTTACAATTTGGATTGTTTTTTTTCACCTGTTCTGGCGGCAATGAGTAATTAAATGGAGGGCACTGTAGTAATTTTTTGGGCCGTTAAAAAGAATAAATCTGTGGTTAGTCGAGAGCAGATCCTCTATCCCCTTGTATCCTTCCACTTAAATTTTGATATCTAATCTCTTACTTAATATTAATTAATTCTAAAATTAAATAAAAAATATCTGTCAAAATTAAAGTGGATATCATGATCAACAAGACAACAACCATAAATGTGATTGCTAGAATAGTATGTGTGTGAGTGAAACTGTCATGAACTGAACTAGTGTTTATTTGGGGTACTACTTTTTAATTTTAAAAAGATATGATGTCCTCAAACACGGCCGCTAAACAGTAGTAGTGGCGAATGGGGCCAAATTATATTGTGCTTTTTAATTAATTTGAAAACTTAAAAACATTTTTCAAGGGGCCGGGTGGGTGGAGGAATTCAAACATTAAAATAATAATGTGCTGTGATTTTAAGTTTTTACAAGGGTTCACAAGTTTTATATATATTACAAGCTCCTCTGCCAGTTTTGCCGACCTTAAATGTTTTATATATGAGTTTTTCTGGGGCGACCGGTAGTTCGCGACATTCTAGCGGCCGGTTATTTTATATTTATTTTTTTATTTTTTTTAATATCTCTCAAATAATTTATAAAATTTATTGGAATTAAATTTTTTACAGAATAAAGTGATTTTAGATGTCATTTGAATACATATAAAAAATATACCTGTAGAATGTCACCACATTTCCGGTCGCCCTAGACTTTTTCTTTATATATATATATATATATATATATATATATATATATATACGGTGCCGTTCAAAAGCATTACTGCTAAATAGCATTACTTGCTTAAAGAGCATTCCTATTTAAAAGATTTGTGTTTTAAATTCTCTCTCCTCACTCGACTTAGCTCTCAAACGAGTTCCCTCTAGAAAACACCTTGCTGCAAAATTGAAGCTGCTAAAATCGGAATACTTGAAATCGATTGCTGCAAAATCGAAAAGAGAGAAATCGAAGCCAGATTGAAAGGCCCAGATCGTGGTTTCCTCTCTCCAAACAAATTGTGTTTCCTCTCTCCAATATCAGACCCAAATCACGATTCACCCATCTTGGGTAGATAGGTTGAACAAATCGGCACTCGGCATCCCCTATTTCAGATTCAAGCTCAAAAATCTATTTCGGTGATAAGAAGACTAAGAATCGGTATATATTTCAGTAAAACATTCATTATCATCCTTCACTATGTGCTTTCTGCGAGATTCTTTCCCTACCCAATGTTGTCGAGGTCTGAAATTTTTTTCCATTATGTATTTTGGGCTTATTTTGTGGTTTATGTTTTGCTGAGCCAATAACTTATTTGTTAGCTCTAAGAATTGGAAATTTTGATTAGTATTAGGCTTTATACTGGGTATTCGGGCACTTATTTTGGCTTTGCTTAGTTATAAATTTATCAAATTAGCTAATTTGTTAGCTCTAACAATTAGAAATTTTATACAAGTATGGACAAACTAAGAAAAACAGAGTTGTTGAGTGACTGTCCTAGCTCTAACCTAACTGACATTCCGCATAAAATTTTGAAAATAAATAAAGATACAATTTTTGTGAAATTTGGGAAAGACCCTTAAGCTTTATAGCTGGATTTGCTTTATCCCTCATGAACTCTCTTATTCCATCTTCATTACAGCAACTAACAAGGAAGTTTCTGTAGGTAGTTGAGCACAGTAGCCACCATTAATTAATTTAATTTTTTAGAATTTTGTTATCTTTATGTAGTGTACATGTGGTAGAAGGGAGATAGGTACTATTGATTGTTTGGAATGAAAGGAGTGCAACAGTTGGTTAGTTGATGGTTTTTTTTTTCTTTTTCTTTTTCTCTGAATTACAAATACTTTTGTTTATTTGCAGTAGCTGTTGAATTATGTAAAATTTTATTTATGTAAAATTTTAAGTAGGCGGAGGCTTTGAAGTTTCAATTCCTTGAAGAATGGAGTTTTTATCTTGATGTTGTAGTCCCTTTGAATTAACTGGATTTTGTTTAGTTGTACCTAGTTGATTGTTTCAGAACTAACTTCTTATATGTGTAATAGTTGGTGAACATCACTATTAATTGGAGTGTACTAGTACATATGGATAATGAAACTTTTTTTTTTTTAAGTATGGTAGGTGTTGCATGTTGCTTGGACCAAAACAATTTTCAAAGATATTTTCATTGTTTCATCTAATTCATGTTTACCCAATTTCTATATTTGGTCTAATAAGCACAAATGGGGTAGTGTTGGTTGATCTGATAGACGCATCTTTTTATTTGGTGAATAGGAATGCTCCACTGGTTCAAAGAAGATTTTGCTTAGTTTTAAAAAAAAAAAGGTTTTACTCTTGTGTCGTCCTTCAGTACACTGTGTCGATCCTTCAACTAACTAAGATTTGCAAGAATATAAAGATTATTACCTAATTTTATGTTTGATCTAATCATGACAGTTTCTCTTTGAAGGCAACAATGATGAAGACTTCAACAACTACCCAAAGAGCTGACCAACTTACTCAATAAACTCAAGGAATTCAAGCACCTGTTGCATCTCAAGCCACTCAAGGAAACCTATTGCATCTGAAAGCATTCCACAGTTGAGAAAATTCCCAAGTCTGGTTGAGAAAAAAAACAATCTTCTGGTGTTTCCATGAATGCTCTTGGTTTGGTTGAAACAAGAATGCTTTTGGTCTTAATTATTTGACCAATTTTTGGTTTTAAGTATGTAACACTGGTGCTTTTTGTTTACTTGCACATGGATGTTTTTGTTTTAGTTTCACAAGTTTCTTTTGGTTTTAGTTGAAGAGGGTTCTTTTGGTTTTACTTGCATAAGGATGCTTTATATAAACAGTTGTGCTTTTTGTTTGCTACCACTAATAGTACATTTATGCTACCGCCATCCTTAATTTTTTATACAAGTGTTTTATGCACAATTCCATTCAAACCAGTAACATATTTGATCTTCATTTGTTTTCTAAAATTTCATTCACTTTTGTTTAACTTCATAACAGAAAAGGCTAGACCTTTCTTTCATTCTGCTTGGTATTTTTCTTATATGAATAAATTAGACCAATCTATTCCAAATTTAAAAATAAATAAATAAATAAAATGGAAAATACAAACATAAACTTCATATACTTCATTCACTGTGCATTATCTTGCAACTACTGTTATCCATGCCGACAACTTGCCATATGTGCAAAAAGCATTAAAATCTCTCCATAAATCCAATCACACAAGTGAAACATGCCATTATTACCCGCTCACGGGATTTCTACAATATAAACAAACAAAAGCAAACATGATTTACCTCCAGCAAACATGATTTACTATGACTAATTTTCGGATAACTAAGAGATATTAGGTAAAACAGAAAAATGAATCACACTTTGCTGCTGCTTGAGGATCTTTAATGGACTTCATCATATCAACTGTCTCTTGGTTGTTCATCACCTGCACACCAGAGAAATGCAGTTGGATAAGCTAATTGACCAATCAACTCGAGAAAACGTTAAAAGGATAGAACATAAAAGGAGGTTTCTATGAGAAGGAAGACACAACAGAATGAATCATGAGTTATGAGAAAATACCACCTATCAAGTAAAATGAACAGAAAAATGATAAATATGGGCTTTGACATAGCAAGTGAAATAGTGGACTACTCGATTCAAAGATGATTCAATTTAAAATTTCACATAAAAAAGTGGGAAAATACCAGAAAAACAAAGAAAACCAACATCTTACACAATTTAGCTATTGTTGAACATGATAAATAACATATTAGTGGAATTTAGAGATGCTTACAAAGGGATTAGCATAGTACCAGCTCAGTGGACTGTAAGCCACCCATCACACGTTCATGGTCCTCTCCCAACTATATAAATATATATTAATATTTCTATACACAAAGAATGGCAACCAATGGGTAATAGAACGAAAAAAATGAAAAACTTTACTCTTTTCACTTTGACACGACTCTGCGAGAATGACAACCAATGGATAATAGAATATCATCTGCCCACCAAATGTAACATTCTATTCTTAAGTAATTCCAACTTCCAAATAAGAAAATTTCTTAGACTTAGCCAAGTGACCATTAAGGAATTTGATATTAAATTAGTAAATTGGTCACTAAAACTTGTGACAAAGTGGCCAGTCTTATGCTAAGCATATAATACAATGTAGACATGATATGCAATTAACAGATGCATCTTCTATGGAAGAGGTTTACTCATTACAAAGAGATATGTTTCAAAGTGGAAGAATTTCTACTTCATGGACTATGTAGAGAGGGCTATAAGGCCGTAAAAAAAAATAAAATTTCAAAAAAAAAAAGTCTAGTTATCTTTTCACAGACACATACCAAAACAAAAAAAGGAAATCTTTATGCCAACTACTTTACTATCTTCTAGGAAGAATTTAACCAGAGTAGTAATATGAGGAATCTTATGTATTTCACACTAATCTAAAACACAGACACAAATTAGTTATCAATATAGCCACATAGGAAAGAGAGTATTCAGGTATATCATACAGCTGAGTTCTCGGGCACTGATACTTCATGAATATCAACAGAGTTGTCAAACATTTTCACAACAAAAAGCATAATTTATATATATACAATCTTTCAATTATTACCCAGTATCTGCAAATTCATGGATGCTCATTAAAGCTTGAAAATAAACCTTGTAAAAATGACTTTCTTTAAGTTTATTAAGAACCTGTATAGCAAAGGGAGAGTAATAATCACACTGTGTCCATATCTGAGTCTATATCTCTGCTTGTCAGAGTATAATATAATGCACACTAAGTTGTTCTATTATCAAAAAAAAATCATATTCATTTTTTTAGGTTTGAAATATTCCAAATTATACATGTAGAGAAAGTCCAACTCTGAAAAGGAGAAAAAAGAGAGACGCGGATAGATAAAATTGCAAGCCCTTACAAAATCGAATGGAGATCGCGATTCTAGGGCTCGACCTTCAGTCGATTTCGTAGCAATCACGTTTCTAGGGCTTGCCTTGGCTTGACTTTCTCTCTTGCAGCAATCGTGATGGAGGAGGAACTCGTTCACTTCATTCGATTTTGCAGGACTGGATTTCAATCGTGATGGAGGAGGAAGTCGCTTGCTTCTTAGTTTGAGAGCTGAGTGAAGTGAGCGAGGAGAGAGATATAACAAAACACGGTTTTTAAAAAAGAATGCTCTTTAAGGGAGTAATACTCTTTAGCGAGAATACTTCTGAATCGGCCCGTATATATATATATATATATATATATATATACGGTTCGAATCTTAAACTTACTCTTTATCTAGCATACCTTGTTCACCCCTTTAGCGACGGACCGAACGACAATTCGGTCCGTTGCTAAAAGCTAAGACGATAGTTCTATATATAGCGACGGACCGAATTGTCATCCGATCCGTCGCTAAAGGAGAGTGAGCCGGACTATATATATACACACACACATAGGGAGAAGATTCAAAAATGCCCCTAATTTTTATCGCGATGTCTACCGAGCACTCTATACTTTTTTTTTGTCCAAAAGTACCCTTAACGTTACACTTTTTGGGTCAACCGTGCCCCTGCCGTTAATAGAAGACAAACGGGGTTAAAATTTCGCTGACGTGGCTGACACATGGAGGCTTAAAGGGAGAAGGTTCAAAAATGCCATTGACAAATGAAAATATGTCATTTAATCAAAATAAAAAGGAAGAAAATACTAATTAAATACTATTTACATCAAATACTAATTAAAAAAATACTAAAATACTATTTAAAAAATACTAAAATACTAAAAAAATCAATTTAAAAAATACTAAAAAAATTATTTTGTTAATTAATCAAAACAACAAAAATTCAAATTACATCATTAAAACACTAAAATCATAATACTAAATACTAATTGATATAAATTTTTAATTATTAAAATCATAATACTAAATACTAATTAATACTTTAGTTGAATTAGTGTTTAGTATTATGATTTTAGTAATTACTAAATACTAATACTTTAGTTAAATCGTAATTAGTATTTGAATTAGTTTCATCAAAAAATAACTAAAGTTATTTTTGAATTATTATTTGAATTAGTTGAATTATTTTTTACGTTATTAGTTGAATTAATGTTATTAGTTGAATTATTTGAATTAACGTTATTAGTTGAATTATTAACATTATTAATTCAAAAATAATTAACGTTATTAGTTGAATTATTATTTAAATTAGTTGGATTAGTTTCATCAAAAAATAGTTTTAACAAAAAATAATTTAACATTAATTATTTTGAATTAGTTGAATTATTTTTGAATTAGTTGAATTATTTTGAATTATTTTTGAATTAGTTAAATTAGTTTCATCAAAAATAATTAGTTGAATATTAACGTTGAATTTTAGTATTTTTAAATTGATTTTTTTAGTATTTTAGTATTTTTTTTAATTAGTATTTTAGTATTTTTTAAATTAGTATTTTAGTATTTTTTTTTTAATTAGTATTTGATGTAAATATGTTATGTTTTGAATTTTAGTATTTTGATTAAATTATGTAAATATGTTATATAACTTAGAAATTTATTTCATTTAATCAAAATACTAAAATTTAAATAATTTGAATTTTAGTATTTTGATTAAATGATGTAAATATGTTATGTTTTTTTTTATTTTGAATTTTAGTATTTTTTTTATTTTGATTAAATGACATATTTCTATTTGTCAGAGGTATTTTTGAACTTTCTCTCTTTAAGCCTCCATGTGTCAGCCATGTCAGTGAAATTTTAACCCCGTTTGTCTTCTGTTAACTGTAGGGGCACGATTGACCCAAAAAGTGTAACGTTAAGGGTACTTTTGGATAAAAACAAAGTATAGGATGTTCGGTATGTAAGACCCCAAATAATTAATAAATAAAATTTAATTTTCTCTAATTATTATTTTGAAATAGTAAGGGTTGATTTGATTAATGTGGATAGCTATGGATAAAATACGTAAGTATTTCAAAATAAGCAAATGGTTATAAAATATTCATTATTGTCGGGGAATATTCGTTTGGTCGTGGAATATTCAGATCGTTTCGGGGAATATTCGTAATGCGACGAGTAGCGACCATGTGTGGGCCCCATAACGAAAGCGATTGGAGGAAGAAAACGACAAAATATAAGTTGTTTAAAAATAACGGCGTAGATATTCACGCTTACAATCTGTTGGAATACCCGGTGGTTAAAACACGATGTCTACGCGTTGTTGCACAAGAAGACATGATATCGCACCAATTATTGATTCTTACGTAAGAAGGCACTACTCAATAATTGTTACGATAATTAATTATTCGATATTTTATTGATTTAATAATTGTTTGCGTTGATATTTTATATTGCTTGTTGTTTCAATAATTGTCATTACACAAGATTTTTCATTATCAAAGCAATAATTCATATTATCCTAATAATATTATTAGATAACATTATTGGCAATGTCTAGAAAGTTCTGCATCTAAGGAGAGGTTTGGTCACCTAATTGCATGCGCCAAGAAGGAGAAATTCTTATTGGAAAGCCCCTCTTTCCTGGAACCGCACCGTTGTCAATATTGTGATTCTCGTAATATTATTTGTGAATAATTAATTATTGATTCATATGATGAGAAAAATATTGATTTTATGTGGATATAGATGGAGAAAATTTTAATGTGACAATTGTTGAAAATTGAAATTTTATCTTTTCTCGATAAAATAATTCATTTTAATATATTATTATATTTTAATAATATAATAATTGTGATATTTTTACAACGAATGTGGGATATATGAGTATACTGAGGAGGAAGAGTATTTTTGTTGCAATAAATGTTTAAAACATGTTAAACATGTCTGGTGGACCCCATTTATTGAATTGAAATTTGATTATAAACCGTAAAATTGTCCGCTTTATGGATTTCTATCAATTTCGCTTGGAATTTGGAAAACTTTTTCTCTCGCAAAGTTGTAGAGAATTGAATTTCCTATAAAAACACACGAGATTCAATTTTCCGACAAAAGGGCTATTTATTGTGAATTATTGAAGTTCAAGTCAAAATAATTAATTTTTGAAGTTTTAAATATTTTTAATAAGAAAAACGTTTTTTTTGAGTTAGGCAAGGTGAGTCACTCTTGGTGGCTGATGGTTTGAATCAGATTTTGGGTGCGTAGGAATTTAATAAATATATATTAATATTTTATTCAATTTTCTACTTTGGTGTTCTAAGCATTTTCCTATAAATAGGGTGCTTAGGTTAGAATTGAAAATCACACCAGAAATTGAAGTTTTCTCTCTCTATTATTGAGCGTATTTTTGTGAGTATTTTGAGTATACTTTGAGTATTGCTATACGGTGCAAGTTCAAGTTATAGCTTATATCCAGTATTCCAGTTAGAAGTACTGTCTTCCGAGGTAAGGGATATTATTTTTTTCGTAATGATATTATTTCTTCAATATCATTATCTTTGAAATATTGATCCAAAATTTTATCAAATTTGGAACTTTTGGTGTCTGAGTTACTATTCACGATATCTGTGACTATTCACGATATCGATACTATTCACAAATACGGCATTATTCATTGAAAAATGAAAATTTTCCTTTTCGTCCAAAATATCTATTCTGGATACTAGCTTTGATTGTATCCATGTTTTGATTATTCTTGAATTTTACACCACTATGATTATCTTTGAGGTATTTTTGGACGTGGATAAAACAAAGTACGAATCCTTAATCCTTAATCATTGTCATTTTGTTTGATCGGATTCGCTTTTTTAAAAATTTTTCATCATCCTCGGTTTAAATGATGATATTATGGAATATCTTTGGCTGTAGTAGCAAAGATGAATGATTTCGATGAATATCTTTGGCCGTAGTGCAAAAGATGAACAGTGTTTAGATGAACATGACCCGGTCGATGAATATCTTTGGCTTCAGTAGTGCAAAGATGAATATTTGATTCGGATATATATTGATTGATGTTACGAGGGGATAAAAGATAGATTTATGAACTTTTAAATTCATACATAGAAGATAGTAGTTTGCATTCTCTACTTAACTCTTCTAATGAATTATTATTTCTCATGCGAATATTGATTTAAAACTTGTTGTTTATTGTATTCTATTAGATTTTTTTCCTGTTGAAGACTAATGATAATTTGTTGTATATTATCTTAGTCATAATATTCTTCTATCGGGCTAGTTGAGCTCACCCTTTTCCTTTTCGCTCCATTTTTCTTCTCGTGAGGCGAGAATATAATGAAAGCACGAAGTCTGGGTATGGAATGAAGGTTCTAGAGAGAGTTGTTTAGTAGTCCTCACCATTTTGTAAAATAATGTATCAATAAATGTGATGGGGATTTATTTGAGTATAGATATTGTCTAGAAGATAATATTTGTATTCAAACCTCATGCTTTCTTGTTGTAATAATAAAGTTGTAGTTGTTTCGTACACATGTATTGACAACTCGAATGGGTGATGTATACCTATTTTGGGGCGCCACACTAGAGACATCATGATAAAAAGTCGGGGCATTTTGAACCTTCTCCCTATATATATATATATATAATTTCTAAAAGAAACCGAAAACAAAAAGTAAAGAAAAACAAAATAAAATCATGCATGGGCTTCATCTTCCATCTATTGAAATTAAAGTTTTAAAGAACATTAATTATTACAAAATATCATAGACAACTAAAGAGATGACATGGTATGTAGGGTTCATAGCCATACCTTCATACTAGCTTCAGCTTCAACTTCTACTTAGATTAATAATATATCAAAATGTTAATCATATCTGTTAACGCCAAGTTTCGTCGGCGCGTCCAATCACAGAATCCACGCACTAGAACCTTTACAATAATAGATCACACAAAAGCTTGACGGCTTGTGCCGCCGGGGGATAGCTCAAGTGTGAGAATAAGTACAGGCCGTTACAAGGTTTAACAATGGACGCTAAGTGTTTAGTGCTCAAAAATAAGTATTACCTGTTAATTGTAACCTTGGCCTTATATTTATAGTATCTCTCCACCTTAGAATCCTTCTCAGAGTCAGATTAGGGCTCCTAGTCATGATAGTTACCATAACTTGGGTCTAACACAATCTCCTTAAAAGGTGCAATTGGAATCCAATCCAATTACTACCTTTGGAGTTACCTTATTCAATTATGATTAAGATCCTGAACTCTGCACGCAGGAGAGCCCACTGTGCAGGCCCAAACAACCCCACCATCAAATGTGGGCTTCGGCCTAAAGGACTTGAAGGCCCGACCCCGAACTCCACACGACAGGGTTACGATCCTACCCAAGGACTCCTGGACACCAACCAAGAGTATCCCCAAGGTGAGGCTCGCTGCTCGTAAGGACTCGGACGCCAATTCAACAACACCACTTAACCTTTCCATGGGCTTCAAATTTCAATGACCTCGTAAAAAACAAGATTAATGTCAGGCCTTCGGCCCACACGAAGGTCGGTAAAACGCTCCCGAACATTGCACCCCAGTTTCTGATTATAATATATTTATAATTAAAGACTCGAGAGGTCAGGTATTCGAAAGGTCACGACAGCAAATGATGAGTTGTCTAGGGAAGCCAAACGGTCTATCCTCGATTCTCTTAACGCTGCACGCCTTTACATGCCTGGTCCCACCTTGAGTATTTATTAGTCACCCTTGGGGAACGTGCACCTACGCCTATAAAAATCCCCTTTTCCCCCTCCTTATTACTTTTTCCAGACTTATGCATTTCAAAATCTCTGCTAGAATTTTTTCGGCAAAACGGTTTCTGGCGAACTCACCTCGTTCATCATTTCTTTAATTTCGAACTTCTTTCAGCTAACATTCGTTTCCATGGCTGATTCCAACACTGAACAACCTCTAGTCACCACTGAAACCACTATTCTCTCCCCCATTACGACCACCGACTTGGTCTCGATTGACCTGCTGGTGCCACCACCGGACACCGCTACGTCCCCCACCTTCTCCACACCAATCAGCCCCGAAGCCAAAATTCTAAATGCGTACCACTCTGAGACGGAGTATTCTCACATAAACACCCAATCCACTGTCATCCCTTCCCAAATATTTAACATCCGAGAGCTGTTCAACATACCTAGGGAGTACAAGCTTCAGGTGCCCACTCCAGAGGAGAGGATGTTTTGGAGGCCCAAAGGTGAATGAGTCGCCGTACCCTTACATCTATTGAGATACGGGGTTCGATTTCCTCTCCATGACTTCATCTCCACCTTCCTTGGCTTCGTGGGGATCGGGTTCGCTCAACTTGTGCCGAACGCCTACATCCAGCTGATCTCCTTCATCGCTGTATGCCATGAGATCGGGATCACCCCCGGTCTTGACTTCTTCTTCGCCCTGTTTACCGTAGGTCGATCCAAAGAGCCAGGCCTTCGACAACTGAACAAGCAACAAAGCTGAACTGTCTCATTGAAGACCCCCTCGAGCAACAAAGACTGGCATCCCCAATGGATCTTCGTAAAAGGGATCGAACTCAAACTTCTCCCAAACTGGGCCCACCCCGAAGATCTTATCCCTAAGGTGTCCAAATTCCCCAAAGATCGGGTTGGCGCCTTTAAAGAGTTTTATAAGAAATGGAGCAAAACCGAGTGGAACCTGAAGGTCTTGTCCAACGAGAGTTGGTTGTACCAACATGGCCATAAGTGTCTCACCCCGAACCTCTCTTTTATCTTCGTGTACTGAAATTTCCCTATTTTCTAACCATCTAACTATAATCGGTCTCCCAACTTCCTTCTTGCAAAGACAATCTTCAACCCGGAAGGCAATGAAACTTTGGTTCCTCTTCCCATCTCGCTCGAGCCGATTCATTTTCCTGTCACCGATGAGATAGAAGAAGAGGAAACCATCCTGATCACGGAACTCTCCACCGGTTCCTCATCGGGTCCTCCCCCTCCTGTTGCAGGCGCCGAACCTCCAACCAAGGTCTCCTTGAAGATGAGCAAAACTTTGAGGATGGCTCTGCTAAAGAAGACCAATAAGTCTTCCAAGCCCCTCCTCAAAGCTCTTGCCAAGGCCTCTTTACTAATTGGAAGTCTTCGGGTACACAAATCAGCCATTGGATGGACAATTGCCGACATAAAGGGAATCAACCCTTCATTTTGTATGCATAAAATTCTGATGGAAGATGATGCAAAACCAACGGTGGAACAACAGTGGAGGCTCAACCCAATTATGAAGGAAGTGGTAAAGAAGGAAGTTCTGAAATGGTTAGATGCTGGCATCATTTATCCGATTTCAGACAGTAAATGGGTTAGTTGATTAAGGTGTTTAACGGATTTCTATCTTAATTGTGGATTGAAGTTAATATGGTATTAGTGCATCGAGAGGTGGCTAATACTATGTTCGTGTTCTTGATTAATAAACTGAGATAGTGAGTTGAATTGGAATAAAGATGTTAAAATCAAAGTGAAGCTTAGGGTGAAATCATAAGTCTAATTCTCCATCAATTGTTTGAAAATTCAGATTTTGATATTTGTGATTGTTCATGTTAGTTTAATTATTCTTAATTTTAGTTTCATTAAATTAAATCATTGAATTTGGTGTGTTTGATAAAATTAGGGTTAATAAAAGATTGATAATTGTAAGTTAAGGAATTTGCTAATTATCTATGTGGGAACGATACTCAACTTATCACTTTATTACTTGTTGACCACGTATACTTGCGTGTTGTGCGTATATAGATTTTACCCAACAAGTTTTTGGCGCCGTTGCCGGGGATATTTTTAGTATAATCCTTAATATTTTTACAATATCGCTTTAATTAATCCAGCTTTTACTTAGACATTTTTATTTTTGTTTTGTCTTTTATTTCGGTGTTGGACTTAGTTTATATGAACTCGGTCCCAAAATCCGACTTCTTTTTTTGAGGACGACATTGAGAAAAGGTTTCAGAGGATAAGTAAGTGGATCAAGGAAACGAGGCAAGAATTCGAACAACCTGAAAAGGAAGAAGAAATAGTAATAATGGTAGAAGATCGGAAACGTTGAGGACTTCAGAACACCCAAGGTGATTTGAATCGCACTCAAGCATCACCAGGCCAGCAATAGCAGCGAATACGTTTGAGATTAAGCCTGGGATGATACAAATGATTCAGAATTCAGTTCAATTTGGGGGATTTGCAAACAATGACCGAACGAGCATCTTGTCAGCTTTTTGGAAATGTATGACACTTTTAGATTTAATGGAGTTTCGGATGAGGCGGTGAGACTTTGATTGTTCCCATTCTCTTTATGGGAAAAGGCGAAGAGTTGGTTGCATTCCCTACCGTCCGGTTCAATAACAACTTGGGAGGATTTAGCTCAGAAATTCCTAGCAAAATTCTTTCCACCGGTGAAAACTGCGAAGATGAGGAATGAAATCACAATGTTTGAACAGCAACATGGGGAGTCGTTATATGAGGCATGGGAGAGATACAAGGAACTGCTCAGAAAATGCCCACATCATGGATTGCCCCAGTGGCTACAAATGAACACCTTTTACAATGGACTACATGGTAATCTCAGGACAAGTATCGATGCAAAGATCGGTAGTGAACATTCTCAAGCTAAGAGTTATGAGGAAGTATATGAGTTGATTGAAACCATGGCTACTAATAACTATCGCTGGCCCACAAATGAGGATGACACAGCAAAGGCAAATTGGGGTATTAGAAGTAGATAACATGACAAAGAATTCAAGTACAGATGGCTGCAATGTCAAAGAAGTTGGAGCAAGTGGTAGCCGCACAAACACAACAAAAATAGCAAGCATCGTAAGTGACAATAATGTGTGAGTTGTGCGCAGGAGAACACCCAACAGAGCAATGTGCAATTAATCCAGCAATTGTACAGTTCATCGGTAATTACAACAGAATTCCTCAAAACACTTATCAGAACACATATAATCAAGGAAATCAGAATCATCCGAATTTCTCATAGAGCAACAACCAGAAAAATCAAGCTTCACGTCAAACATACCCGCCAGGTTTCCAGAATAATCAACATCCAGTTCAATATCAAGAAAGGAAATCTGATCTGGAGGAAAAGTTGGATAAATTCATGGCTACCACCCAGTTGGCGATCAAGACTCTAGAAAATTAGATGGGTCAGATAGCGTTGGCAGTGAATAGTAGACCACAAGGAACACTACCAAGTGACACCGAGAAAAATCCTAAGGGTAATCATGAGCAGTGTCAAGCCATTATGTTGAGAAGTGGAAAATAGCTTGTGGGTCAAGAGCCAGAAATTTCGATTACAAAGGAAAGTGAAGCAGAGACAGAAAATACAGGGGGTGAGATAAAGCAAGGAAATGAGAAACAAATGGATAAAATCAACCCAGTTAACAAACCAGCTGTGTATCCTCCCCCACCATTCCAGTAAAGAGTTCAAAAACAAAAGTTAGACAAGCAATTTTCAAAATTTTTGGAAGTTTTCAAGAAACTTCAAATTAACATACCATTTGCAGAGGCCCTAGAGCAAATGCCTAGTTATGCTAAATTTATGAAAGGGATTCTATCAAGGAAAAAGAAATGGGATGACTTTGAGACGGTGGCATTAACAGAGGAGTGTAGTGCGGTATTACAGCAGAAATTACCACCAAAACTCAAGAACCCGGGGAGCTTTACTATTCCATGTACGATTGGGGAGAGGCATTTCAGCAAGTGTTTATGTGATTTGGGGGCGAGTGTAAACCTGATGCCACTGTCAGTGTACTTAGAATTAGGTTTGCCCGATCCAAGGCCTACTAACATCTCCCTACAACAAGGACAGTCGATTCACGATACGAGAGGCATAGTAGAGGACATCTTAGTGAAAGTGGACAAATTCATATTCCCCGCGGACTTCATCATTCTGGATTTTGAGGAAGACAAGAACATCCCAATTATCCTAGGAAGACCATTATTGGCTACAGGGAGAACACTCATTGATGTACAAAAGGGAGAATTCACGATGAGGGTCCAAGATCAAGAAGTGAAATTCAGCGTGTTTAAGGCCATAAAATTCCCTACGGATGAAGAAGAATGTTTTCGACTAGATCTAATTGAGCAAATCATTAGTGACGACATGAGCAAAAATTTGGTGAACGATCCATTAGAAACAACATTATTGGGAGATGAAGAGATTGATGATCCGGAATTGGTAGACTACCTTCAATTGCTAGACTCATTGCCACGAGTACCAATAGTTAGAACACAGTTTGAACCATTGCACACGGAAGAGGTAACAGTAGAAAAATTAAAACCATCATTGGAAGAGCCTCCAAAGCTGGAACTTAAACAACTACCTAAGCACCTCAGGTATGCGTATTTAGGAAATTTAAATTCTTTACCTGTTATTATTTCAGCTGCACTTAACGAATTGCAGGAAGAAAAGTTGTTGAGGGTGCTTCGGGAACACAAATCAGCCATTAGATGGACAATTGCCGACATAAAGGGAATCAACCCTTCATTTTGTATGCATAAAATTCTGATGGAAGATGATGCAAAACCAATGGTGGAACAACAGTGGAGGCTCAACCCAATTATGAAGGAAGTGTTAAAGAAGGAAGTTCTGAAATGGTTAGATGCTGACATCATTTATCCGATTTCAGACAGTAAATGGGTTAGTCTAGTCCAGTGTGTACCAAAGAAAGGAGGAATGACGGTGGTGCAGAATGACGACAATGAGTTAATCCCAACCAGAACAGTGACGGGTTGGCGGGTTTGCATGGATTACAAAAAATTGAACAAGGCAACCCAAAAAGACCATTTCTCGCTCCCCTTTATTGACCAAATGTTAGATAGACTGGCGGGACGTCAGTATTACTGTTTATTGGACGGATATTCGGGTTACAATCAAATAGTCATTGGTCCGGAGGATCAATAAAAGACCACATTTACATGCCCTTACGACACCTTTGCATTCAGAAGGATGTCATTCCGACTATGCAATGCACCGACAACCTTCCAAAGGTGTATGATGGCCATTTTTTCGGATATGGTAGAGAAAAATGTAGAGGTCTTCATGGATGACTTTTCAGTTTATGGGAACAACTTTGATAATTGTTTAAAGAATCTGGTCATGGTGCTGCAAATATGCAAGGAAACAAATCTCGTTTTAAATTGGGAAAAATGCCACTTCATGGTAGAAGAGGGTATCATTTTGGGTCATAAGGTATCAGCTCAAGGATTGGAAGTCGACAAGGCAAAGCTGGAAATAATTAAAAAATTACCTCCACCAACCTCAGTGAAGGGTATTCGGAGTTTCTTGGGACACGCCGGGTTCTACAGGAGGTTTATAAAGGATTTCTCAAAAATTGCGAAACCTCTATGCAGTCTTTTAGAGAAGGATGCGACGTTTAGCTTTGATGAAGAATGCAAGACAGCGTTTGAATTGTTAAAGAGGAAATTGACTACAGCCCTTGTTATAGTTGCACCGGATTGGAGCATGCCATTCGAGCTGATGTGTGATGCAAGTGACTTCGCGGTTGGGGTTGTTTTGGGGCAACGTAGAGACAAGGTGTTTCACGCTATATACTACGCAAGCAAAACACTTTCAAAAACTCAATTGAACTACATAACCACAGAAAAGGAGTTGTTTGCCGTGGTATATGCGTTTGACAAATTTTGTGCTTACTTAATCGGGACTAAGGTGATAGTCTATGCAGACCATGCAACAATTCGGTATTTGATAGCAAAAAAGGATGCTAAGCCACGCCTTATCCGGTGGATTCTCCTACTGCAAGAATTCGATTTAGAAATAAAGGATAGGAAGGGGACGGAGAATCATTCCCGGATGAGCAACTTTTTGGGATATCAGCAGAGATTCCGTGGTATGACGACTATGCAAATTTCGTGGTGAGCAACATTCTACCACCAGACCTCACAAGGCAATAGAAAAAGAAATTTCTTCACGACGTGAAGTGGTACATGTGGGATAATCCATATTTGTTTAAGCGGTCTTGTAAACAAGGTGATTCGACGGCCGTCCGTCCAGACAAATGTGAAGAATATCCTGCACGAGTGTCACTCATTGGCATATAGTGGGCATTATGGGAGTGAGAGAACAGCAACAAAGGTGCTACAATGTGGATTTTATTGGCCAACATTATTCAAAGACGCCCACCAGTTTGTCAAATAATGTGATAGGTGTCAAAGGGTGGGCAATATTTCGAAACGCAATGAGATGCCTTTACAAACGATTCTAGAAGTGGAAATTTTTGACGTTTGGGGTATAGATTTCATGGGACCATTTCCCTCGTCCATGAACAATCAATACATTCTCCTTGCAGTGGACTACGTGTCAAAATGGGTTGACGTTGCAGCTCTACCAACAAACGATGCCAAAGTGGTCCTCAAATTCCTGAAAAAGAACATCTTCACTAGGTTTGGCACACCAAGAACAATTATAAGTGACGAAGGTAGTCACTTTTGCAATAAACTGTTTACTGCTCTTTTGGCCAAGTAAGGGGTAAACCACAAGATAGCTACAGCATATCACCCTCAAACTAGTAGACAAGCTTAGGTATCGAACAGAGAAGTTAAAAAGATATTGGAAAAACTGGTGAATCTGAGCCGGAAAGATTGGTCACTTAGATTGGATGATGCTTTATGGGCTTATCGGACAGCATACAAGACGCCAATTGGAATGTCACCATATCAACTATTGTACGGGAAGGCATGTCATCTACCAGTGGAATTACAGCATAAGGCGTATTGGGCAGTGAAAAAGCTAAATTTTAATCAAAAGGTTGTAGGAGCGAAGAGACTACTTCAATTGAATGAACTAGACGAGTTTCGCCTACATGCCTATGAGAACGCCGAGATATACAAAAAAAAGTCAAAAAGTGGCACGACCTGAAAATTTTTCGTCGAACATTCGAGCCAGGCCAATCAGTACTTTTATTCAATTCAAGGCTGCGTTTATTCCCCGGAAAGCTCAAATCCAGATGGTCGGGACCATTCACAGTAAAGCAAGTATTCCCTCACGGGGCAGTTAAAATTTACAATCGTAACCCTCTCGAAACATTCAAAGTCAACGGACACCGATTGAAGCATTACTGGGGTGGAGAAGCCAATACCGATGTGATCGCCATCACGTTGGCCGATACAACTTAAACAGGAAGTAGTCAGGCTGAACGACTTAAAATCAAGCGCTCATTGGGAGGCAACCCAATTTTTAGTTCTTTTATCGTATTTTTCAGTCATATTTGCTTAATCATAAGTTTTAGTAAGTTATTAGGTAGAAGAATAAAATAAAATTCTTGATATACTCTCCACAACATGACATGACATCCAATACTCATTAATGTTCCTGTTTCATACCATGCAGTGTAACGACCCCAAAATAGGTCCATTCCATCCAACCCATTCTGAGTCGCCAAATACATGGTACAGAAAATAACTACAACTTTATTACAACAATTGTCGTGCAAAATACAACAACACATATGTTTGTGAGTTTGGATACAAATATATATCATTTGTGACTCATGTCCCAACCGTGGATAAGACCTCATAATGACACCTTACATAAAGGTTTAGTCGAAAATGCTTTTAGAAATTAAAATCTTTGGGAAGTGCTCAAGAAACCTTCGTATATGTAAGGCCATGCGCCTAAGTTATGGTAGATATCATATGGCCACGTAATTATCCTTGGTTGATCCAATAAACCCCAAAGAAAAACGAGAAGATTACTATCATATTTTTCCCAATGATGAGTCTTCTCGACATATCATTATCTCCACTGCTCTAATTGAGGGTTATATTTCAAATAGACTCCAAGATCATATAGGTAGTCTTTGGTAGATATACTCGATGAAGTGGATGAAAGACAACCACGTTTTATGATGACACGAGGTTGTATGTTATTAGACATCTTGTATGATAGTAGCAAAACACCCTTCAAGTTAAATTCACCTCACCTCACCTCACATCTATAGACCACACCGCTCTATTCCTTGTTATTCCCCGCTCGACCCAAATACACTTTTATTACACGAAAGTAATTGTGAAGCAAAAGGGTGAAACACAACTAGCTTCAAGAAAAAATATCATGACTAAAGATAATTAAATTATCAATAGCCTTCATTAATAATAAATCGAGATTTAGAACATATGGTAGATGATAAAAAATTTCAACCATAGTTGCGGTAACGAAGCGATCCATTAGAAGAGTCAAATAGACCATAAAGTCCATTATCTTCTTCATGTTAAAAGTCCACCAACAATATTTTATCCTCAAACATCAATCAACAATTCCTTTCCACAATCATATGAATAACTTCATAATCATAATTGTGATTCTAAATTTCTCTTCATCCGTAATCGAAGATAATTTTCATCACCAAACATCAAAGATCATGGTTATACCAAATTACGCCTCTGCTCATAATCATACTAATAAATTCATCTTTGCATCACGGGCCAAAGATATTCATCAACAGCTTCATCTTTGCACTACATGCCAAAGATATTCAACAACAAGTCATCTTTGCACTTTCAGCCAAAGATATTCATATCTCAAAGAAATACATAATCATTTCATCCTTTCACTACAGGCCAAAGATATTCAACAACAGGTCATCTTTGTACTACATGCCAAAGCTATTCAATAATAATTGATCTTTGCACTACAGACCAAAGATATTCATCAATAATTGATCTTTGCACTACAGGCCAAAGATATTCATATCTCAAAGAAATCCATAATCATTTCAGAATTTATATAAACCATAACTATAACCATATATGTTGATCAATTCACCTTTGCACTTAAGCTAAAGATATTCAATTATAAATTCAATGGTCATGATCATACCGGTCAACAATTCAACTTTGCCCATCTTGGCAAAGAGAACCTATAGTCATGATCATACCAATAATCTACCCATCTTCACACTCAAGTCAAAGAGAAATATCATCATTAGGGTTATAAGAATGTTATATAAAAACAATATAATCAACATATAGATTTAATCTCAAGAATAAGATTCATAAATCAATGATCTCATAACACCTTAATTAAAATATTATAAATCACTTAATAATCTCATAATCTAATATTATTATTATTACCACAATATTTTAATCATTTCAGTTTATAAACAATTTATTCCAATTATTTATACTTTAATAATTAATGCATTTAATCATCTAAAATGCCAAACTCATAAGATCTCATCACCAATAACCAAAACCCTCATCAAAAAAAATCAGATATACGCTATATATAATTCTCAAGCCATAAAATCATATTTTCCAATTTTCTTTACTTCACAAAACATATTTAATTCATTTACTCATAACTAGAACATTTTCATGAAAAATATCAAATCCGTTCCAAAAATATTTTTTTATGGGATTTAGCATAATATAGTTCCATATTGAACATATATTTTTCTCAGAATTTTGAAAATTCATTTACTATTTTTCACATGGCCAAAACCACCGAATATTCATACATTTATCATAAATTGTACTTTTATCCAAAAATTCCAAAATTCGTAGGGTATACTGATATTATATAGATATACTCCAAATAAATATTTCATCAACTTTGGAGTTAACCACAAGGAGTTATAAGCGTTTACTTTTAAAATAGTCTTTTCTCATAAAATCCATAATTCTTAATCTATACATCCAAAAATCGCCATTTTTGGACACAATCAACAAAAAACATCAAACTATCATTTCAAATTTTTCCAGAATTTTTAAAGGTCTGAAAAGTTACGAAACATGAAAAACATAACAACCCTTAAAATCCCTTACCTCAAAAGATTTATACTTACAAATTTGAAACACCTGATATAGATATGACTTGAACTTGAACTTGCAATCAGAGTATAGCAATACTCAAAGTATACTCAAAATACTCACAAAAATACGCCTAATAATATAGAGAGAAAAAACTTCAGCTTACGTGTGATTTTCAATTCTAACCCAAGACCCTATTTATAGAAATTGCTTGTAACACCAAAGTAAAAATTTAATAAATTAATATTATTTATACAAATATTATACTTAATCATTTGAAATCTGAATTTCAGCTCTAAACACATTTATATCACATGTTAAATAAGTCCCAACAATGTAAAAAATGTTTTTGTAATTAAAAATATTTTAAACTTCCAAAAATCAATTATTTCGGAACTTTAGAACTTCAATAATTCACAATAAATAGCCCTTTTGTCAGAAAATTCGAATCTCGCGCATTTTTATAGGAATTTCAATTCTCTACAACTTTGCAGAAGAAAGTTTTTCCAAATTCCAAGCAGAAATTGATCGAAATCCACAAACGGACGATTTTACAGGCTATAATCAAATTTCGGTCAATAATTGTGTCCACCAACACACAAAATATGTGTTAAACATTTAATGCCACAAAAATATTCTTCCTCCTCATATACTCATATATCCCACATTCATTATAAAAATATCACCAAGTAATATATTATTAAAATAATATATTTAAATGAATTATTTTATCGTAAAAAGATAAAATATTAATTTTCAACAATTGTCACATTAAAATTTTTTTCCATCTATATCCACATAAAATCAATATTTTCCTCATCATATAAATCAATAATTAATTATTCACAAATAATATTACAGAATCACAAAGATCGCAACCGTGCCGCTCCTAGAAAGAGGGGGCTTTCCAATAAGAATTTCTCCTTCTTGCGTAATTAAGTGACCAAACCTCTCCTTAGACAGTAACTTTCTAGACATTGCCAATAATGTTATCTAATAATATTATTCGGATAATATGAATTATTGCTTCGGTAATGGAAAATACTGTGTAGTGACAATTATTAAAATAACAAGAATATAAAATATCAACGCAAAGAATTATTGAATCAATAAAATACTAAACAAAGAATTATCGTAATAATTATTGAGTAATGCCTTCCGAAAAAAATTATCATGCTTCATAATAGTACTCGTGAATAAGAACTCATGAATAAGAACTCGTGAATAAGAACTCATGAATAATAACTCATGAATAGTAACTATAGAAAAATTGAATACTTTTATTTCATAAAATTTGGGGTCTTACATGCAGGCTGGGAAAAGAAGAATTAATCGAGTATTCAAGCAGCGAAAGTAGGCTAAGTCAAAGCAAAACAACAAAGCAGATAGGGGCCTAGCCACGGCTGTATGTCCAATACATTACCCCGTACGAAGGGGTCCTCAAAAGTGTAAATCGTGGAACTATCTCACGGGCGAAGCCTTTTTAATCGATTACCCTTTCATTTTGCTGGGGTCCCAGCAGATGAAGAGACGTGGCAGTTTGTTGGTCTTCTCCCCTTCCCAATAACTCCCATTTTTTACATATCCCCACTACTCCATAACCACCACCCACTTTCCCCACATTCCCAAATATTCAATTATTCCTCTCCACATCCCCACCTCCTCAATCCACCAATGATAGACTACCCTCCACATCTATAAATATCACACCAATTCTTCCACACTCATACACCACAATTCATATAAAGCAACAAGAGGGTACAATAGTGAGCTAGAGAGAGATACTTGTAGAGCTTGGGGGAGAGTTAGGGCAAAACCAGCAATAGGGAGAAATGGCTTCATCATCATCCTCTAAACGCCAACGGGGGGAGAGTTCAAGACCATCCCAACCTATCTGCTCCTTCGATCCTCGAAAATTTGTAACTGCCGCCGCCGCTGACCGGTATGACTACATGCTCACCAAAGCTCTTACACCGGAGCGGGGATTGGCACCAGATGCTAACGACGGGGAGCTCATGACGCAAATCTATCAAAAGGGATGGGTTAAATTCACCGAAGACCCGGAACCAGCCGTCGTGAACATTGTCAAGGAGTTTTATACCAATGCTGAGGACAAAGAACCATTCCACGCTTTTGTGTGAGGACGGTTGGTTCCATTCAGTGCGGACGCCATTAATACATATTAACAACTGAGGGTGCCTCGCTACTGCCAGTACGAGCACCTCCGCACTTCTGATCTGGATTTTGATGAGGTTATCATGACAATGACAAAGCCAGGCACATCATGGATGAAAGGTCGAAAGGGAGGCACTGTGTTCCCCAGCAAGAACCTTAGCCTGTATGGAAAAATTTGGTATGCCTTCCTCTGCGCGAAATTGCTTTCGTCCCAACACACTTCAGACGTCACCAAGGAGAAGGCGTTGCTTTTGTTCGTTATTGTGCAAGACTTTATTATTGACGTCGGGGCTATAATCTGTTCTTCTATCCGCCGATGCTTACGTGGAAATTTTTCGGGAGGATTGCCACACCCATCACTCATATGTGGGTTGTGCTGTCAAGCCGGAGTTCGATGGTCCAATGATGAGCCCACTCAAATACTGCTCCCCGCGAGGAGTGGGTTTCATTTTTTCATCATCATCGGAAGAAGATGTGGATGCTACAGAGGCTTCGGGGGACAAAAATGACAACATGGGCGAACAAAGGGATGAGCAGGTATCGAGGACCGAGGCTATATCCAGATCTCAATTCCTTGATCTTCAAAATCAAATGAATGTACACACCAAAACCACTCGTCAGGAAATGCGCCGATTGGCGATGAGGCAAGAGCACATGTTCGAAGCTATGCACGCCTCTTTTGCCTCATTAAACACAACTCTCCAAAGTTTCAACCCGGCGGCACAATTTTCATATCAACAGCCCGGTCCACTGCCACGGTTCCCGCCGAGTGATTCCGATGAAGAAGAACAACAACCACCTCCTCAAGCTTAAACATTGACAGGGAAGTCCTCACGTACTTATTTTGATCATTTATCCAATGAGGACATTATATTATTTCAGTTTGGAATATTTAAATACATGTTTGACATGCATTTTTAGTTTTTAGGACTCATTTTAAATTTTAGGCAATTAAATTTATGTATTGCATGTTAACATAGGGCATTTATAGTAGCTTAGGTTTGCATAGTAGAGAATAGTGTAATGCATCTTTGTATCTGCATTTTGTTATCCATCCATCCATATTTATCTAGAAAAAATAAATTGTTAACTAGTAATTATTGTGTTGTCTTAGTCTTTCAATGTTGCATAGCTATGTATTGTGGGCCTATGATGAGATTGTCAAGTAAGTAGCAAATACAGTATCGAGTATTAGAACTATGACACAATGATAGTTTATGAATGGAATCTTGAGTGTGTTTGAAACTGGTATAAAAGGAAAGCACGTTTAATAAACATCTGTGTTGATTGGTTAAGTTCAAACCGGTACTTAAATGGTCTCTAAAGGATAATGCTAGAGTGAATAATAAAATGACAAGGATGGCTGGTAAAGGCTAAAATTAGGCAAGAACTTAAGTTTGGGGGATGTATGTGTTAGAGATTATGCCCTAGAGGCCAATTATTTGATATAATTGCTTAACGTTTTGATATTACATTTGATTGCATAAATGAATGCTTTTATTATGATTTTATTTATCGTTATATAAATGACAACATAATAAAAATCCTTAGAATAGTGATACAAATTATATAGTTGCAAGTATGTGACTTGAACATGAGATTATATAATTACTATTAGTATCACCGTTTTTAAATGTCCCTAATCGAGTATCATTGTTGATGGACAACAATAATGCATTGAGACTAGTATGTGGATCGATCGATGGCCAAATCTCAATGGTCATAAATATATGAGATATTAAGTCAATGCATAGGTACATGTTAGAGAACGATGTCTTCGGATGCACTCCACCATGAGAATTCTATGTGGAATATTTTGTAAAATGTCATTGGCAATTCTCATAAAGGACAATGATGTAATGGTCCTCCAACTCAAATCACTATATTACTACACGGAATTTATGTACTTTGATATCATCAAATGTCACCTTTAACAGGTGGGACTATAAAGGTGATTATTGGGTACATCATGAATCGTGTGAGAAATATGAGTGATCTAGATGGAATTTAACCTTCCTATATATTAGTGATGATATCCATAGGCCTCTTTGATTGAGTAGGACTATGAAATGCATGGCCATGCTCAAATAGTGATTTGTTTCATATAGTCACTCATTGATCAAGAAAACTCGATTAAATTATGAAGAGTATGATGATTCCATGACTCGAGTTTAATCTTGGATATTAAGGTTAAAAGGATTAGATTACATTGAAACATTGGTCACGAAAAGGTTGCATCGAATCAACGATCTTATTATTACTTGGGTAGCAGTGATGCATTACTAGATGTCATTTCACCTGCTTATAATTTTATAATATGATTTTAAAATTATTGCCAACGTAATAATAACCTATAGGTCACACACATGAAACGTTATTAAAAGGAATTAATTTAAAGGATTTAAATATATCAATGTGATTGATAGTATTTAAATTACTTAATTTAAATTAATAGGATAATTTATATATATAGGTATATTAATTAAGTAAGACTTAATTAAGATATATATATATATATATATATATAAAATTCGGATTTTACAAATTAGGGTTTTGAATAGTGGTTTTAATTCGCTATATATATGATATGTAGCCTCCACTTTGGATAGAACTCACTTCATTAATCCAAACCCTAGCCACTCTTTAGAGAGAGACTAGAGAGAAAAAATCGTAAATCCATCCTCGGTGGCTAGATCACACTTCCTTCTTCTCGCAGATCGTAGGATTATTCGCATAGCGTTTATGTGGATACCGTGAGAGACGCAATCCACTTGAATTGCGTTGGAGATTCGATCGGATCGGTTCTAGCAAATCAAATCGGTAAAATTTCTATCCTCCGAATTAATTGATTTTCGCATGGATCCTGTTTTGGGGTTTCGGAAATTACTTTGAATTGTTCAATTTCCGCTGCGTTTTCTGTGCCGAAATCCAACAGTATGTGGGGTATATAAGCTTGTAAAAAAAACAAAACAAATAAAACAACAACGCCATAACGTACTTGTCTAGTTTTGTGGCCTTTGTTACTTGAGCAAGTAAGCCCGAGGGGATTGTCTTTACACCCAGCGCCCTAAAGTCTTAATGGTCTGGGAGTCGTTGGTCGAAAGCTCGTTAAGGTAGCATTGAAAAGCCTAAGGGAATAAGACTTTGCATAGCTATGTGTATAAAAAAAAGAAAAAAAAATGAATAAAACGGGAAATAAGAGCAAAAAGCCCCCGTAAATGGAAAATAAAGCATAAGTACCCCGAGTGAACCTTGATGATTTGTGATTGTTTGATTTTTAGTTGGAACTAGTTATTTTTGAAGTTTGTGCGGCATGATTCCTTCTAGACTAGTTAAGTATTGAATTTGAGTTAGTATCAGTTATCATAGATGTTACACACACACACTATACCAGTGATGATGGCTTGAGATTCGAGGATTAAAGTGATTTGTAGAATGGTTTTTAAATGGTTGATATTGTATAGTTGCTTATTTTAGTTGAGGCTGTCAAGATGAGTTTGATTCTGCGATATTGTTGGACTTGATAGCATATAAGTAAATTCATATTCATATCATTGCATTGCGTGTAGTTGTCTTGTGCTCGAGGACTAGCACGATTTAAGTTTGGGGGATTTTGATAAGTGTATGTTATGTACGCTATTTCATATCTAATTCATGCTTGTTCATTGCTTTAATCTTGTGTACATGTGCATTTTTACTTGTTTTGTGTCGTTTTATGTGTAGGTTGGTGGTTGTGGCATTTAACGTACTATTGGTGAAGTAAGGTGCGTTTAGAACGAAAATGGAGCATATTTGGAAGCAATTCAATAATGCAAATAAGTCGAAAACAGATATACCTTCACTTGGGCTGTATGTATGAACAAGCTCTATATCTCACGTATGGTGTAAGACCCCGAATTTTATGAAATAAAAGTATTCAATTTTTCTTATAATTACAATTCAGTAAATGGTTAAATTGATAGAAAGTTAAAGTTAAGGGTGATATATGAAATTTTTTCAAAAATACGCAAGTGGTTATAAAATATTCATTATTGTTTGGGAATATTCGTTTGGTCGTGGAATATTCTTTCTCATTGGGGAATATTCGCATTTACCATGCAGTAGCCATTTGTAGGCCCCATAATGTAATAACCGCTTTGGGATGAAGAAAAGACAAATTAAAATTTTTATAAATAATTCACGAAGTAGTTACCAAGTAACATCGTTGGAATACCCAAAGGGTAAAGTAAAGTAATATGCGTTGTTGCACAAGAGATACCAGTATTGCACCAATTATTGATTCTTACGTAAGAAGGCACTACTCAATAATTGTTACCGTAATTACTTGCTCAATATTTTATTTTTGATTCAATAATTGTTGCGTTGATATTTTATAATTGTCACTACTACAATAATATTTTCATTAATTATCGATCAATAATTTATATTATTTGAATAATATTATTAGATAGCATTATTGGCAATGTCTAGAAAGTTCTCGCTCAAGGAGAGGTTTGGTCACCTAATTGCAAGCGCCAAGAAGTGAGAAATTCTTATTGAAAGCCCTTCTTTCCTTGAACCGCTCGTTGTCAATATTGTGATTCTCAGAATATTATTTGTGAATAATTAATTATTGATTCATACGATGAGGAAAATATTGATTTTATGAGGATATAGATGGAGAAAATTTTTTAATGTGACAATTGTTGAAAATTAATATTTTATCTTTTTTTGATAAAATAATTCAATTAAATGTATTATTTTAATAATATATTAATGATGATATTTTTACGATGAATGTGGGATATATGAGTATATGTGGAGGAGGAGTATTTTGTTACCAAAAATATTTAAAGCATGTTTTATGTGTCGGTCGACCCCATTTCTTGACTGAAATTTGATTATAGCTTGTAAAATCGCTCATTTGTGAATTTCGGTCAATTTTTGTTTGGAATTTGGAAAAACTTTCTTATGCAAAGTTGTAGAAAATTGAATTTCCTATAAAAATACGCAAGATTTGAATTTTCTGGCAAAAGGACTATTTATTATGAATTATTGAAGTTCCGAAGCTCCGAAATAATTGATTTTTGGAAGTTTAAAATAATTTAAATAACAAAAACGTTTTTTACATTTTGTTTCCCTCATTTAACATGTGTTAGGGGCTGAGTTCTGATGTTGAGAGCATACGTATGAAGTCTTGGAAAAAAAATATATAATATTATTATTTTAATAAATTTTCTGCTTTGGTGTTCTAAGCAATTTCCTATAAATAGGGTGCTTAGGTTATAATTGAAAATCACACCAGAAACTGAAGTTTTCTCTCTCTATATTATCGAGTGTATTCTTGTGAGTATTTTGAGTATACTTTGAGTATTGCTATACGGTGCATGTTCGTTCAACGTTATTCCAGTCAGAAGTACTGCTCTTTTGAGGTAAGGGATAATAAGGGATTTTAAGGGTTATTATTTCGAAATTCTTCTGAACCTTCAAAAATTTTGGAAAAATTTAAAATGATAATTTGATGAGTTTTGTTGATTGTGTCCAAAAATGGAGATTTTTGGATGTATAGATTAAGAGTTATGAATTTTATGAGGAAAGACTATTTTAAAAGAAAACCCTTATAACTCCTTGTGGTTAACTCCAAAATTGATGAAATTTTTATTGGAAGTATATCTATATAATATCAGTATACCCTATGAATTTTGGAATTTTTGGATAAAAGTACAATTTATGATAAATGTATGAATATTCGGTGGTTTTGGCCATGTGAAAAATAGTAAATAAATTTTAAAAATTCTGAGAAAAATATATGTTCAATATGGAACTATATTATGCTAAATCCCAGAAAAAAATATTTTTGGAACGGATTTGATATTTTTCATGAAAATGTTCTAGTTATGAGTAAATGAATTAAATATGTTTTGTGAAGTAAGAAAATTGGAAAATATGATTTTATGGCTTGAGAATCATATATGAGGTATATGCAGATTTTTTTGATGAGGGTTTTGGTTATTGGTGATGAGATCTTATGAGTTTGGCATTTTTAGATGATTAAATGCATGAATTATTAAAGTATAAATAATTGGAATAAATTATTTATAAGTTCTGAAAAATGATTAAAATATTGTGGTAATAATAATAATATTAGATTATGAGATTATTAAGTGATTTATAATATTTTAATTAAGGTGTTATGAGATCATTGATTTATGAATCTTACTCTTGAGATTAAATCTATATGTTGATTATATTGTTTTTATATAACATTCTTATAACCCTAATGATGATATTTCTCTTTGACTTGAGTGTAAAGATGGGTAGATTGTTGGTATGATCATGACTATAGTTTCTCTTTTGCCAAGAGTGCAAAGTTGAATTGTTGACCGGCATGATCGCTGACCATTGAATTTATAATTGAATATCTTTAGCTTAAGTGCAAAAAGTGAATCGATCAACATATATGGTTATAGTTATGGTTTATATAAATTCAAATGATTATGGATTTCTTTGAGATATGAATATCTTTGGCTCAGAGTAAAAGAAGATCAATTATCGATGAATATCTTTGGTCCAGTAGGCAAAGATCAATTATTGTTGAATAGCTTTGGCCCGTAGTACAAAGATGACCTGTTGTTGAATATCTTTGGCCTGTAGTGCAAGGATGAAATGATTATGTATTTCTTTGAGATATGAATATCTTTGGCCTGTAGTGCAAAGATGACTTGTTGTTGAATATCTTTGGCATGTAGTGCAAAGATGAACTGTTGATGAATATCTTTGGCCCGTGATGCAAAGATGAATTTATTAGTATGATTATGAACAGGAACTGTAATTTGGTATAACCATGATCTTTGATGTTTCAGGTGATGAAAATTATCTTCGTTCTGGATGAGAAGAGAAATTTAGAATCACAATTATGATTATGAGTTATTCATATGATTGTGGAAAGGAATTGTTGATTGATGTTACAGGATAAAATATTGTTGGTGGACTTTTAACATGAAGAAGATAATGGACTTTATGGTCTATTTGACTCTTCTAATGGATTGCTCCGTTCGCCGGCAACTATGGTTGAAATTTTTTATCATCTACCATATGTTCTAAATCTCTGATTTATTATTGATGAAGGCTATTGATAATTTAATTATCTTTAGTCGTGATATTTTTTTTTCGAAGTTAGTTGTGCTTCACCCTTTTGCTTCACAATTACTTTCGTAATAAAAGTGTAAATTTGGGTCGAAAGCGGGGAATAACAAGAATAGAATCTATGGTCTATAGATGTTGAGGTGAGGTGAATTTAACTTCAAGGTCGCTTTTTTTACTATCATACAAGATATCTAATAACATACAACCTCGTGTTATCATAAGACAGGTTGTGTTTCATCCACTTGCCGAAAGATATCTACCAAAGACTACCTATATGATCTTGAGTCTATTTGAAATTTAACTCTCAATTAGAGACAGTAGAGATAATGATATGTCAAGAGAAAACTCACCATTGGGAAGAAAATGATAGTAATCTTCTCATTTTTTTGGGGGGTCGTTACACCTGGTCTTCTAAGTCAAGCTTATTAAGATATACGTCATACCATAAAGGCGTTTTATAACTACACACTTCACGGGGGGGGGTCTGCATTCGATCAAGTCAGGAGGTAAGCCACGGCAAAGGCCCATAGAGATACACTACCCGGCTGGGGTGGAAAATTTCTGAGTCCTGCTTTGATTCTAACTCTTCTTGGGCATGAACTTTAGCTATTTGTAGGGCACTTTAACTCAATTGGATAGAGAAGACAGCTAGAGTGTTATGCTAGATATATACTATTCTATCAAACACAATAGAGGAATTAGAGAGATTAGGAAGATCAAAGTTCAGTTTTGGAGAGCAAAAGTGGAGGAGTATTTCGAAGAGTTTTTCAAGACGATTGCATCTTTAGTCTACGTGAAGGGTGTTTTCTAATATTCTTTGTGTTAGATTATTATTTGTAATTGGAAAGATGAATTCTATGATTTATTCAGTATTTATTTCATTCATTATGAGCTAATTTATTTTTTAGGCTTGTGATGGATCCTTAAGTGAATCAATGATTTTGTAAGCTTTGATTTCCAATTTAACAAGCTATTTCCAGTTTATCTATATTAATTTGTGCTTGAATCTATGAATTGCCTGATCAACAATTCTTGGTGGAGTTGGGAGGAATCGAGAGAGGATATTTAACTCTAGACCTAGTTAGTATAACATGTGTTCAGGATTTTGTTAGTAGCTTAAACTTGATGAGTGTTAAGATAGAGATATGCTTGACGCCGCATGTAATCAGATAGAGAACTTATTCTTCAACCTTCTTCAGTTGTAATTCACATAGGGATATAGTGGGCTAGTTGATTAAGGTGTTTAACGGATTTCTATCTTAATTGTGGATTGAAGTTAATATGGTATTAGTGCATTGAGAGGTGGCTAATACTACGTTTGTGTTCTTGATTAATAAACTGGGATAGTAAGTTGAATTAGAATAAAGGTGTTAAAATCAAAGTGAAGCTTAGAGTGAAATCATAAGTCTAATTCTCCATCAATTGTTTGAAAATTCAGATTTTGATATTTGTGATTGTTTTTGTTAGTTTAATTATTCTTAATTTTAGTTTCATTAAATTAAATCATTGAATTTGGTGTGTTTGATAAAATTAGGGTTAATAAAGATTGATAATTGTAAGTTAAGGAATTTGCTAATTATCTCTGTGGGAACAATACTCAACTTATCACTTTATTACTTGTTGACCACGTATACTTGCGTGTTGTGCATATATAGATTTTACCCAACAACACCACCACCACCACCACCAAACCTTGGAAATAATGTCGAAGCTTCCTGCTCGCAACGATTAGGGCATATGCGAATTTTTTCAGATTCAGGTATCTTGTTTCTGCATCTCGAAGAACATGGCTGACATAATATACTGGGAACTATTTTTCTCCTTTATCTCTTACCAACGCCGCCCCCACTGCCATTGGACTTGCTGCCAAGTACAAGTACAACCATTCGAAGGATCGGTTTCATCAACAACGGTCTTAACTCGGATATTTCTTGATCCCTTGAACGCATCTTCGCTCTCTAAGTCCAATCAAAACTCTTATCGCTTTTCGCCCCTCGAGAGTGTAAAAAGGGTAAACATCTTTCTACCGACCTTGACACGAATCTCAAAGTCAAATTATCCTACCCATCAACCTCTCGCGATATTTTTGAGTGTCTTTGGAGATTTCATGTCTAAGATCGCCGAAATCTTCTCTGGGTTGGCTTCGATTCCCCTTTTGCTGATCAAGTATCCCAGAAACTTTCCCGAGCCCAAACCGAAGGTACATTTGCCGGTTCACCCTCAATTTGTGTTACTCATCTTTTTCAAGCGCTTTTCTAGGTCTTCCAAATGATCCCGGACTGACATACTTTTTACGATCATGTAGTCCACGTACACTTCCATACTCCGGCCTAGCTACTTTCTTCGAATACGGTTCATCATCCGCTGATAAGTTGCCCGCGTTCAAAGAATTCAAGGTCATCTTCCGATACATATATAGCCCGATGAGTGATGAAGCTAGTCTTCGTGATATCATCCTCAGCATCGAGATTTGGTGATATCCCGAGAAAGCGTTCATGAAACTTAACATTCCATACCCCGAAGTGGGGGGCTTCCGAACCCCGAGATTTGGTTCCCTGTTCTCCTCCCGGAGGACTTCCGAACCTTCTCGTCCGACGACATACTGCACCAGTTGCCCATTCTGGACGTTCTTCTCTATCAGATCTTTCAGGTTGTTGCACTCCTCCGTCGTATGCCCCCGAGACTAATGATACATATATATTTGTTTCACCCTCTTCCTGTGCTTCAGGATCACGGGCACGGCTCA
Source organism: Panax ginseng (assembly GCA_020205605.1). Classification (NCBI taxonomy): domain Eukaryota; kingdom Viridiplantae; phylum Streptophyta; class Magnoliopsida; order Apiales; family Araliaceae; genus Panax; species Panax ginseng. Next base: position 1,285,144 of record CM035128.1, read on the forward strand.
AAAAGGGCTTATTTTGCATCTCCTCCAGTATTTTAGCCCGATCCGTGTTGAGTGCGGTGTAGACTTTGTTGCAATTTTTGTTGGGAAAAAGTGGTCGTCCACTGCCCGAACCTCCCCCAGTATAGCTTTTTTTACCATAGTTATCTGACCTCCTCTGACTTCTGAAAATTCTGTTTATCCCGATCCCTGGGTTTCTCGTAGGATTGGGAGTGGGGTTTGAAGTTTCCCATCGCCTCATCTATTGCTATATGTCCCTCGGCTCGGTGGAAAGCTTCTGTAAAGTCTGCCGGAGGGTTGATCACCAAATCCTTAATCAACTTCTTTGACTTCTCGATGTCCAAGCCAGTCGTGAAGAAGCCCAGAGCTTGTGGGGAGTTTAATTCGCCATCAATTCTACAAATTTCTAACCTCTTGATGTATTGTCCTGCACTTTCATCCGACTTCATGCAGAGTTAGCGGCAATGTTTTCGCTGCTTAAAGATCTGGAGGCACTATCTATATGGGGAGAAAATGGAGATATATTCAAACCATAAAAGCCTTAAATATTTCTTCACTCAAAAAGAACTCAACATGCGGTAGCGACGTTGGCTCGAGCTATTGAAAGACTACGACCACACTATTCAATACCATCCTAGAAAAACGAACGTGGTGGTGCCGACGCTAAGTAAGTAGAAGATCATATCAGAACGAAAGCGCGATGATGTCAAGTATACGCGTACAGAGCCAACTTTAATAGAAAAAGTTAAGGTTGCTTTCAAGCCACCCGAATCTTGAAGGCGATGCATATGAAGAAAGAAAGTCATAAGGTGCTATTCCTAAGCGAGAATTGATGAAGAAGGAATACTTGAGTCCACTCCGCACTTTGTGTTCCTAACGATTCGATTTAAAGTATAAGATCATGATGGAGGCACACACACACCATTTGCAATCCATCCTCGGAAGTACTAAAATGTATCGTGATCTTCTACATACATTTTGGTGGAACAATATGAAGAAAGAGATTGCAAAGTTTATCTCAACATGTTTAACTTGTCAACGGTAAAGGCGGAGCATCAAGTGCCTAAGGGACCATTGCAAACTACTTGAGATTCCGAAATGGAAGTGGGAACACATTACCATGGATTTCACATCGGGTCTTCCCACGGTTTCTCAAGGCATAAATGCTATTTGGGTTATTGTTGATAGATTAACCAAGTCCGCACATTTCTTGCCGATACGGAGACTTATTCTCTTGAACGCCTTGCTAGTATGTATGTAAATGAGATTGTGAGGTTGCATGGCATGCCAAGATCTATAGTTTCGGATCGTGACCCAAGATTCACTTCAAGATTTTGGGTTAGCTTGCAAAAAGCTATGGGTACGGATTTACGATTTAGTTCGCATACCATCCTCAAACCAGACGGACAATCGAGATAGACTATTCAAACTCTTGAAGATTTATTAAGACTCGTGTCCTAGACTTCAAGGCGCTTAGGATAAGTATTTACCATTGGTGGAATTCTCCTACAACAACAAATATCGACAAGTATAGGTATGGCTCCATATGAAGCATTATATGGACGAAAGTGTCGCTTCCAATATGTTGGGATGAGGTGGGTGAAGCAACATTGTTGGGACCCGAAGTTAAGACGTATGACTCACCGAAAAATCCAAATGATTCGATTAACGATACAAACGACACAAGATCGACAAAAAGAGTTATGCGGATCTTCATCGAAAGGACGTGGAATTTAGTATAGGGGATCATGTATTGTTGCGAGTTGCTCCATGGAAGGGAGTTATAAGATTTGGGAAGAAAGGAAAGCTCAATCCACGATTTATTAGTCCATTTCAAATTCTTGACCGAGTAGGAAATGTAGCCTATAGACTCGCGTTATCTCCAAGTATGTCTCGTGTTCATAATGTGTTTCATATATCTATACTTCGTAAATATGTGAAAGACCCAACCACGCTATTGAGTTAGAATCCCGACGAGATAGCCAAGACTTAACGTATGAGGAGGTACCACAAGATCTTGGATAGAAGGAGCATGTCCCACGACGAAGGTCATACCATAAGTTAAAGTCTTGTGGAGGAACCATGCTATAGAAGAAATGACCTGGGAATTGGAAACGGAAATGAAAGCGAGGTATCCTCACCTTTTCGAAACACCAGGTACGTATGTCAATTTCGAGGATGAAATTTCATAAGGAGGGGAGGTTGTAAGACCCCAAATAATTAATAAATGAAATTTAATTTCCTCTAATTATTTTGAAATAGTAAGGGTTGATGTGATTAATGTGGATAGTTATGGGTAAAATACGCAAATATTTCAAAATAAGCAAGTGGTTATAAAATATTTATTGTTGTCGAATATTCGTTTGGTCGTGGAATATTCATACCGCTTGTGGAATATTCGTATTTGACGACACAAGCATGCCATGTGTGGGGGCCCCATAACTGAAAGCGATTGGAGGAAGAAAAGACAAATATAAGTTGTTTAAAAATAACTACAGAGGTTGTTACCGCTTTAATCATTGGAATACCCGTGGTTAAAACACGATGAATACGCCATTGTCAAGTTGCAGAAGAAGATTACCAGTATTGCACCAATTATCGACTCTTACGTAAGAAGGCACTACTCAATAATGGTTACAGATAATTACTGCTCAAAGATTTTATTGGTTCAATAATTGTTGCGTTGATATTTTATAGTCTCATTGTTTCAATAATTGTCATTACACAAGATTTTTCATTATCGAAGCAATAATTCATATTATCCAATAATATTATTAGATAACATTATTGACAATGTCTAGAAAGTTCTCGCTTCAAGGAGAGGTTTGGTCACCTAATTGCGCCACCAAGAAGGAAAAATTCTTATTGGAAAACCCACTCTTTCCTGAACCGCCTCGGTCATCAATATTGTGATTCGTAATATTATTTGTGAATAATTAATTATTGATTCATATGATGAGAAAAATATTGATTTTATGTGGATATAGATGGATAAAATTTTAATGTGACAATTGTTGAAAATTGAAATTTTATCTTTTTCTCGATAAAATAATTCATTTAAATATATATATTATTATATTTTAATAATATAATAATGGTGATATTTTTACAAATCTAATGTGGAATATATGAGTATACGAGGAGGAAGAGTATTTTTGTTTCAATAAATGTTTAAAACATGTTAAACATGCTCGCGGGACCCCATTTATTGATCAAAATTTGATTATAACCTCTAAAATCACCCGTTTATGGATTTCGGTCAATTTCTGCTTGGAATTTGGAAAAACTTTCTTCTGCAAAGTTGTATAGAATTGAATTTCCTATAAAAACTCCCGAGATTTGAATTTTCTGACAAAAAGACTATTTATTGTGAATTATTGAAGTTTCGAAGCTCCGAAATAATTGATTTTTAGAAGTTTAAATTATTTTAAATAATAAAAACGTTTTTAACAAGGTAGGTGTGCCCACTAGCATGGAAAAAGAGCTGAGATCAGATTGTCCAAGGTGTGCGTGAAGATTATATATATATATATATATATATTAATATTTTAATAAATTTTCTCGCTTTGGTGTTCTAAGCATTTTCCTATAAATAGGTGCTTAGGTTAGAATTGAAAATCACACTAGAAATTGAAGTTTTCTCTCTATATTATCGAGCGGTATTCTTGTGAGTATTTTGAGTATACTTTGAGTATTGCTATACTATGAAAGTTCAAGTTATAGCTTTATATCCAAAGATTCCAGCTAAGACTGCCTTTCCGAGGTAAGGGATATTATTTTTTTCGTAATGATATTATTTCTTCAATATCATTATGTCAAATATTGATCTCAAGTTTTTATCAAATTTGGAACTTTTGGTGTCTGAGTTACTATTCACGATACTCTGACTATTCACGATACTACTATCTTATTCACGAATACTTCAAGACTATTCATCGAAAAATAAATTTTTTCTTTTCGTCTAAAATATCTATTATGGATACTAGCTTTGATTGTATCCATGTTTTGATCATTCTTGAATTTTACACCACTATGATTATTTTTGAGGTATTTTTGGACGTGGATAAAACAAAGTACGAATCCTTAATCCTTAATCCTTGTCATTTTGTTTCACCGGATTCGCTTTCTTTAAAAAAAAAAAAAAAATTCATCATCCTCGCCTTAAATGATGATATTATTGAATATCTTTGGCCAGTAGTGCAAAGATGAATGATTTCTCGGCGAATATCTTTGGCCTCAGGTGCAAAGATGAATGATTTCGATGAATATCTTTGGCCCGTAGTGCAAAAGATGAACAGTGTTTAGATGAACACGACTTAATCGGTGAATATCCTCGGCTCAGAAGTGCAAGGATGAATATATGATTCCGTATATATATATTGATTGATGTTACGTGGATAAAAATATTGATGATGGATCTTAAATTCATAGATATTAGTAGATTTCATCCTCTACGTAACTCTTCTATGAATTAATATTTTCCATCATGAGTATTGATTTCAAACTTGTTGTCTATTGTATTCTATTAGATTTTTTTTCCTCGTTGAAGACTAACGATAATTTGTTCAGACATCTTAGTCATAATATTCTTTACCGGGCTAGTTGAGCTCACCCTTTCCTTTTTATTCCATTTTTCTTCTCGTGAGGCGAGAATGTAATGGTACGTGCCTCAAAATGGAATAATGGTTTTAGAGAGTTGTTTCGTAGTCCTCACCATTTTGTAAAATAATGTATCAATAATTATGATGAGGATTTATTTGTATGTGGATATTGTTTAGATGGCAATATCTCAGATTTAAACTCACAGCTTTCTTGTTGTAATAATAAAGTTGTAGTTGTTTCTGTACCGTGTATTGACAACTCAGAATGGGTGATGTATGTAAGACCCCAAATAATTAATAAATGAAATTTAATTTCCTCTAATTATTATTTTGAAATAGTAAGGGTTGATGTGATTAATGTGGATAGTTATGGGTAAAATACGCAAATATTTCAAAATAAGCAAGTGGTTATTAAATATTCATTGTTGTCGGGGAATATTCGTTGGTCGTGGAATATTCGTACTGTCGGGGAATATTCGTACGACGACGTAGCCATGTGTGGACCCCATAACGGAAAGCGATTGGAGGAAGAAAACGACAAATATAAGTTGTTTAAAAATAACTACAGAAGTTGTTACTGCTTTTAATCGCTTGGAATACCCGTGGTTAAAAACACGATGAATACGCGTTGTTGCATTGGTAAGACACTTGTATTGCACCAATTATTGACTCTTACATAAGAAGGCACTACTCAATAATGGTTACAGAATTATCGCTCAAATATTTTATTTTATTGATTCAATAATTGTTTGCATTGATATTTTATATTGTCATTTGTTTCAATAATTGTCATTACACAAGATTTTCATTATCGAAGCAATAATTCATATTATCCTAATAATATTATTAGATAATATTATTGGCAATGTCTAGAAAGTTCTGCTCAAGGAGAGGTTTGGTCACCTAATCAATTGCCCAAGAAGTGAGAAATTTTATTGGAAAGCCTCTCTTTCCTTGAACCCGCCTCGTTGTCAATATTGTGATTCTATAATATTATTTGTGAATAATTAATTATTGATTCATATGATGAGGAAAATATTGATTTTATGTGGATATAGATGGAGAAAATTTTAATGTGACAATTGTTGAAAATTGAAATTTATCTTTTTCGATAAAATAATTCATTTAAATATATATAATATTATATTTTAATAATATAATAATGATGATATTTTTACAACGAATGTGGGATATATGAGTATACGAGGAGGAAGAGTATTTTTGTTGCAATAAATGTTTAAAACATGTTAAACATGTCTGGTGGACCCCATTTATCGATCCGAAATTTGATTATAAATTCTAAAATCACCCGTTTGTGGATTTCGGTCCAATTTCGCGCTGTAATTTTGAAAAACTTTCTTCCGTAAAGTTGTAGAGAATTGAATTTCCTATAAAAACTCGTGAGATTCGAATTTTCCGACGAAAGGGCTATTTATTATGAATTATTGAAGTTCAAGTCAAAATAATTGGTTTTGGAAGTTTAAATTATTTTAAATTGGAAAACGTTTTTATTACTTTTTCTAGAAGGTGGCATGTGGTTATTGAACTTGAAAATCAGATTTCAAGTGTGCGTGAGAAGATTTATTATATAAATTATTATTATATTAAATTTTCGCTTTTGGTGTTCTAAGCAATTTCTATAAATAGTGTCTTAGGTTAGAATTGAAAATCACACCGTAAATCAAGTTTTCTCTCTATATTATCGAGCGTATTCTTGTGAGTATTTTGAGTATACTTTGAGTATTGCTATACTACGAAAGTTCAAGATATAGCCTTTATATCCAAGATCCAGTTAAGACTTGATCTTTCGAGGTAAGGGATATTATTTTTTTTCGTAATGATGTTATTTCTTCAATATCATTACGTTTGAAATATTGATCCAAGTTTTATCAAATTTGGAACTTTTGGTATCGGAGTTACTATTCACGATACGACATACTTATTCACGATATGGTACTATTTTTTACTAATCACGGCAAGACTATTCATCGAAAAATAAAAATTTTCTTTTCGTCTAAAATGTCTATCCCGGATACTAGCTTTGATTGTATCCATGTTTTGATCATTCTTGAATTTTACACCACTATGATTATTTTTGAGGTATTTTTGGACGTGGATAAAACAAAGTACGAATCCTTAATCCTTAATCCTCATCATTTTGTTTCACCGGATTCGCTTTTTTAAAAAATATTTTCATCATCCTCGCCTTAAATGATGATATTATTGAATATCTTTGGCCCGTAGTGCAAAGATGAATGATTTATGATGAATATCTTTGGCCAAGAGTGCAAAGATGAATGATTTCGATGAATATCTTTGGCCAGTAGGTGCAAAGATGAATGATTTCTCGATGAATATCTTTGGCCCAGTAGTGCAAAGATGAACAGTGTTTAGATGAACATGACTAATCGTGAATGTCCTCGGCTCAGAAGTGCAGGATGAATATTTGATCTCGTATATATATTGATTGATGTTACAGGGGATAAAAATAGACGATGAACTTTAAAATTCATACATAGAAGATAGTAGTTTGCATTCTCTACTTAACTCTTCTAATGAATTATTATTTTCATTGCGAATATTGATTTAAAACTTGTTGTCTATTGTATTCTATTATATTTTTCCTCGTTGAAGACTAACGATAATTTTGTTGTATATTATCTTAGTCATAATATTCTTTATCGGGCTAATCGAGCTCACCCTTTTCCTTTTTGTTCCATTTTTTCTTCTCGTGAGGCGAGAATATAAATGAAGACGAGCCTGGGTATGGAATGAAAGTTCTAGGGAGAGTTGTTTAGTAGTCCTCACCATTGTTGTAAAATAATGTATCAATAATTATGATGAGGATTTATTTGTATGTGGATATTGTCTAGATGGCAATATCTCGTATTTAAACTCACAGCTTTTACTATTGTAATAATAAAGTTGTAGTTGTTTCACACTGCAGGTGTATTGACAACTCGTAATGGGTGATGTAGACCTATTTTGGGGGTGTCACAAATGGTATCGAGCTTAGGATATGATCTCTGCGAGAGATCGAATAGAAACTAGGAGGGAGAGACGAGTAAAATCCTTCGCTAAAGGTGTCCTACCTAAGCTTATTTGATAGTTGGTCAAGATATATAGGATATTATGTGATATATTGATTTCCTTAATTAACCCTTGTTTTATGATAGTATTTGAGAATGTCGATCGAGAATATTAACAATGGAAATGAGACCGTGGAGACGCTCAGACTCACCAACGAGGAGAACGTGGCAACAGACCGGCAATGTTCCTCCCGTGAACAACACCACCGAAAGCGATGATGAACGAGGGGATATTTAGAAGCTTTTTGCAGCTCATGCAAAATCGCATTTAGGAGACTCGTGTTCAAAACATAGGAGGAAATGATAGCAATTCACGGGTTGTCACAAATGCCAGCTTCAAAGAGTTGGGACCACCGAATTTAAGGGAAAGCCAGATCCGATCATGGCGTAAACATGGGTCAAGCAAATTACCAAGATATTCGATGTCTTGGGATGCACAGAGAAGAGAGGTTCCATTCGCCACCTTTATATTCCGTGGCGAGGTAGACTACTCGGTGGAGTCTCAGTGAAGCGTACTCCATCCAAACAGCAAGACTCAAAGATGTCTTGGGAGACGTTTCAGAACTATTTAATGACAAATACTTTCCCGAAAGTGTTCATTATATGAAGGAAGTGGAGTTTATTAGATCGAGCAGAACAACATGACGGTGTCTCAAAGACGAGGCGAAGTTTGCGAGAGTTATCCGTGTTTGCACCTCATTTGGTGGAGAATGAGGAACGATGACGCTGATGTTTTCGAGAGGTTCAAAACTGGCATACGCCAAGATCTCATCTCTCATAAATTTTCTCTCTATTCAGATGTTGTTAATGTGGCTCAATTGTTAGAAATGAGATAACGAAATACGGCCAACCGAGGTACCACAATCGTGGATCATACCGAAATAAGAATCAACAAAACAATAATAACCAAAGGAGAAAGAAAAAGGCGGACAAAAATGGTAACCACTCCGTGGTAATCATGGCCATGAAAATAGAAGAAGCGAAGTCGAGGAGATTTTAAAAGAGGAGATTCAACAACGACCATGTGAAGACGACAGGGCCCAAAGAAGAATCGGTTCCAAAAAGGAGAATCGACCACCGGCCATATGCTATAAATGCGGAAAAGAGGGACATATCACCAAACCGCCTAACATGTTCCTGGTATGTTATAATTGTAGAAAGGAGGACATATCGCCGAGATTGCACGGTAGCAAAAACCTAGTTCAATGGGGACGGTGACTCAAAAGATCGTCCCGAAAAAGTCAAAGTCAATCGGCCTCGGAAGAAGCGCTTGTTGTGATCGGTCAAAATGCGAGAACCTAAATGAGGTGATCACGGTAAGCTATTTATAAATTCTTGTGAAGTTTATACTTTACTAGATACCTGCTACCCATTCATTTATCTCTCTGCTTGTGCTCAACGCTTAAACTTGACTCGAGAAATTACACTTTGACCTATCTCGTGGAAACTCTGTTAGAGAAACTTTCATTACATCCACTATTTATAAATCTTGTTTGATTCAAGTTGGCACCATCACCTTACCCGCTGACCTTATCTCTTTAAAGATACTTGCTTTTGATGTGATTTTAGGGATGGATTAGTTAACTACTCATCATGCCAAAATTGATTGTTTTAAAGGTTGTTAGCTTTCATATTCCTAAACAACCTCATTGTATGCAATTCAAGCAACTAAACCATTAAAATCAATCATTGTCATATCTAATCATAAAGCTATTCGCTTATTAAAAACGGATGTCAAGCTTTCTTAGCCCATGTTATGGATTTGAATAAAGACACGCCAAAATTGAATAATATTCCCGTTGTTATTGACTTTTCCTCGACGATTTCTGAAGAACTTCCCTTGCCTACCCCGAACGTGAAGTTGAATTCTTTATTGACCTTGAACTCGCACAAAGCCCATTTCTAAAACCCCATATCGAATGGCTCCTATTGAACTTCAGAGTTAAAGGTCCAACTACGAAATTGTTGGACATCGGTTTCATTCGGCCCCAAGACATCTCCTCGGGTGCTCTGCTTTTTATTCAGTAAAGAAGAAAGACGGAATATGCGACTTTTGTATTGACTATCGGAATTGAACCATGTAACCATCAAGAATAGGTATCCTCTACCTCGTATTGATGACTTGTTTGACCAAATTCTAAGGAGCACAATTCTTTTCAAAAATCGATCTTCGCTCGGATATCATCAAATTGAAAATTAGAATCGAGGATATTCCAAAAGACGCCTTCGAACTCTAGTATGGGCATTATGAATTCTTAGTTATGTCTTTCGGATTGACTAATGCTCCTGCGGCTTTCATGGATATGATGAATCGAGTATTCAAAGAATATTTGGATAAATTCGTTGTTGTCTTTATTGATGACATCCTCATATATTCCAAAAGCCGTGAAGATCATGAGCACCATTTGTAAGTTCGTACTCCAAAGGCTTCGTGAAAACAAGCTTTATGCCAAGTTAAAGAAATGCGAGTTCGCTTGAGGAAGTAGCATTTCTTGGGCATGTGGTGTCAAAACATGGAGTATCCGCTGACCCGGCCAAGATTGAAGCAATACAAAGTCAGAGCAACCAAGCTTCCAGTGATCAAGTACGTAGTTTTTTGGCTTAAATTGGTTATTATCGGAGATTAGTGGAAGGGTTTTTTTCGAATCGCTACTCAGTTAACTCATCTAACTCGGAAGGATACAAAATTCGTTTGGAGCGAAGAATGCGAGAAGAGTTTCCAAGAGCTTAAGAGAGACTTATTTCGGGGTGTCACAGTTGGTCTCGTAGCTTAGGGATATGATCTCCGACGGAGATCGGGAATAGAACTAGGAGGGGAGACGAGTAAATCCTTCGCTAAGTGTCCTACCTAAGCTTATTTGTTAGTTGGTCAAGATATAAGGATATTATGTGATATATTGATTTACTTAATTAACCCTTGTTTTTTATGATGATTTAAGAATGTCGATCGAGAATATTAACAATGGAAATGAGACCGTGGAGACGCCTCAGACTCCAAACGAGGAGAACGCGTGCTACGCAGATCGGCAATGTTCCTCCCGTGAACAACAATTACCACGGAAAGCAGATGATGAACGAGGGATGTTTAGAAGCTTTTTGCGCTTCATGCAAAAATCGCATTTAGGAGACTCGTGTTCAAAACATAAAAGGAAATGATAGCAATTCACGGGTTGTCACAAAGCAAAGCCTCAAAGAGTTGGGACCACCGAATTTAAGGGAAAGCCTCGATCCGATCATGGCGGAAACATGGGTCAAGCAAATTACCAAGATATTCGATGTCTTGGTATGCACGAGAACAAAGGTTCCATTCGCCACCTTTATGTTCCGTGGCGAAAGCGTATCATCGGTGGGAGTCTCGTGAAGCGTACTCCATCCAAATTCCACACTCAAAGCATGTCTTGGGAGACGCTTGAAACTATTTAATGACAAATACTTTCCGAAAGTGTTCACAAAATGAAGGAAATGGAGTTTATTAGATCGAATGTAACAACATACGACGCAAGTCTCAAAGATGCGGCGAAGTTTGCAAAGTTATCCGTGTTTGCACCTCATTTGGTGGAGAATGAGGAACGTATGACGCGATGTTTCGAGAGGTTTGAAACCCGGCATACGTCAGTATCTCATCTCTCATAAATTTTCTCTTTATTCAGATGTTGTTAATAGGGCTCAATTGTTAGAGCGAGATAACGAGTACGGTCAACCGAGGTACCATAATCAGGATCATACCGGAGATAGCAGTCAACAAAACAACAATAACCAGTGGAGAAAGAAAAAGACGGACAAAAATAGTAACCACTCTGGTGGTAATCATGGCCATGAAAATAGAAGAAACGAAAGTTAGGAGGAGATTTTAAAAGAGGAGATTCAACAACGACCATGTAAAGACGATAAAGCGCCAAAGAAAGAATCGGTTCCAAGGGAGAAGAACGACCACCCATTATATGCTATAAATGCGGAAAGAGGGACATATCACCAAAACCGCCCACAACAGCCTGTATGCTATAATTGTGGAAAGGAAGGACATATCGCCGAGATTACCGATAGCGAAAACCTAGTTCAATGGGGACGGTGACTCAAAAGATCGTCCCGAAAAAGTCAAAGTCAACGGTTCTGGAAGAGCGTTTGTTGTGATCGGTCAAAATGCGAGGAACCCAAACGAGGTGATCACGGGTGTTATTTATAAATTCTTGTGAAGTTTATACTTTACTAGATACCGGTACTACCCATTCATTTATCTCTCCTACTTGTGCTCAACGCTTAAATTTGACTCAGGAAAAATTAGACTTTGACCTATCTCGTGGAAACACCGCTAGAGAAACTTTCATCACATCCACCGCTTATAAATCTTGTCTAATCCAAGTTGGCACCCTTATCTTACCTGTTGACCTTATCTCTTTAAAGATACTTGCTTTTGATGTGATTTTAGGGATTGATTGGTTAACTACTCATCATGCCAAAATTGATTGTTTTCGTAAGGTTGTTAGTTTTCATATTCCTAATCAACCTGTTGTTCGAATTCAGGCAACTAAACCATTAAAATCAATCACCGCCATATCTAATCATAAAGCGATTCGCTTATTGAAAAAACGGATGTCAAGCTTTCTTAGCCCATGTTATGGATTTGAATAAAGACACGCCAAAATTGAATAATATTCTGTTGTTATTAACTTTCCCGACGATTTCTGAAGAACTTCCCGCCTACCCCGTAACGTGAAGTTGAATTCTTTATTGACCTTGAACCCGGTACAAAGCCCATTTCTAAAATCCCATATCGAATGGCTCTCTATTGAACTTCGTGGAGTTAAAGGTCCAACTACGAAATTGTTGGACATCGGCTTTCATTCGCCCCTAAGACATCTCCTCGGGGTGCTCCTGCTTTTATTCAGTAAAGAAGAAAGACGGGAGTATGCGACTTTAGTATTGACTATCGGAATTGAACCATGTAACCATCCGCATAGGTATCCTCTACCTCGTATTGATGACTTGTTTGACCAATTGCAAGGAGCACAATTCTTTTCAAAATCGATCTTCGCTTACGGATATCATCACCAAAATTAGAATCGAGGATATTCCAAAGACCGCCTTCGTAACTCCCTGGATATGGGCATTATGAATTCTTAGTTATGTCTTTCGGATTGACTAATGCTCCTCATGCTTTCATGGATATGATGAATCGAGTATTCAAAGAATATTTGGATAAATTCGTTGTTGTCTTTATTGATGACATCCTCATATATTCCAAAAGCCGTGAAGATCATGAAAGCACCATTCTTAAGTACTCCAAAGGCTTCGTGAAAACAAGCTATATATGCTAAGTTGAAGAAATGCGAGTTCGCTTGAGAAGTAGCATTCCTTGGGCACGCAGGTGTCAAAACATGGAGTATCTATCAATTCTGATCGAAGATTGAAGCAATACAAAGTTGGGAGCAACCAAGTCGGTGGATCAAGACGAAGCTTTTGGGTTTAATTTGGTTATTATCGGAGATTCGTGAAAGGGTTTTCTCGAATCGCTATCTGCTAACTCATCCGACTCGAAAGGATACAAAATTCATATGGAGCGAGGAATGCGAGAAGAGTTTCCAAGAGCTTAAGAGAGACTCATTTCTAAGACTGTTCTAACAATACCATCCGAACGGATGGATTTGTTATCTACAACGATGCTTCTTGAAAAGGGTTAGGATGTGTTCTCATGCAACATGGGAAAGTCATAGCCTATGTCTCGCGACAACTTAAAGAATATTAGAGGAATTATCCTACTCATGATCTAGAGTGGCGCGTGATCGTTTTGCTTTAAAGATCTAGAGAGTTACTATCTATATGGGGAGAAAGTGGAGATATATTCGCACCATAAAAGCCTTAAATATTTCTTCACTCAAAAGAACTCAACATGCTGGCAAATGACGCTGGCTCGAGCTATTGAAAGACTACGACCACACTATTCAATACCATCCCGGAAAAGCGAACGTGGTAGCTGACGCGTTAAGTAGAAGATCATATGCAGGAACGAGTGCGATGATGTCAAGTATACGCATAGAGCCAACTTTAATAGAAAAAGTTAAGGTTGCTCAAGCCACCGACCCGGAGCTGATGCATATGAAGAAGAAAGTACAAGAAGGTGCTATTCCGGAAGCGAGAATTGATGAAGAAGGAATACTTCGAGTCCACTCCAGACTTTGTGTTCCTAACGATTCTGATTTGAAGTACAAGATCATGATGGAGGCACACAATACACCATTTGCAATCCATCCTGGAAGTACTAAAATGTATCGTGATCTTCGACATACATTTTGGTGGAACAATATGAAGAGAGAGATTGAAAAGTTTATCTCAACATGTTTAACTTGTCAACGTGTAAAGGCGAGCATCAAGTGCCTAAGGACCATTGAACCACTTGAGATTCCGAAATGGAAGTGGAACACATTACCATGGATTTCGTTCACGGGTCTTCCCACGATTTCTCAAGGCATAAATGCTATTTGGGTTATTGTTGATAGATTAACCAAGTCTCGCACATTTCTTGCCGATACGGAGACTTATTCTCTTGAACGCTTCTTGCAGATATGTATGTAAATGAGATTGTGAGGTTGTATGGCATGCCAAGTATCTATAGTTTTGGATCGTGACCCAAGATTCACTTCAAGATTTTGGGTTAGCTTGCAAAAAGCTATGGGTACGGATTTACGATTTAGTTCGCATACCATCCTCAAACCAGACGACAATCGAGATAGACTATTCAAACTCTTGAAGATTTATTAAGACTCGTGTCCTGACTTCAAGGGCGCTTGGGATAAGTATTTAGCATTGGTGGAATTCTCCTACTACAATGAGCTTATCGTGCAAGTATAGGTATGGCTCCATATGAAGCATTATATGGACGAAAGTGTCGCCTCCAATATGTTGGGATGAGGTGGGTGAAGCAACATTGTTGGGACCCGAGTTAAGACGTATGACTCACCGAAAAGATCCAAATGATTCGACAACGATATAAATGGCACAAGATCGACAAAAGAGTTATGCGATCTCTTCATCGAAAGGACGTGGAATTTAGTATAGGGATCATGTATTATTGCGAAGTTGCTTCCATGGAAGGGAGTTATAAGATTTGGGAAGAAAGGAAAGCTCAATCCACGATTTATCGGTCCATTTCAAATTCTTGACCGAAAGTAGAAATGTAGCCTATAGACTGCAAGTTATCTCCAAGTATGTCTCGTGTTCATAATGTGTTTCATATATCTGTATTTAGAATATGTGAAAGACCCGAACCACGTTATTGAGTTAGAACCGGACGAGATAAATCAAGACTTAACGTATGAGGAGGTACTTGCCAAGATCTTGGATAGGAAGGAGCATGTCCCACGACGACGAAGGTCATACCACAAGTTAAAGTCTTGTGGAGGAACCATGCTATAGAAGAAATGACCGGGAATTGGAACGCGAAATGAAAGCGAGGTATCCTCACCTTTTCAAACACCAGTATCGTATGTCAATTTCGAGGACGAAATTTCATAAGGAGTGGAGGTTGTAAGACCCCAAATAATTAATAAATGAAATTTAATTTCCTTTAATTATTTTGAAATAGTAAGTGTTGATGTGATTAATGTGGATAGTTATGGGTAAAATACGCAAAATATTTCAAAATAAGCAAGTGGTTATAAAATATTTATTGTTGTCGTGAATATTCGTTTGGTCGTGGAATATTCATACCGCATTGGGAATATTCGTATTTACGACCAAGCAAAATGTGTGGGCCCCATAACGGAAAAAGCGATTGGAGGAAGAAAAAGACAAATATAAGTTGTTTAAAAATAACGGCGTAGTTGTTACAGCTATACATCGTTGAATACCCGGTGGTTAAAACACGAATACGCGTTGTTGACAAGAAGACACTGCAGTATTGCACCAATTATCGACTCTTACGTAAGAAGGCACTACTCAATAATGGTTACACGAATTATCGCTCAAAGATTTTTTATTGGTTCAATAATTGTTGCGTTGATATTTTATAGTCATTGTTGTTTCATAATTGTCATTACACAAGATTTTTCATTATCGAAGCAATAATTCATATTATCCTAATAATATTATTAGATAACATTATTGACAATGTCTAGAAAGTTCGTCTAAGGAGAGGTTTGGTCACCTAATCAAGCTACCAAGAAGGAAAAAAATTCTTATTGAAAACCCACTTTTCCTTCACTTGAACTGCACGGTTGTCATTAATATTGTGATTCTGTAATATTATTTGTGAATAATTAATTATTGATTCATATGATGAGAAAAATATTGATTTTATGTGGATATAGATGGATAAAATTTTTAATGTGACAATTGTTGAAAATTGAATTTTATCTTTTTCTCGATAAAATAATTCATTTAAATATATATATTATTATATTTTAATAATATAATAATGGTGATATTTTTACAACGAATGTGGAATATATGAGTATACGAGGAGGAAGAGTATTTTTGTTTCAATAAATGTTTAAAACATGTTAAACATGCTCATGGACCCCATTTATCGAATCGAAATTTGATTATAACCTCTAAAATCACCCGTTTATGGATTTCTTGTCAATTTCTGCTTGGAATTTGGAAAACTTTCTTCCGCAAAGTTGTATAGAATTGAATTTCCTATAAAACTCCTTAGATTTGAATTTTCCGACAAAAAGACTATTTATTGTGAATTATTGAAGTTTCAAGTTCAAATAATTGATTTTTAGAAGTTTAAATTATTTTAAATAATAAAACGTTTTTAACAAGGTAGGTGTGCCCACTAGCATGGAAAAAGAGTCGAGATCAGATTGTCCAAGGTGTGCGTGAAGATTATATATATATATATATATATATATTAATATTTTAATAAATTTTCTGCTTTTGTTGTCTAAGCATTTCCTATAAATAGGTGCTTAGGTTAGAATTGAAAATCACACTAGAAATTGAAGTTTTCTCTCTATATTATCGAATGTATTCTTGTGAGTATTTTGAGTATACTTTGAGTAGTATTGCTATACGGTGAAAGTTCAAGTTATAAATTTATATCCAAAGATTCCAGCTTAGTAATCTTGCCTTTTTCCGAGGTAAGGATATTATTTTTTTCGTAATGATATTATTTCTTCAATATCATTATCTTTGAAATATTGATCCAAGTTTTTATCAAATTTGGAACTTTTGGTGTCTGAGTTACTTATTCACGATACTTCAAGACTATTCACGATACTGATCTTATTCACTTAATACTGTGACTATTCATCGAAAAATAAAATTTTTTCTTTTCGTCTAAAATATCTATTATGGATACTAGCTTTGATTGTATCCATGTTTTGATCATTCTTGAATTTTACACCACTATGATTATTTTTGAGGTATTTTTGGACGTGGATAAAACAAAGTACTAATCCTTCATCCTTAATCCTCATCATTTTGTTTCACCTAATTCGCTTTTTTTAAAAAAATATATATATATTTCATCATCCTCGATCTTAAATGATGATATTATTGAATATCTTTGGCCCAGAAAGTGCAAAAATGAATGATTTCGATGAATATCTTTGGCACAGAAGTAAAGATGAATGATTTCGATGAATATCTTTGGCCCGTAGTCTGAAGATGAATAGGTGTTTAGATGAACATGACTTAATCGGTGAATGTCCTCGGCCTCAGAGTCACAAGGATGAATATATGATTCCGATATATATATTGATTGATGTTACAGGGATAAAAATATTGATGATGGATCATTAAATTCATAGATATTAGTAGATTTCATCCTCTACGTAACTCTTCTATGAATTAATATTTTCATTCATGAGTATTGATTTAAAACTTGTTGTCTATTGTATTCTATTAGATTTTTTTTTCCTATTGAAGACTAACGATAATTTGTTCTGTATTATCTTAGTCATAATATTCTTTATCGGGCTACTTGAGCTCACCCTTTTCCATTTTATTCCATTTTTCTTCTCGGGAGGGCGAGAATGTAATGAGTACGCAGTGGGTATGGAATAATGGTTTTAGAGAGTTGTTTAGTATTCCTCACCATTTTGTAAAATAATGTATCAATAATTATGATGAGGATTTATTTGTATGTGGATATTGTTTAGATGACAATATCTCGTATTTAAACTCACGCTTTTACTGTTGTAATAATAAAGTTGTAGTTGTTTCTGTACCGTGTATTGACAACTCAAAATGGGTGATGTATACCTATTTTGGGGGTGTCACAGTTGGTTCTTTATATCTTCGGTAGTAATAAGGTTAGTTCGGTTGATATAAGGATGGTTCTTTATATCTTCGGTAGTGATATGTAAGACCCCAACTTTTTGAATAAAGATGAATTTTCTATAATTATCATTTTTGAATATTATGATATAATGTTATAATTGTGGGTAATAATTATAAATTTTGCAAAAGTACGCAAGTTGTTATATAATATTCGATTGGTCGGGGAATATTCGTTTTAAACGGAAAATATTCGTATGACTAAGACAACAATCATTGGTGGACCCTCATAAATGTAATTATTGCTCTGATTGAGAAAACGACAAAAATATTTTATGAAAATAACGGCGGAAGTTTTAACCGAATAATCTTTGTTTAAACTACTCTAGTAGTAAAGAGAAAGCACAAATGATACGCTGGCGTCGTTTAAGTAGTAGTACACGATATTGATTATTGATGCTTATGTGAGAAGTCACTCGGTTTTGCTTATTTTATGGACCCCATTAACCCATTTTTCAAAATAACCAAGAGAAAATTATTCATTATATATATATATATATATATATATATATATATAAGTCTTATATATATAATATATATATACTATTGGCATGATTGATTGATTAGAGGGGGAAATAAGGAGTCGGGGTGTATTATTATAGCAATTGGTGTATTATTATAACAATTATATATATATATATATATATATATATATATATATATATATATATATATATATTCGAAGTGGTGGTAGATGTTGTCACTAAGATGAAAACTCATGACTTGCTTTTGATATATTTAATATATATATATATATATATATATATATATATATATATATAACAAATTTTGTTTTTTATGAAAATAGAATATATTATATTTTATTTAAAAAATTTTCTTTAAATATGGACCATCCCTTTAAAGTAAATCAATCTGGACCGCTCAGGATTAGTTCTTATCGCAATCATTCTTCTATAAATAGAGCTCATTCCTTCATTATTTTTTTTACGAATTCACCGAACTCCCTAGAGAGAGAAACTATAGAGAGAAAGAAGAAGAGTTTTCACACTTCACTACTCTAATATCAAGTATTATTTTATGGTAAGGGATATTATTCTTTTGTATTCAAGAAGAGAACTTCATATTCTATTTCTTTATTATTCGCTTGGAATAACTCAGATATGCTTGTATAATACCTATACTTGGTGACATTCTTCTATTATTCTGTTTTATTATTCCGCTTGGAACATCCTCGTCTGCGCTTTTACGCCGGACTCGTTCGATTTTATTATTCATCTTTTATTATTCGCTGGAACATCCTGTCATCAGGCTTTTACGCCGGACCGGTTCCGCCTTTATTATTCTGCTTTTTATTATTCTCGTTGAATAACTTTATACATCAAGTACCGCATGCATGGTGATTTCTGTTGTTATTCCATTCTTTATTATTCTGTTGGAACATCCTGTCGATGTGATTTTCACCGACCGGTTCCGTTATTATTATTCTCGCTGGAATAACTTTCCATCCTACATCAAGTACCGCATGCATGGTGATTTTTGTTGTTATTCCATTCCTTATTATTCTCAGTTGGTTAAAATTTTGACTTCTATACTCCATGAAATTAGTGGAATATTCTTGATATTTGCGCTTCATCCAGTATCTTTTTATGGAAATATTTTTCTGAGCATTCTTGAATTTTACTTTACAAAGAAGTATCATGTTGACAATTTGGACGTTATTAGTTCATGAATAACTTAATTCTTGAACTTATTTTATTGAAATCTTATATCATTGTCATCATCCTCATGTTTATATTCTAGAAAGTCATCTGTGGCCTGTAGTGCATAGATGGACTTTGTATGATTATGACCAGGAATTATTCGATATAATCATGACCGTAACGTTACAAATGATGTGGTAAAAGTCCTCATTGGCCCGTAGTGCATTGATGGACAGTTGTTGGCATGATCATGACCATTAATGAATACACAAATATCCTCGCCCGTGGTAATGGAATTTGTGGTCGTGACCCTAATGAATATCCTCGGCCGTAGTCACGGGGATGATGTGGATTATTTATTAAACCGAGTCTCAAATGATAAAAGTGATGAAAAACTTTTTAAATCATAAAAGATAGTAGATTTTATTCTCTACTTGACTTTTTTAATGGATTGCTTGATCCACTGCAGTTAAACTTGATGTCTATTATATTTTATCAGTTTAACATTGTTGAAGGCTAATAATAATTTATTTTACATTATCTTAGTCATAATATTTCTTACTGGGCTAGTTGAGCTCACCCTTTCTTTCACTGTTTTTTCGTGAAAATGGAACGTAATGCATATTTTAGCCTGGGAATGGAGTGATGGTCCTGGATGATAGTATTAAATAAGTAGTCCTCACTATTCTGTTAAATAAATGTGATAATAAATGTAACGAGGACTTATTCTCGAGAGTGGATATTGTTTGAAGATAATATTTGTATTTAAACTCACAAAGATATATTTTGTCGTATTTTTACACACGCATCATTGTATTATTAGTTTATATTTAAATTTTGTACCATGTATTTGGCGACTCAAGATGGGTGATGTATACCTATTTTGGGGGCGTCACAGATAAGGTTGGTTTGGTTGGTATAAGGTTGGTTCGGTTGGTATAAGGTTGATTCTTTATATCTTCGGTAGTGATAAGGTTGGTGCAGTTGGTATAAGGATGGTTCTTTATATCTTCGGTAGTGATAAGTTTGGTTCGGTTGGTATAAGGTTGGTCGTTTATGTCTTAGAAATGAATTGAGAAGTGGGGCGAAAATATTGAGAGTCACAAGTTTCTATTTAGCGTATGGTGTTTGGGTGTGACAAAATTTGTATACTCTCTTATTTTAAGTTCCTTATAAATAAGAGACTGGGGGGCAATGTTGGGATGTAATTATTTGGGTCTAGTCATGGTGCAACTCAGTCTATTTAATGGTCCGGATCTGGTGAAGGCCCATATGTATTTATTGTGACAGTGAAGAGTCCTTATTAAAATAGGATTGTGTTTCCTTATTTGGTGGGATAAGGAGGTTTAATTAGGACTCCTACTCTTAATTGGATTCAGTAGTTATAAGGTGATTCTACAAAAGGAGTCCTTCTCCTAGTGGATGCTATGGATGGTGACTTTATATATATACGGCTACAAACTAGGATTTGGGGGGACACAAGATACAACACAAGAGATACAACACAAATACACAACTTGTACTCCCTCCATATACACATCTTGTACTCCCAATATTATCATCCATATACACATCTTGTACTCTCAATATTATCATAGTGGATTACTCTCTCTCCCCGTGATTTTTTTCTAATTGGGTTCACCCAATTGGGTTTCCACGTAAATTCGCGTGTTGATATTTATATATCTTTATTTATGTTTGTGTGAATGTATTTTATGAGTTTGATATAATCAAATACTCCATTAACCGTTAGCGTAATTTTAATCTGTTATTTTAATAATTTCGTCAGACGTATAAAATTTGACGTTAACTCCTTGCCTCCTCAAAGTAATAACGCAACCACTAAAGGACGACTTAATAATTAGTCCACATACATACACTGATACACGTACATAACATATATATACACTACAAAAAAATTGGTTATTACTTACGAAATGATTTCGTCACAATTAATTTATTTTTAATAAAATAATTTATCGAATATAATTCTCTTGAAAATAGTATAAATTCGAATAAATTCCGTAGAAAGTATTAGATATATACATAGATCTTTAAAAAATTGTGTAAGAATTAGTCATGGAGGGAGGGAGTAACATTTTTGAAAAAAAAGAAGAAGAAAGAAAGTGGAGTCCATAGTAAGCTTAAAAAAGTTAACTTTATTCGTAGACCGAGGATCGTTACCGTCATTAGAACGTTAAATACCTAAATTACTAAAGTCTCCTCTTCTCTCCTTGAAGCTAAAAGATGGTAAAATGGGGATAAGATAAATCTACACCATTTTAGATTATTTGCATATGTACAAAATAATAAATATAAACTTCAATTTATTTTGCTTGTAATGCAAAATAACGACATTATAAACGATGAACACTTAAAAAATAATATTATAAACAATAAATATGCATGTCTAAAAAATAAAACAATAAATATGAGATTATATACATAAGAATAAATTAAAAAACATAATTTTTTTAATAAAGAGCAATATATAAGTAAGTCTAAATTTATAAAAAAAAATGATTTAGCAAGAATTGCTACTCAATTTTATATTTATTACATTAAATATCAAAATAAATTAATTCAAAGACTTTGTACTAAATGTCCAAAAAATATCACTTATTAAGTTTTAGAACTTAGATTTAACAAGAACTGGTATCATATGTACACGTAATTTCCATCAAGTGGCAGTTAAGACTTAAGAGACCGTTAACGCTGTTAATATGAAAAATGCCCGTTAAATGCTCTCGGGTCAAAAACATAACACTCCACAAAACCAACGGCTATAATTCCGTTCACAGTCTCTGATAACCGTAGTCATTTTCTCCGACACAAAAATCCGGCCAAATATTCTGATTTCTTTGATGACTCAGATGATAAATAGCAACGATAAATATGGCTATTTTTGGAAAGTGAAGTGAAAAAATCGGAATC
This sequence comes from Panax ginseng, assembly GCA_020205605.1. NCBI lineage: Eukaryota > Viridiplantae > Streptophyta > Magnoliopsida > Apiales > Araliaceae > Panax > Panax ginseng. Next base: position 1,307,707 of record CM035128.1, read on the forward strand.
GTCATTACTGAAACATTTTCTCTCCGATATAAGCTACACTTTTTTTCATCTCATCTGCTTTCGATTCTTTCCGCAGGTAAGAATCTAGGCCTTGTGAAAAAGATTTCACAATTTTAATTGTTGTGTTCAATCTCTTTCGCATTTACGCACTTTCTATTGGGGATTGAATTTGAAAAATTGAATCTATTTAGCAAAAAAAAAAATTGAACCTTTTTTTTTGTTTGAAGAAGTTCAATTCAGATCGGTCAGTCTTTTGAGCTTCTCGATCTTCAAAAACCTTCCAGTTTGACAGGATTTGTTAAGGGCATTTCCCAATCATTAGGGTTTTGCTTTGTTGATTATAGAAGTGAAAGCTTGAAACCGTGAAGTTCCTCCGAGTGCATTTAGATTTTCTTTTAAAGTTTTATTTGTTTAGAATTTGTATTGTTTAGATATTCGCGGGTTATCTATATGTTCATTTTCTTTTGTATTGTGCCTATCAGATGATGAATTTGGGATAGGTATGGTATGTTCTGAATTGAATTACGGGGAAAAAAATTAGAAGAAAAAAAGTCCCGAGTTATTGAGGGTAAGGCCAAGTAAAATCATACAATGTCTGTTGCTGATGTTGCTTTGAGTCAGATTGAGAAAGAGTCAGTAAGATCTGCCGGTTACATATGTAGCGGGACGGATTTTTTCTCGAGTGAATCTATTGTTATTTACCTCACTGTCGCCGGTTCTGTGATTCCCATGCGTGTCTTGGAGTCCGATTCGATTGCGTCAGTGAAACTTAGGATCCATACATGTAAAGGGTTTGTAGTGAAGAGACAGAAGCTAGTTTTTGGAGGTAGAGAGTTGGCAAGGAATGATTCTCTTGTTAAGGATTACGGTGTCACCACCGGGAATGTTCTGCATTTGGTCCATCGGCTTTCTGATCTCCTTGTCATCACAGTTAGGACTGCCTCTAGGAAGGAATTCGAGTTTCATGTTGATCGTTGTCGAAATGTTGGATATCTCAGGCAATGGATAGCTGAGAAAGGGAAAGGTTTTGTTGACCTTGGGGAGATTGAACTTGTATGCGATGGCGAGAAGCTTGATGACCAGATACTCATTGATGATATTTCTAAGAATAGATATGCAGTGATTCACTTGGTTGTCCAGAATTCTGCAAAAGTTCAGGCCACCTTTGTTGAGAAAGATGTTGAGCTCTCGGTTGTGGCAGCAAATTGGAACGAAAAGAAAAATGAAGTCGAGAAAATATCCAAGGAGCGCCAACTTGTATCGAAACAGCCACCACATAGGGATTTCTTGTTGGAACCAGTTACTGTTAACCCAGAGGTTGAGTGGCCTTTAGTTGTATGGGATATGATTAAATCCACAATTGATGGGTTAGAGAAAGGTAAACGACCGATCAGATCTTCTGAGGGTACTGGAGGAACTTATTTTATGCAATCTGCTTCAGGCAACATAAAGGTTGCGGTTTTTAAGCCCATGGATGAGGAGCCATTGGCTGAGAATAACCCTCAAGGGCTACCTTTATCATCAGATGGTGAAGGATTAAAACGGGGAACAAGAGTTGGAGAAGGTGCATTGAGGGAGGTTGCAGCATATTTACTGGATCATCCAAGAAATGGCAGTCACAAAAGTGGGGAGATCCTACTGTAATGGTTCAATGCTTGCACGAAGGATTTAACCATCCAGAGGGGTATGAGGGTGCACCAAAGAGCATTAAAATGGGATCCTTGCAAATGTTCATGAACAACTATGGAAGTTGTGAGGACATGGGTCCTCAGGATTTTCCGGTGGAGGAGGTGCATAAGATCAGTGTGTTTGATATCAGAACAGCAAATGCAGATAGGCATGCTGGGAATGTTCTAGTGGGCAGAGAAGGTGAAGAGCGCCGGATTGTACTTATTCCAATTGATCATGGTTATTGCTTGCCAGGGAATGTAAGGGTTTCTCTTTCTTTTTCTTCCTTACCTGATTATGTTACATTTATTGCCATGTTAATTCTGCATAACCAACATGATCTGGGTGTTTTTACTAAAGTTTGTATGAAACCCTCAAAATTGTAAAATTTGTGTTGCTGTTTTATGCAAATGCCTATAGTGGTGGACAAAAAGGTATATAAGCCCATAACTGAAAAAGGAAAGAAAACGTGTAGCAGCTTTACTTGATTTTATTACCAAACATTCATTTGTATCCATTTTAGACAGTAAATTCCTGGATGTTTATGTGCTTGTCTTGGTGAGACAAAACTGCTAAACCTAATGTGAGACATTTGTTCAATATGCTTTAGAGTCTATGGGTGGTCATCTAGATAAGTGTTGCCTTGTCAATGGTTCGTGCCTTAAGTGACCTGATTCTTTACTTAAATTTACATGTTAATCATCTAAGCTATAACTGATGCCTACCCTTTTTGTTTTTTTTTTTTTTTTGGGGTGGGGGGTGGGGGGTGGGGGTGGGGTATGTGAAAAATTTTTATCAGAAGCCTGTCATCTGAAATTGTTAGATTTTTTTTTTTGCGGGACTGATCTGTTCACATAAACACTCTAAGCATTGAAACTTGTAATTTACTCCTGCAGTTTTATGAAGTCCATTTATATATCTCAGACGATTAACCTCACATTTTCATTCCCTATTCAGTTTGAAGATTGCACCTTTGATTGGCTTTACTGGCCACAAGCCAAGCAGCCTTACTCCCCAGAGACCATTGACTACATAAAGTCGCTCGATGCTGAAAAGGACATTGCACTGTTGAAGTTATACGGATGGGACCTCACCCTCGAGTGTGCCCGCACACTCCGAATCTCCACCATGCTTCTGAAGAAAGGGACCGAGAGAGGACTCAATCCCTTTGCCATTGGAAGTATCATGTGCAGAGAAACCTTGAACAAAAAGTCCATACTTGAGGAGATCATTCATGAAGCTGAGGATTTCATGCTCCCCGGCATGAGTGAAGCAGCATTTGTTGAAACCGTCTCCCAAATCATGGACTTCCGACTTAATGGCCTAAAGAAATGAGTTTCATGGATATATAAATATATGTATATATAGATCAAATTACCAGTCCATTTCGATGGACTGAGGGGTTGATGACTTCTTTTCTTGTCATTGAACCTGTACCTTTTTTATTCCACTTCTGTTCTTATGACTCTTAACTTCCAGTGTTCTGATGGTGAACAGAAGATGAAATCATGAATAAAGGATTTGATTTGGTTATAATTTTAGGATTTGCTGGACTATCTAGTGCTCCTGCTTAGGTTGGACTGAATGTGTATATGTTTGTGTCTAAGGTGAATGACTGTCCCAAATTGACATCTTTTGGTACTATCAGTGCAGGAGAATATACGGAACTGCTTCCTTTCTAATTAAAAGATCGTTTAAGTTTCTTTTTGTGGTTTGAAGGAGTCAAAGACCAAAACGATGAATGAGGAATGCACATAATAAGTTGTCTCATGTTTTACCTGCTTTTAATTGGTACCAAGACTAGAAACATTGTCATTTTTTGAGCCCAACCGATCAACTTCCAAACCCTTCAAACCTTCTATGCATTTTCTTATTATCACCATGATTCTTTTGGGTGGCTACCAAAATGTCAAGTGTTGGCAAAAGTATGAATGCCTTTGTCTAATAAGCACACACAAAATTACTTAATATTCCAATGAAAGTCTTTCCTTTCATACTTTTGTCTCCTTTCACTTCCATCCTATTTTCTTTTCCCTTCACAATGCCCGGAAAAATTATGTCACCCGCATTCGGATATTATACTATACAACACTTTAATACATATCCGACCAACTTGAATATAGGACAACTTATTTTTCGATTATTTGTACCATACAACACTTAAATGCATATCCCATACTTTTTACGAGGATAACTAGGCTTATTAGTACTTTCCTGTTTTAAAATTAAAAATATATTATTTTTAAAATATTAAAATTTGAAATTAATATGAAATTATTTGATTTTGATATAAGTATAATAATAATTGTAAATTAATTATAAAGTATTACTGATTATCACTTAATTTTAAAATTTTAAAATATAACTCTAATTTTGTAAAATATGTTTATACTCTGTAGTCTATACTCACCCCCCACGCTACATCCAAACGCCCTTCTCTCTCCTCTATCCTCTCTTTTCTCTCTTCTCTCTCACTAAATTGAGGAAATTGAAGGAATGGGCAAGGCAGTGAAGGCACAGAGTCCTCCGTCAGGACGAACAAACTTGGCATCATGCGTAGTGGCATCAATCTTCCTAATATTCGTTGTCATAGTGATCCTTATCGTGTTCTTCACCGTACTCAAACCCAAGCACCCAAAACTCACCGTTAACTCCATCCAGCTCCCCACATTCTCTATTGCTAACGGCACCGTCAACTTCACCTTCTCCCAGTACGTCTCCGTCAACAACCCAAACAAGGGAGTCTTCTCCCACTACGACAGCACACTGCAGCTACTCTACTCCGGCAGTCAGGTTGGCTTCATGTTCGTACCGGCAGGAAAGATCGAAGCAGGCCGGACACAGTACATGGCTGCCACGTTTTCCGTTCAGTCTTTCCCGTTGTCGGCCGCCGTATCTCAGCCGCAGAATGTTGTTCCGACCGTCACCGATGGGCTAAACGGAGTCCGGGTGGGGCCCACGATGGAGATCGAGTCGAGGTTGGAGATGGAGGGTCGGGTGAGGATGCTGCACTTTTTCAATCACCATGTGGAAGCTAATTCCGAGTGCAGATTGGCCGTTGCTGTCAATGATGGATCTGTATTAGGCTTCCACTGCTAAGAATTAGTTTTTTAGTTTTTTTTTTCTTTTTTGGAATCTTTGGTGAATTGGGTGTTTTAATTTGATTCCTAATTTAGTGAGATGCAAGTGTAAAAAGTGTTTTTGTGCATTAATGGCAATGGGGACTGCTTTGGTCTTTGATTAAAAATTTTTGTAGGAGAGTGATGTTGGTGGTTGACTATTGACCTTAATTTGCCATATTAATTTATTAGAAAATAGTTAGTACAATCGATTAATACAATTGACATGTAAACCGTTGATTATTTTATCTCAAAGCTTAATATTATCTCTTAAACTTGCCATGATAGTTTTAACTTGGTAATTTTACATTGTCCACCCCCTCCACCCCTCCGAAAAAAAAATAAAAAAATTATATGCAATTATGCATGAAGGGATTGATTGGGACTTGAAGCAACTAAAGATGAACAGTGGTTAGTTTCTATCTTTGACTGGGTGGTTTGGACAATGCTGCTAATTCCTGTGTATGTGTGGTGTTTTGATCAATCAATGCAACTCCATCAATAAAATACTTGCAGTTTAGTGGGTAAGTTTGCAGGAAAGAAGGGTAGCCTAATGGTGTATGGGAGTTTTTTAATTGAAGAAAGGAAAAGAATTAGGGGAGAGAAGAGGAATTTTTTTAAAAAAAATTCCAACTTTATTATCGAAAATGGCTCAAAAAAATGCTTACTTTCTTTCACTTCTTTTTTTCCTTTCGGCTAAAATTCCAAGACAGACACCTTTCTACTTTAATATTTATTCGTTTTTCTTCAACTAAACTAAAAAACTCGAAGATTTTCTCTTCTCTTTTCTCTAAATTAAAACTCTAAAAGCAAAAAAATACTAGCATTGAAAATATATTTTTCAAATTTTAAGCGGAGAAGTCATTGTTGTGCAACTTAATTTCAAATCTTAGAATTGTAATATAGCATCAAATTTTGAGCTAAATGAAATTGTACATGTGATATTTCAATTCTAATTTTGAATTTCGAATCGAGTAGCATGGATGGGAGGGAGGGAGAAGTGGTGGGGCAGGGCCATTACACTATGGGTGCAGACTTTTGAGACACACTTGAATCATTCATCATCTTCTCCCGCTCTTCCCTCGGGATCCAAGAAAGAATGGTTGAATGAGTGGCTCTTCTTCCATTGTGTCTTTTACTAGTACACTACATACAGTAGGCTTTTTGACTTTACTGGTCACGAGATTGTCCAATGTCCACTGATCCGCCATGATAGATAGATAGATAGATAGATAGATATCATTGTACTACCTACATACATGGTCCCATTTGGTGGTCTGGTTGCTATAAGTCTCAACCAGAGAGATATATATTCTCGGATCCGCTTAGCATGAAGTTTATTTTATGGTAAGTTGGTCAATAAAATATTGACACATATAGAGCGTCGCTTACGTATCAACACTATATTGACCAATTGACCTACTTACCTAAAAATAAACTTTATGCTAACCAATTCCTATATTGTGTATCTCATAGAATGTGAACAATACAAAATTAACACGCATTTACTTTTACAAAATTTGAAAAAATTAATAGTAAAATGAGAAATCAAAGTTATTGTTTGGAGTCTATCCAAACAGGTTGTTACGCGAATGGTAACTCTATGTCCTATAAGTTACTCATTTTTTAGCTTCAATCTCAACACAAGTGTTGCTTTATATGTGTAATTGTTATAGACGTAATATGTCATGTCAAAAATTTGAGATACCTAGTTAATATTTGGCTTAAGGTTTAAAAAGCAAGTACAACTGTAGTGAACGACAAGGCTAAACCTAAAACCAGTCCAGTGTTTTGGAGCTGGTAATATAATTAGTTGCTCGTGTAAATGTCAAAATGACAACAGAAAGAGATTTTCAAAAACGTGGCAAGTACGAGGCTTTATGTATATACTCCAATGTTTACAATGCAATGTACAAATATATTTCTACTTTATCAGGCAAATATATATGCCTGATTATTCCTTTTAATTAAAATAATAATAACAAAGCTCTTTGAAGCATGTCCAGTTAGGCAAATGAATTTGCCAAAACCTCAACATGAAAAAGGGTTTATGAAATATATTACTTTCAACTGAGTAGCAAACAAAGAAAGGATATGAGAGAACTCAAGTTACAAGTATCAACTAAGACCAAGACTTAGAAGCACCCCATCTTTCTATGCATGATAAATTAATAACATCACCTTTTACAACAAAAGGCACCCCCACCCAACCCCACCCCTTTTCACAAGTAGAAAGTGTCACCAGAATTCTAAAGAATATTTATTTGAACCTATAGAGTGTGGACTGTAAACTCATATCTGAACTCCACCACTGGTGAATTCCATGAGCTTGTTTAAAGCTTACAGAAGGAGTTAAATTAACTGTTAGATTGGCCGAAGGAATGAGGTGCAGTGGCTCTTCTGAATCTTTCCCAATTGCACTCAGAAGTAAACCCCCGATTGAATGCTGAGTTGCCAACCTCTCAATACCTCCTGCTCCAATCTCCTCCATCTTTTCCCTGTGTTTGAAATACCCAATATATTCTGAGCATATGTGATCAGCCGGATTCACAAATAAGCATGGCAACCATGCAGACAAAGTAACAAATGGATCTTCTGACCGATTCTTCTCTTTGCTAACCTTCACAGTATAAGCAAGTCCTGCAGTGATCAAGCTGCTTGTGAATCGGATCCCATGTTTCACTTTCTTATCCTTTATCCTCTCAATAGGTGCAGAAAAGAACGGTGGATTAAAAAGAAAAGTTTCAAGAAAGATGCCCATCTTAGCCATATTCTTTCCCTCATGAGCATTGCCATAGCAGACCCCAGAGAATGGCCAGCTAACCAGATAGTTGAATTACCAACTGCAGCAACCAAGTTCGGACAGCTTGCATAGCTACATCAAAGCGAGACGTCCGGTGAAGTCCGTTTCGGATGAAGTGGAGATCCAATTGGAGGTCTTTTAAAAAAGCATCTCCTTTCATAATGGTTCCCCGAAAGGCGACAACATAACAAGGCATTTCATTCATTGAGAGGCTGCACTCTGGTGTAAGGAGGTTGAGTTCAAATATGGCACCAAGAATGGATGAATCAGCATCATCAACAAGCTGACGGTATAGCTTGAAATGGAAGAATTCCCACCAAGGAGGAGCAAGAGCTTGCAAACCTTCCCGTTTCTCATGACGGTCCCGCTCTAAAACATATACACCTTGAACCAAACTTGCAGCAATAGACCTTTGGTGCTCCACACTCTTCCTGGATAGGAAACATTTATTTGAACTTTTGTTGCATCTATTTGACATGTATGAAGCTCAAAACAAGCATCCAAGGATATTAGGCTACAAAATGGAATAAACATCTAAAAATTTGTGTAGGAAAAGATATAGCAAGTGATGTGGGTCCTACATGCACGTACATAATTATATGCATTTAAACTAGGTTGTGGTTGAACAAGGAATGGAGAACACCCATGGGCATTTAAAGGCTATACATTTGTAGAGTTTTTCTTTGGAAGGTGGAGGCAGGTAGAAAAAGTCCTCCATCTTATACAGAAAATTCATGACGAACATAACCTAATGCGAATTTCACTATGAAAACTTGGACAGAACTGTGATGCAGACAACTGTTGTAGTTACGGGGAAGTTGGCCCAATTTGTATGGCCCTGAGGGAGCCTGTTAGTTGATTAATAAATCCCCGAGTTTAACAGCATATGAATCACTTTTGCCTTGTCTGCTGAAGCAGAACTCATCTTGATGAGGCTTTTAGTAATTAATGTCAGCTTAAGTGTGTTTTCTCTGAACCAGTGATCAATGCCACAACATCCATTAAAAAAACCTCAACAAAAATTCGGAACTGTTACTTTACAAGGAGTGGTCTTACCAGTCGATGGTAGTTAAGTGTGATGGTCCTGAAAGGTTGAAATGCTGCCTGACTGAGCCCATGACACCTTATGCTCTGAATATTTCTTCTTCAAATCAGTGAAACATGTACTGCAAGCCAGAAGCAAACACCAGTAAGCAGTCAGTAAACAGACCGGATTCCAAAATGAGAAACATATCAACAAATGACAACCAGATTCCTATTATTTAAAGCTAGTAACAATCTCAATTCCTATTTATAGGCTTTTCACACTTAATGGCCTGTCAGTTAAAAATGCTGTGAACATCCACAAAGTTGAAAATAATCAAATCAGCTAGCTTAAGCTAAGTTTCATACATCCAAAACCATAAGAGAAAGATATCAAAGGCTATCCAGGATTTAAATAAATCAAGAATTTATTGATTAAAGTGCTATTATTGATTGAATTTCACATTTGAATCCAGTGGCACTAAAGGCCAGGAACCAGTATTTTCAACTTATAGGGTTAGATTCAATACAAGATCTAAGTATATGCATTCGACACTTGATGTTCCTCTCATTCCAAAAGCGGCCGAGGAAATAGAAGCATAGGAAATCCATCAACTAAAAAGGTCTCACAAAAAAAAAAGGCGAGATAGAATACAGGAATAGCTACTACAAGCAGTTTGGACTCCTATCCTATCACCTCATGCACTGCTTACCCACTGGAGTTCTTTTAATCCCAAAGGAATTATTGCACCAATCCCAGCATCACCCAAGTAATTTCAAACAAGATGACATCAAATAACAAAGGTTGCATGCTATCCATAACGCAAAAGCAAGTGATCCAACATCTCCTCCGCCCTCCTACACATGCAACACTACTTCAAAATGAATCTCCTCCTCCATCTCAATTTTCCTTCGTCGAGATTGATGCAAATTCTGCCATCCAAGAGAAAAGAACCAATTTTCTAGAAATGTTCCCCCATTATTGGTCAGAGACATTAGACATTCTAGGGAGTTGTCTACAATATTTGGAAAGCTTTGATGTCCTTATTATTATTGACTAACTCTAAATTCCAAAACCCATATTCCTACTGTTCAAGAAGCAACTCAAGCATTGACATTAAGCCTCATAATTTTAGATTTTCTACCCCATAAAATTGCTTCTGTTCACTTCCAAGCTTCATATATTCATAGTACATGCTCAGACTGTAAAAACACAAGCTTGGTAAATAAAAGAATATAAAGTACTCAACCAACTGGTCCACCTCAAAGGTAAATTTCAAAACTACAGGTAACTTTCTCATAGCCATGAATTAGTTAAAGTGATACCTTTTAAAGAAAGGAGAAATTATCACACAACTCACCTGTAAACATTCCCAGGACACTTAATAACTTGAACGCTGACAGATGCAAAAAAGTTATCTTTTTTCTTTTGAAAAGTAAACATATATAAACATAGCGGAGAGCTGCATTTTTTTTAATGAATGTACTACTGTAGTTTATCCATGTTGACTGAGCATGGATTACAACTTCCAACTACGCAATATTTATATACCTAGAGGCAGAACTACATGCAGAGTGGGGACTGGGGCGGACCATTGTCCTTTTCAAAATTTTTAAAAACTATACTTTCCTTTGCAAAAGGCAATCCGAAAATCAATTTCTTTCTCCCTCCCCTCTATCAGAAAAGGAGATTTTAAAATATGAGACCTCTAATTTATAAAATAGTGAAATTAGGTACACAATTTCCACCAGTTCCAAAAATCCAAAATTTAGAGTTGTTGCCCAAAAATTGTTAAAAGTGGGCATCTTGGAATCTGGCTGCAGTAGCACAATTTTGTAGCTTCGAAATAGCTCCATAACACCAATTGTTAAAATCTAATTACATTTAATAAAATTCTAGCATCTCATTCATTTCCCAAATTTCAGCGGCAGTCAAGACGAACCATTCAAGAAAATTCGCAAAATGCATAGTGTAAATATAAACATGGACAAAAGACATCAATTGCATGACCATATATGGAACGATAACGGGAGACAGTCCAGGATTAGGTTAAAAAAGTCCAAGTACATTGAATATAAATATATATATATATATATATATAGACATATATGTATGTAATTGTATGAATTAAGGAAAAGATTGAACCTTGAAATGTGTAACTTAGAGAAGATCTGAGTGCTTTCTAAAGCCTGCTGGTATCTTTTGAGGTTCTTCTCCCTCCCCCCGCAAAGAGAGAGGTTACAGAGTCGTCATCAATCAAAAGTTGAAGTTTGTTTTTAAGGCAGTAAAATGAACCAAATAATTCGGTTCGATTCATAATATTCGCTGGACTGAAAATTTGATATAAATAATTAACAGTCTCCATTAAATTTTATTTTATACTTAATAAATTTTATGAATAATCTGACAATTAAATAATTATCCATATAAATAACAATCAAATGATCAATATAAATATTGACAATATATATCATTTTTTTATTTTTATTTTATTCATTTTGTTTATATATCAGTATTTCTTTTTTATTTGCAGTGTTATAAACAAGATAAACCCCAAAAGCACTTATATAAAATTTGGAACACATGACGTATATATAGAGGTATCTTTTAATTTTAAAAGTTATCAGTTGGCAAGATAAGCAATAGTGTTTGTAGGTTAGTAATTTTACAAAAACAGAAATAATACAATAGTAGGAAATTAATATTTTGTAAAATTTAATGATATGAAAATTTGATGAATTAAGCTGTTATTTTCTCAAAGTAGGTTGTGTGAGCCCATAAAAAGATATGAGAATGAAATTAAGAGGACAGAAACGTGTAGTGCTTAGTTTGGGGAGCATATTGTACGGTTACGTTTGGATTGCAAGAATAAATGTGGGATGAAATGATTCATTCTAATAAAATAAAAAAAAATGTGTGTTTAGTTGTTCTATTGAAATCCTATTAAATTTATGAATTAAATTTTATTACTTGAGAGGATTGGAATGACTCATTATAACTAGGAATGGAATGAAATGAAATTTTATATTTTTCACCAATTTCATTCTTTCAATCGAAACGCGGCAATAGTACTTGGGAGCATGATTCTATTTTCATTTTTCCTTTTTGCCATTAAAACTTTTATTTTAAAATTGTGAAGAGGATAACTTGTTTTGAGAGAGGTGGGTGGAGGATTGATTATGAATGGTGAAAGAAAATTGAAGGCTTATGGGCAATTATTGAAGCATTGGTGGACACTTCTTCTCTCTCCTAAAAAGTGAGAAAAACTATGTTTCATTTCACATATTAGCTTTTATGTATATTAAAATTACTGATGAATTGATTCATCAATGATTTTACATGGACAGTAAATATAAAAACTTAAAACACAACACAATTTACTAGAACAATGACCAACGGTTAGCTCACTCAATCTGATGCATCATCAAGTTAGCTGAGTTAATAAAAACTTACCGTTTAAAAAAAAAAAAAATTGTTTCAAAATATTTGTCGTTTACAACTTTCAAGAGAATAAATTATTTACTTTTCTATATTACCTCTACCTTCTCTCATTGAACCAAGAAATTCTCTCATTGTATTAATAGTTTCAACTTCCTGTAAAGGGGTAATGATAAAATTTCAAACAAATTTTACTTGATAAATGATCATTTCTTATCTATATATAAAATCTTTTATATATATTTAATAAGAAGAAAAAAAAACTATATATATATATATATATATATATATATATATATAAGAAACCATTCTTTTCTCAAATTAACTTTAATGAGTCAGTCTTGCTGGGATAAAGCAGCCTCGTGTATATATATATATATATTTTACATATCATCCTTATTGCAACTCTATTACTAGTCTGCAAAACCTAAACTGAAATGCTTCCCTAAGATGTGCGATTGATCAACATAGCAGCAAGGGAGGCATAGGAACTGCAGACAAAAATGATATGCTAAGGTGTAAGCGCTACCAGTCAGTCAAGCATTAGGTTTTGGAGGTTCATAGCCATATGGATTCTTGCTGGCCCAGTTCCACTGATCTTTGCACATGTCATTTATGCCATACTTTGCCCTGCAAAAATCCCCAAAGTATTTATTTACAAGTCAAAATGAGTATGACAACAGTGAATTACTATTATTACTTCTACGATTTAATTCCACAATCTCACAACATATCACTTGATCTTCTTTTTCTTTCAATCAATATTACGTTTTCATTATTTAGTAAGCATGTAATGTAAGGGTTTCACAAATGAAAAGGCATAACCAGAACATAATAAGCTCGAAAACAGAATCCTAAATCTTTAACCATTACCAGGACAATTATTTGCAGTAAAATCAGATAACTTACTTCCAATCTAACTCGTGTTCTGCTTTCACCGTTGATGCATACACAATCTCAGCATCACCAGGACGCCGCCCAGCCATCACCAGAGGAATTTTCTAGAACAAGCAGAACAAGAAGGTTATAGAGTAATTTAGTAGCAGTTTGCTATCTTTGGTCCGAGAAAGTCCAATTTTGAACTGACAGAATATAAGGTGCAACTAGGAGGGAGGAAGGGTGTGAGGGAGGGAAAGAGTTTAATGTCTAGAACAGATCATCTAGATAACTACCTAAAACTTGAGAATGAACTTCATTTGCACATCAAAATGTATAACTTTAAAAGATTTTGCATATTGAACCATATCTCACAACTATATCAATTCGTTTGTGGTAAAGTCTAATTACAGTTTCAGACGTCCAACTCGACAAATTGTGGAACCAAGTTATATAGACTAACGTCGATACTGAATTATAAAAAACTTGTACGTCAAACATCAAACAACATATTCCACAAACTTTCATTCATTTCCAAATTTTGGCTCCTTGGAATACTGGACACAAGTTTAGAAGTTCAATACCTTTCCAGATGCCTTCTCAAATGCTGCAACCATTTCCAGAACTGATGTTCCTTTCCCAGTTCCCAAGTTGTACACTTCACAAGCTACAGTAACACAATTAATCGGAACCAAAGTTACACAAATTAAAGAATTATGGAATATTCAATCTACAGCTGCAAGAGAAACATATTACATCAAATTGTACAAGTATAACATCATATCTTTAAATAAATGGCACAACAAGGACTAGTAGAAAGATAACCAGAATATTGGTCCAACGACAAGTAAATAATAGATGGTTGTCAAAGCTTTTTAGAGAAATGTATCATATAAAGTATGTGCTACACTGAGTAAAACTGCATGAACAGTCGTAGATATGAGATTGTGCTATGGCGTTTCTCGCTACTGTTTTTTAGTTACAACTATACTTTGCGTATTAGTCGTTTTATTCTGAGCAGTTTATTTGCAATTTTGTGACATATCTATAGATAGACAACTGCCTGTTTAACACCAATCAAGGGGAATAAAAATAAAAAGTGGAAAGTGGAAACAGGCATACTGATCCATGGAAAATGAGACCGGAAAAAAAGAATCAGATCACCTCAGACGTACCTATAGAAGGATCAGATAACTTTCTCAATGCAGCAATGTGCCCATCAGCTAAATCCACAACATGGATGTAGTCGCGTACCTGAGAAGTAGAAAGCTAAAATGTTAAACCTAAACTGGAAGCATATTGCAAATGAAAAATAATTATAAGACGATACCAATAACACTCTAATTCTTAACTATTCTATATGAGCATATGTACCATAGAATTGCACAAGTATATATCACTTTGGTGCATCGAGGTTCTTGAAGTGGATATTTTAGACTTTAGAAAGATAACCTCCTTTGGTAATTGTTCGAGAAGTTTTATTTTATTTTGTGTCTTTATCAACCAAGCATACCCATATAATAGGTGATAGTCCCTATTGTTTAGATAAACAATAGCAACTGATGCTATGCATTTTAACTCTTACCACATTTTTAAATTGGAAGATCTTTACCATGCAATTTACCAATCCAAGCATCTATATTACAATAGTAATATGAACCCAATAAAAGCTAAACACTTCCACAGCAAATCCAGATTGATGCGCATTTTCAACATTTAAGAGCTTAATATTTCCTTCAAAAGCAACTAGAGGTTCATAAGAAGTTAAAACACACACACACACACATCAGGTAAGATTGATGTGCATGTTCAACATTAAAAGCTTAATATTTCCTTCAAAAGAGACTAGAGGTTCATAAGAAGTTTTAAAAACACACACACACACATCAGGGAGACGGGTAATGGGGCATACTTAAATTCACATGGCAATCATTGCAAAATGACAAGATTTGGCACACAAGTTCAAAGGAAAATAAAAATCAGGCCAAAGAAATGTACTGAGAAGACAGATCAAGCATGCTCTACCGAGTGTTTAAGGTCATCAGAAAATAAACCAATAAATAAAACAACAACTTAGTCTAAGAGGAAGTGTTAATAAGGCCTACCCCTGTACCATCATTAGTTGAGTAGTCAGTTCCAAAAAGGCAGTCAATCATTAGTTGAGGTCTCCTGCCAACAGCCACTTGCTGCACAAAGGGCATAAGATTATTTGGGATTCCTCGAGGATCCTCACCAATATTTCCACTAGAATGTGCACCAACTGGATTGAAGTATCTCAGCAATATAATTTTCCATTCTGAGTCTGACTGGTAGATATCACGGCATATTTCTTCAATAAAAAGCTGAAATGATTAACATCAAAAAGGTATTAATTATCACTATGTGAACCACACAATGGAGCAGCAGAAATATAAACAAATGTCAGAAGTTTTGGTAAAGGTAAGAAAAGTCTGCAATAATAAGGAGAGATTATCTACTACCCTGCTAGCAAGTATAATCAAGCTCTCAAACAACATGAACGTGATACATAGCCCAAATTATACCTTGGTTCGCCCATATGGATTTGTTGCAGATAGTGGAAACTCCTCTGTGCATGGCACCTCCTTTGGCCAACCATAAACAGTAGCTGATGATGAAAACACAAGCTGAAATGTTTGACAAAATAAATTAGACCTAACAACTAAATTATAATATCTCATGATATAAATTTCAAGGACCAAGGGGGAATGTGTCATCATCTAAATGCTCAAAAGACATCCACATACACCATAAGAAATTAAAGAGATGAATAAAATAATATTCTAACCTGAATTTTGTTGAACTCATAAACAACCCATAACCAGAACGATATAAAGGTCATTGTTAGATAATTCAGAATTACCAAAAAAAAAAACTGGTGATGAAGGACTTGGATTCATATTAAATTGGACCTTCAGGCAGGGGAAAGTGCCCTTTTAGTTTAAGTGAAAGGGTTATGCAAATATGTTTTATATCAACATAGTAATCTTCTACCTCGTTTAAAATGTGACTTAATGTGCATGCTTAATCAAGAAAAATATAAAGTACCACAAGAAAAATACCTTCTTGCATCCATGAGCAGCCATGACTTCCAATAGAGTAATTGTACCAATAATGTTATTGTTATAATACATCAAAGGTTTCTGAACACTTTCACCAACTGCTTTTAAACCAGCAAAGTGAATAACAGCATCAAACCTGCAAATCAAGCAGATGGATAAAAAAGAAGAAGATTTCACCGATAAAATGAGGCAGAATTGAACCAAAGAAATTCCAAACTTTAGCATTCATAGTATCGTATTCCTGGTGTAGATATTTTCGAGATATGCAAACAAAAGCATTATATTTGGCCTCACAACCTAAACTCATCTCAAAGATTATTAGTTAAAATTAGCGGTCTAATTTGCATAGAAGCATAAAATCAGAAGTTTGGCTTTAGGCCACAAGTTTATAACGTGGTAAAATGAGTGTTTATAAAATCCAATCATATGCCTATATTAAAATTTTGTATATTAGGGGAATTGGAGAAAGCTTACTTTGTTGAAGCAAAAAGCTTTTCAAGTTCATGCTTATTCCGGATGTCAATCTGCATATGCAACAATAATTATAAATGAAGGGTCGTTAAATAAAATTAAGAAGAAACCCCACAAAATTCTCATGGGATGTCAAGCTGCATGCCAATTAATTACAATAATCAACAAACATCACATAAAAAACAGTTTTACACATTTCAATTTCCAATAGAACAACCAAAATTTGAGAGCCTACAAACACAGAAACATGATAAATCAACATGTTCATAATGCAATCCATCACAGAAGGATCATTCAGAAAAAATATTTTAAAAGTTAACAGGCATGAAATTATAAGTAGCAAATAATAAATAAAAAAAAAACAGAACATTTTCTAAATTTAAAATAATAATAAGAAGAAAAAATTAAAAACTTTTCAGTTTCTGAAATAACTTCACACGGTAAATTCGCCGAAAAATAATAAAAATCCAACCTTTGTAATAGTTGAGGAAAAAGGCCATCAAAACAAAAAAATGAAAACAAAATAAGGGTTAAGGAAAAGAAAAACTCGCCTTGTGAAAAGAAAGGTTAGGGCCAAATTTACCAGCGAGTTCCTGCACTCGCTTGATTGCAATTTCAGAAGAATTGTCTAAATTATCAACCACAACAGCCTTAAATCCCCCTACTAACAATTGAAGAACCGTATGGCTTCCAATATATCCTGCTCCCCCAGTCACCAAAATACTCTGCTGCGCCATAATAATCTATTAATCCACAGAAAATACCTACCTAAATACAAAATATATGAACACAGAATTAATTGAGTGGGTATAAATATAAATATACTCCAAGTTTTCTTTATCAGAAGAAGAAGAAGAAAGTGAAATTGGTTTTACAGGTGTAGAAACGTATAAAATATATGTAGGTAAGGATTAAAGAATGAGGACAAGGAAGGAGAATGTGGATCCCAAATGTACACGTACCAGTTTAATTTTGAAATTGTATTCATTCAAATTATAGAAAATGAGGGGTAGAGTATTACTGGGACACGTGGAAGATAAGATTTAGTGAACAACTTAGATGCGTAAAAGACTACTCCATCCGTAAAAAGGTGAGATACTCCTGTTACTAGTAGTATTAATCTTATCCGTAAAAAGACTACTCCATCCATCCTCCTCCTCCTCCTTTACTTACGCCATCAAAACTAAAACTAAACGTGAGATTTTGAAAGACTGAAGAATTCAGCAAAAACCAGGTAGTTTCAACTCTGTCCTGCTCAGTCTCTTGGTCGGTTCGGTTGTCTCACCTACTCCTACTCCTATTCCTACTATACCTTAAATTAGTACTATAAAATACTAAAAGAGACCATGAGACGTAAGTATATATTTAATGCATGTATACGTTAAATTTATTACTACTATAATATTAATGGTTCCACGCATTATATAGCTTATTCACAAGAATCTGTGGGACAGATCATCATTGTGTTCGTTAAACGAAATTAAGATTTGAATGATTATAATATCTTAATAAATTAAATCATCTAAATAGTTATGAAGTTTGAATTTAAAAAATTATTTGATAATTAAAAAGTAAGTTGTCTCTTAATGATACTATTTTACCATTTTAAAGGGTAAAATTTTATTTAATAATTTTAAATATTCAATTTAATAAAAATGAGTGCATAATATTTTTGAATATATTTATATAAAAAAAATTATCAAAAAAAATTTATTAAGAGGTATCTCTTAATTATTAAGATTTTATTTTTTGTCTTATCGATTAAGAGGCATTCAGATGTAATAAAAAAAATAGCATGATGCCTATTAATGAATAAAAGACAATCCATTAAAAAGCAAACAGTTGTAAACAAACAACCCCTAAATACTACTTACTTATTATAGTAGCAAGTACATGTGGGTGACATATAAAGGGATTGGTCCCTTTCAATTTCATTTAGATGGCCCATTCAGAATAATAATAATAAAAAAAAAATAAAAAAAAAAAGAGTTGTATTTTTTCAACTTTTTTAAGAGGCTGCCACCATCGCAAGATTCTGGATTATTATTATTATTATTATAAGAATTTGGAGAGTATAACGATGGAAATTAAGGTTGTAAATTGGCAAATTATTCTGCAAGTAACTAAACTAGTTGATAAACTTTACGTTTGAATTGTAAGAATGGAATGAAAAATAGAATCATTTATTTTATTTTAGTTGGAATGAATTATTCTATGTTCTCTCTCCCCCAAGGAACCAAACACAATTTTTTTCATTCCAATCGCAATCGAACACAATTTTTTTCATTCCATAAGAATGAGTCATTTCATTCTTTCTCTTATTCCACCAATCCAAACGTACTATTTATTCCTCTCTCTCTCTCTCAATTATTAGAGCATCTCCAAGAGTAGTAGAAAAAAAAATCTTCAAATTAAAGTTTACGTGACAATTTGAATAGCATTATTTGCTACTTTTATATTTTGTGTCGCATCAGTCTCTTCAATTCAATGAGATATACATCAAACCTATCAAGTAAAATAAATATTTTTAGCCTTTCATAAATGTTTTGAAGAGAGAGAATGAGGTTGCAGATTTGATGACTAAGATTGAAGAAACTGTTGAAGATAATTTTTTTGATGTGACTCACCTATTTGAATATCTCAAAATAATTGAAGAGACTATTGGAGATGCTCTTTTAAGTAATTACTTATAGCAGTTGCAAAAAATAATCCAAGTTGTCACTACGTACTAAATCATTGATGAGCTAGCTAGCAAGCAAGATGGCCAGGTCACAAACAGATTATTCCCTTCAACTTGCATGTCACTACATTATGCAAAACTAAAAGAATTTTGCCAATTTATTCTAAAATATTAATAATAACGTAGGGGTAAAAAGTTATTTCAAAATAACTTGTGTTGGAATTCTTATGATGAAAAAAATTGTATTATTATTATTATATGATGAGAACCCTTGAACAAAACTATGACCAATTCATAATGTAGTAGTAAACTTTGGGCTTGGCTTGAGCATGTAGTGGTACCTCACATGCTTGGTCATATATAAAATTTCTTATTGGGTGGAGGGTGTTCCATTAGCAACTTTTGAGTTCCCTCTCTAGCGTCTGACATTTATGTTACTTTCTACTTTTAACTTGAACGCACTTCCACTTCTGGATATCATGTCAAACTCATACACAAACATCTTACGCATAGATTAAGAACATCAATTTATCACAACATTCAAGTTCAATAGGACAGAAAACCATAGCAACGGCTCACAGAAGCAGTTAATTTCAAGGAAAATACGATTGCGTATAGAGAAACTGCAAATTGAGTAGCGGATATTAGAGCTTTTGTTTCATTCAATAGTCGAAAAGGAAATGTAGACCAAGTAAAGCTATACAGACCCAAGAGCAATGAATAGGTGATAATAAAGAAAATTAAAAGGTACATCAATTTCAGTGCCTCTAAACTTTAACTTGAAAGCTACCTACCACAAGCACTCATTCATTGTTTCTTGTATGCAGCCAGCAGACGCAAGGGATCCCATAAAGCTGGGCAGGATAAGTTTCTATCCATTGCCAAAGCGACCTCTTCCCCACTGCTGTCTTTGCTGGCCACCTCCATTCCGCCTTCCGGTATTATTCTGCTGGGACAAGACCCTCATTCTCTGTTCCTTCATGTTTGCAAATAAAGAGTCCAGCGTTTGAGGCCTCTGTTTCGGCCACACCTTCACTTGCTGCTGGGGCGGCTTCTGCACACAGTAACAAGTCATAAAGCTAGTGAACCACATGGCCATGGAACTCTTTCTGACAAATATTGAATAAAACCTAACAAACAGGAATATATCATTCGTCTTTCCAACTTTCAGCAGAATAGAAGGAATGATACCTTCATAACAAACCCTCCATGTACAGCCCTCCTCTGAACTGGTGGGGCTCCAACCCTGCAAGCAAAAGTAGACGACAATTGGAGGATGTTACTGAGAAATTGTTCTTAGTTTCACCGGTAGTACCAAAAACTTCCAGCAACATCACTGACAAGTTTTTACACCAACATACTTTTACATTTGCTCTGATGGAATTTCCTACGATCAATCATTTTATTAATCCATCTAACAGAATTACAAGACAAGCCACAAGACACAAGGTGAAGATCGTATATCTTGAAGAAAATTTTCCAGTTGAGGAACCATTCTTAACTTCACTGGACGTAACAAAGAACTGTCAGGACCATACAAGACAAACAACAAGACACAAGCTGAAAGATCTTAGATCTTGCAGAAAATCTTTCATTGCTGAACAGGCTCCCGCTACCGAACTAATTGATTTGATGTTAAGTCTTAAGAAAAGAACAAGAAGAAATGTCTGCCTTAACCAAAAACCTGGAGAACGGGAATTCATGGAGCCAAAAAACCCAACGAAAACCACACTGGTCAATTTCCTCCACCACACAATACAGGAGATCTTCCCTAGACAACTTCCGATCTTGGCATGCAACTCATAGGAAAATTTTACCGCAGAAGAAAGAATTTTGCCAGCACATATAGAATGAACTTTAAACAGAGGTTCCCTATACGACTCCCAATCTCAGCACGGAACCGGCAAATTTTATCGGAAAAAGACACTTTATGGAGATAACTTGACAAAAATGTGTACCTCGAGGAAACAAAAATTCAAACACAACAAATGTATCTTGTAGCAATCAAAAGAACCTGATTTGATATGATGTAGAATATAATTATAATTCACGACCTCACTTATTCCAAGGATTTTAAAGATCTCTCCCAATGCAACAGAGTCCATACTACAAGAGATTGAGCTAATGTTACAGGTGTATGAACAACTTGTATCAAAATCCCAGTGTTTACTAGAGGAATACTGACATACTAACACAAGAAGAGAAGACGAAACTTAGTGCATTAATTAAATCCTGAATTATTTTCATCCTTTATAGAATGACAATGCACAATCCAGTAACGAAAGCTTGTGTGTCAGAGTGTAGCATAGGGGATAGTTAAAGCAGAATGAATGGACCAACCCAGCATAAGCCTACAATAATGAAAGCAACAGATCTCAACAAGTGAAAGAGATGCTTCCATGAGGATAACCTTCAAATGAAACTACCGACGAACAGTATGAATTTGGCAAAAGCTTGAACAAGCAAACCACTAACTACCAAATTTATACAACTCCAAGGCAAGATATTTTTATAATATCATGCCCTCGATCCAATTTATGAACTTTTTGCTTGCATTGCAATAACTTCGTAGGTCAAAATTTCTCCGCAACTACCTAGTTCAAAACCACCCACTTTCTCAAGCATTCTTCATTGTTTCACTAGTAGCCAACCAAACTGTCTTAACTCGTCTACACGATATAGATTCGAATAAAAATGTTGCACACTGCTCAAACTAATAGTCCAACCACATATGCCATGTATATCAAAGCTTAAACATGCAGAAACTCTTCTATGAATGAAAAGTCAAAATAACCACTTGGAGAAACTTCCAACAGTGTTTGCCATTTAAACCTGACCACATCCATGAGTTTCACCAAGAGTACTCGATTCTATAGATATGCCAACCAAAAGCATCATCAAATATGGAAGAAACACATACCTGCAACAAAAATACAAAACAAATTTCTTTATAAGATATAAAGTCAATATATGCTAATCTCAACCGTAACTCATCATTATCACAGAAACTTTTTGTTACACCAATAATAGGTGATTTTTGTTGCAATCAAAGTACAATAGAGAATCGAACAAGAAATACCTTGGTGTATTCACATTCATTGCCCTGCTATGATTAAAAGGTCTACTACGAATCGGAGCAACTAAAGCCTTTCGAGCATGCTCAGCTGCCAAAGGAAATTGGTTTCCTTGAAAATTTGACCTTCTCTGAGCAAGAGCAGCCTGTAAAAAGATAAGATATTTAGACAAACAAGGCTATGTAAAAGTTCAAATACATGGGGAAAACTAGCTCAATGTCAAATCTCCCAAATAACCATATCTACAACAAAATGATTGTGATTCAGCTTGAACCTGTCTAAGCGAGGATCTTGAGTCCATGTAGAGTCGCACCTTTACTGATTTATCTAGCGAAGCATTATTAAAAGACTTCTCACTTTTATTCTGCAGGAGATAAGATAACGAATAACAAGAAATAAAGCATTCATTCATATAAGATACTCAATACACTTCAGCAAACTTGGATAAGTATATGTACACTAAAAGAGAGAAGTTACTTACTGAGGCCCTCTGCTGCTTCTTAGGTTTACTAGTGGTATTTTTGGACATCTTGATAATATCATCTAAGTTAAGAAAAGCACAAACAATCTTTTAGCATTAAAAAAATAATAATACATAAAAATAAGCAAAGAAATATTTCAAATGGAAATATTCACACCTAGTGTCATGTCCATTTTCTTCTCTGTCAGAGCAATTGCCTC
Source organism: Panax ginseng (assembly GCA_020205605.1). Classification (NCBI taxonomy): domain Eukaryota; kingdom Viridiplantae; phylum Streptophyta; class Magnoliopsida; order Apiales; family Araliaceae; genus Panax; species Panax ginseng. The sequence goes on from CM035128.1 coordinate 1,330,621, forward strand.
AGTTGTAAGTGGTTTAGCGGCCATCTGAAATAGATAAAACAAAATGTCAACCAATAATATCTTCTGGTTGAGTATTTGTACGTGTTTGTTTGTTTGTGTGAGCATAACTGAATGAGAGAAGAGGGGGGGAAACATAATTGATAATTGTACCCATACCATAGAGCTTTCAATAACTAAGGCATGAAAATATCATTATAAAGCAGAAAAGCACCTACAAATTCCAGATAGAAAGCAGTGTACACCTTGATGGGTTACCAATAAAAATCTAAAAGGAAACTTTATCTACACTAAACTTTATACCTTTAAAGGAAATATTTCAACCTCAGGCAGGTAAGAGAGTCCCAGTTAACAACACAAAAAATCCAAAAAGAGTCCCATTTACTCTGATGGCAATATATCTTTTAAGCATGAAAAGTGGACTCTTTTTGTGGAACGGAGAACTGAACACTCAACAAATCTAATAAATTTAAGAGTAAACATTGGACAAAAATCTATAAGTTTGAAATTTTAAAATTTTGCAAATTGGACTCTTTTTGTGGGAGTAATAATCAAAATATACTCGAGCTTTTATCTTTCATTGTCATCCTCAATTCAACAATTAACCAATCAGAAATTATTGAAAAATTATTTTACATAGAAACAAGAAAACAAACAACTTTAAGAAATTAGGGCTAATATCATCAAAAGTTATCACAAAAGACATGTTTCAGTATACGCATATGTATCTAGATATAAAGATACAAAAGCAATTCCATTACCGAAGGAGAAGCTTACCTGATTACAGAACGGAAATTTATGAAAAATATGAAGACGAGGTTACTATAGCGCTAGGGTTAGACAGGTATGATGATAATATAACAAAAAAGACCAAAAACTTGAGAATTCGATGAACCAAGGGTTTTTTACTCCTTCCTTTTAAAGAGAGGAGAGCCCGACTGAATAACGAGTATTTATAGAGGATCCGATGATTGGCGGACTTCAATTGAGTCCAGTAATACAGATTAATGGTTCAGACTTTAGATACCTTCATGTCCGCCTCGATTTTTTTTTTTCCTGTCTTTTTCTATATTTTTTATTACAATTCATTTTTAGAAAAACATTTTATCATATAGGGGTCAACTTAAAAACTTAAAGAAGGGGGCTAAAAGAAGAACAAAAGAGGAATTTAAAAGAAACTTACTTCTATAGCATCTGTTAAATTCTGAATTTTAAATTTTGCACTCAAAATTTTTGTAGCAAAAAAATAATTAGTCAAATTTATCTCTATTTGTAACCACTAACCAATGGAGTATTTTCATTTATATCTAAAAAGTAATGTATTAAGAATAAATGTTAAAGTGTATGTGATGAAAGGTGAATAAAATTATTATAAAATTTAAACTTTTAGTTATTATTATTTTTTCCTTTTCAAGTTTCAACTTTAAATATGGCTTAAAGTGATCGGAATAATAGTATGGAAAGGATGTATTGGGGTTGAGGAATAATATCATAAAAAAAACATATTTTCCAAAGATATGAATTATATATATTTTTTTCTTGATAAAAACATTAAGGTTTCATATAAGCCATAATTTTTCAATAATAATCTGGTCAAATTCAAGTCATTTCCAGACTACCTGAAAACAAATAGGGCACCTGTGATCGGTACCATTTGCACATGGAAAAGAATTTTGTTTGCTCAAGGCAATGATTACCGAGATTAAAGAAGGAACGGCGTAATTAAATCCAAACTGGACACAGTAAATTCAGTTTTAACTCGAGTGAAACCCCCAGCTGAATAATGCATTATCAACCAGACCGAGAGAAGAAATTTTTAGTTTACATTAATTGGAGTCCCAAATGCCAGAGAAATATGGATTATTCCGGTGATTCCTCTATAGTTTGAAGTTAACCACAATTATCACTTAAACAAAATCATTTTTATTCCGGTGTCTACCCGCTCTCATTTCATGTGAAACCTAAATTGCCGCAAGAAATTGAAGAACCAAATCTGCTCAGTTGACTCCGTAGATCCACTTTTCTGAATTATTTGTGTAAGTTGTTAATTCTTCTGGTTTAAACCATAGGTTGATTTCATCCTTGGCAGTCTCAGGGCCATCACTTCCATGGATTATATTTCTACAAAGAGAGAAAAATCTCTTTTGTAAAGAACTTTGCAACCAAATTAAAGAAGATGGTTTGAAAAAAGGCAACTTGGATAAGTTCCGAGAAGTGCAATGCCATATGGTATATTTGACTAAGCACATACCTTCCAACAACGACAGCAAGATCGCCTCTGATGGTTCCAGGCTCTGATTTCTGAGGATCTGTTGCTCCAATAAGTTTTCGACCATATTTTATCACCCCCTCTCCTTCCCAAACCTGTATGATAACATAGATTTTAGTTTTGCCAAAGGTTTAAACATGGTATGGGAGTTGGGGGATTGTCTAACCATTGCAACAACAGGGCCAGAGCTTAGGAAGTCACACAGGCCATCAAAGAATGGTCTTTCCTTGAGGTCATGATAATGCTTCTGGGCAAAATCCTTTGAAGGAACCACAATTTTGATTGCTACAAGCTTAAAACCTTTTCGCTCAAAACGTGCTATGATTTCTGAAATCTGAAATAGAAGGAAACCACATCAAAATTTGGACAAGAGAATGCCAATCCATGAGTTCAGGCCGAACATCTAAACCCAAATCATACTCGTACAAGAAACCAGGATCTAGATCTGAAAAATGTAACTTTATGCAGTAGTCTTTTCTCTAAATAAAATACATAGGAAGGATAAGAGAAGGAAGAAAGTTGAACTAACAAAATGCAGAGAATTAATCACATTGGAAACAGTAGAAATGAAATATCTGTCAGTTCATCATTCTACCCAATCCAGGGCAGGTTGCAATGGCATAACATAAAATAATGGAAGGTCTGTATTACCAGTCCTCTCTGCACTCCGTCAGGCTTGATAGCAATGAAACTCCGCTCCATCTGAATTGTCAACCAAAAAGGTGAAGTAGTATTCATTAATAAAAATATGACAGACTGACAACTTAAAGATGTTCAAATTGTAACTTATCAAAAAGACAAAAGATGTTCAGCGGATATCAAACATAAAATCATTGGGTGGTTAGAATTACCCCAACAGCATGTGCCTCTTCATCCTGCAGCATATAAGCTACAATAAAAATGCAGAAAAGAAAAGATTTAGATAACAGAAAGAGGTTTCAGGTCAGAAACCATGCAATTAATATACAATAAATTAAAGGGAATATAGCAAGCAATTTGTTGAATATTTTCACAAAAAGATGGCTCATCAAAAGTTCACTCAGAATCAACAACTCCAATTTCAATGAAATTGGATAGAAGTGTAATGGAGAGGAGCAAGGTCCCTTGATCTTTGTCTGAGGTAAATGAGAAAGTGCATAATTGTTCCAGAAACCCTCAAAACATCAAATTAACAAATCAATAGATGTTCAACAGCCTTCTAAGCTGTTGAAAGCTTGTCATGAGATACCTAAATAAAATAAAGTAAAACTTTTGCGAAGGAGAAAGTCATAGTAAAAACCTGCTGCAGGAAGAGCTAGGGCTCCAGATATCCATCCTTTAGATGCATTTTGAGAACTACCCCTCCCATGTGATGCTAGAAAAGGCACTGTTAGTCTGAGTGAAAGTGCTGCGGCAGCAGCTCGACCTTCTACAATTGAGGAAATTTAGTAATACATAACAAATATAATCTTATATTTGCACCTATGGATAAATATTCTAAAATGAAAACACTTTACATACTTCAAAATGAACAACTAGCATCTGAATGTCTAATGAATAGTCAGCTGACAGTACATAGAAATATACAAGAATAAACAGTATAGTAAGGTAAAGAGTGCAGTGAATTTATAAACAAGACCAATATGTTGATGGATATAGCAGACAAATGTCTTGTTTAGAGGAGTGAATGAAAAAGCAAGAAAAGCTCGAATTACTGCTATCTAGAACTCAGGAAGAAAATTGGGGGGCTGGGGCTGGGGATCGGGCAGATGTAGGTAAAAAGATAACAAGAACTTAATCAAAGATAACAAGAACTTTATCAACAGTCTCATACACCGGGGAGATGCAAGTAAAAAGATAACAAGAACTTTATCAATAGTCTCATACACTTACTTTGAGCATTATAATTTATACCAAACTTTTTATAAATAAATACAGTTGAACTCTGTTCATTAAAAGGACTTGTATTCCCCATTTCCCTTTACTATTTTTCTTTAATCCTCGTAAAAGCATCTTCAAGTCATATAAATTGACGTTATATAACACATCAATTCAATAACATTAAAAAATGAAAAACTCAAACTTCCAGATACAAAAGGTTTCAGCTTTGAAACTGTATGAGGTGAATCTACTTGAAATAAGGATTTCCACAGTATTTATTATATGTGCGCATGTGTATTAATAAAAAATGACTTGAAAGTCATAGCCAAGCAAAAAAATTGAAAAGAACGAAAGTAAGAAACGAAAAAAACAATAAGAATTGTGAATTCAGGCAGGAAGACTACATCTATCAGATAGTCGGTACAAACAAAATGATGGATCTTAAAAATAAATAAATAAAACACTCTTAGCATACTAATATATTAAGGAATAAAATTTATACTAAACAAAATAGAGTATATGATAAATGAACATTTATAAACGATCATTTCAAAATGAAATTACTCTACAAAATTCATAGATAGATCGATCTTCTGAATCCCCTAAACGTAGATGAAAAACAAAAATACGTAAATCTGAACTAAATCGGAAGAGAGAGCTAGCAAGAACTACAAATTACCACTAAACATAACTTATAGATCAGTAGTTTCAAAACTTGAATTGATATACACAAAAAAAAACAAAGACATAAATGAGAGAGAAACTATATACCGGCAAAGACATGAGAAGTCTGCTTTGAAGAAGCTGAGAAGAGACCTGGCAGCTCTAGCAGCAGATCTGTAAACCTGAGAACCCATTTTCCTATAATTTTATGGCGAGAAATTTGAGAGAGAATAGAAATGGAGACAATGAGGAGGTGATGATGGTAAAGTAGAAAGTGTAAAGTGTGTGACTGAGAATATAATGAGTGATAGCTTTTTTTTATTTTTCTGATTTGCTTGTTGGTTTAGTCAAACCCTTTTTGCTGAATAGTTGGCTAAGAATCTGATCCGTTTGAAGTGGCTGCCCGTTTTTCCTTCTTTTATTATTATAACAAAAATTTTGTCAACTAAAAAAAAAGAAGATTCCATGGCAAAATTAAGATTCTCTAGCAGATTTAACTTTTTCCAATAATATGGTCTTAATACTAATATCTATGTAATTCTTAATATTATAAAAAAATATTTCAATAAAAAAAAAAATTATTTCCTTTTTGTCTGTTTATTTTATTTATACTACAACATAATAGTAGTACATGGCCATATAGTGAGTAGCACGCATTTCTATGAGGGTATCTCAACCGGGAGTGGTTAGCATGAAATTTATTTTTAAGTAAGTTGGTCAATTAGTCAATAGAATGCTGACACGTAAGCGAGAATCTATGTGTGTCAGTATTCTATGAGTTAATTGACCAATTTACCAAAAAATAAACTTCATGCTAACCGGATCCATCTCCACATGAGACAACCAAGCCAACAAACATCTTCTTACCAGTACAATTAATACATCAAAAATTGAAAAACCACATCACACAAACTAGAGGAAACTTCAAGGAACCTGCATTTAGACTTCAAACAAACAAACAAACACTGGAAATATTAAAAATCATTTAATTTCTTCCTCCATTTCATTTATTGGATCCAAACGCAGAATTAATAGTTTCAAATATAAATGAGACTGAAATACATATATTATTCCTGTTTACTTTTAATTTTTTCCTTATTTCTCAAAGCTTCTAATATCACATTTACAGAGAAATACCCTCCAATGGGTAAAACATTTCAAATGCCACTGGAAGGAAGGGAAAAAAAAACTACAAACCAGAATATCACTATATATACATAACATAATTTAACTTTTTAACACTAGAAGCTAATTAACGTCCGTCTCTTTTGAATCATCGAGAGCTAACGAGTCAGACTGCAATTTGCAATCATCTTGTAATGCCGTCAACCAAGAGTCAATCTGCAACGGAAGAAGAGGAATCAGAGGCGGGGAGAAGGTGTACAGGCCAACAAGAGACGAGTTCATATCAAACAAAGTACAAGCAAACATAGGAATTTTGACATAAGTGAATTGTCATCAATTCCATAATCTAATCTTATTGAGCCACAATCACTCAGTGAAGTAACAAGAGAGAATTTTTTGTCGATGCGTTAATTTGAAAATGTCTCCAATATTGTTACTACACTGAATTAGAATGATTCCAGTTGATTACGTGGCTCACTACCATGATTGGGTAGTGATAACATTATATCACACCAAATACTTGCTAATTATCAATCCTACAAGACCTATACATTGGCTGATGCTTTCTTAATGCTAAAGATGTACAGTTAATATACATTCAAGATCACAACTGCAGAACTAGTTCTAGTATCAAAAAGTAGGCATCAATAAATATAATCAATAATTCAAAGTAAGTGTACCTGTATTTTAGAAACACTCGAGCACTCGTATCTCAGCCCATGACAAGTTAAAATATAAAAGTTATGCCGAGATTCCCCATCTTCACGGGTAAAGCTTGGAAGACGGCCAACTTCAACAACATCAGATAATAATGTGGAGTCCTGAGGGCTCAAATCTGCCACTTAGTTCATTTACACTCATCAATAAAAAATTCACATGGTTAGGATAATAATTATGCCCACGTGTGAAAGAATGGTTATTCACTAAGTACTACATATATGAATGCAACATATGCTCTCAAATTGAAACCATATCCAGTGATACCGATCAATAGAAAAGCATGATTCATCTATGTATAACAGTAGCAACATAGAGTAATGACAGTAAACTGCAGCCAAAGGCTTCAAGCTATTACCTGTTGACAATAAATACAAGAATATACATGATCCATGAAGGACGACAAAACGTGGAAGCCAATCATCAACTTCAGTATCATCATCAATAGGAGCTGGTTCTCCAGGTAATGCTGCCCATCTCTACATAGAACATACAGGATGTTTTCAATGAAGTAGGTAGCACAAAAAAATTGGTGGTCTGAAAATCTGTACAAAGTGAAAAAAATTGAGATTGTATGCACCATTCGCATGTACAAATATCCTGAAAGACGGGTAGAACGCAAAACTTCATCAAGATGTTCCAACCTGCGAGAAAGATGAATCTCAGATGAATACAAGAGGCAACAAAAAATTTGGAGTATAAATTGAATATTACAAGAGAACAAAACCTGAGAAACATAAAATACAAAATATTAATGCATGCTTCTGTGCTTAGAACATTATTTTCACCAATTCTAAGAAAAAGAATAATAGAATTCTTGAACCTAAATATAATAATAACCATTTAAACCAACTTCAAATTTCTAAGTTCTACCCATAGTTCTACTTCCTAAGAGAAGACATGCATTATGTTACCAGCTTGAAGAGACAGTACTTCCCACTCCCTTCCTGCACCCAAAATTTGGCAGATTGACTTCATAGAACTCAGAAACTCCTCCATTCATTTTTTTTCTCTTTGATCTTCCTGACAAATAAGAGAAACTCCCCCCTTGCCTCACTTTTTTACTTCTGCCTTTCCACCATTCAGTTTCCCATGTATTCATCCCAGAAAGAAGAAGAAATGGAAACCACATATAATTAATAACAAAAAGTGCGTATTACAGTGCTCAAAGAGCAAGTACCAAGTATTACTTACTGTGCTTTTAGATGAGCTTCTCTATCCTCCAAATCAGCAAGTTCTGATCTAAGGGATTCTAATTCTGGAGCAGTTAACACAACCTGAAAATCGAAATCCCCACAATTCTCAATATAAACGAAATTGCACAACCAATTGGTAATTTGAATAAGAACGAGTTTCTCAACCTTTTCCTGACCAGATGCCCATGGTAGCCCCCGTAAACTAAAGAAATTCAACATCGATGCGGCACTTCTTAATTTTCTTCGTGCCCACACACGGCTAGGAGACTATGCTAATGCACAACAGAGAAACCAAACCGAAATAAATTCATACTATTTTACTTTCTTCCTTTTGTTTTGTATTTCAGGAGGAGATCAAAGGTTTTTTTTTTAGGTGGCGGGTTGGGGGACAAAGTATAGGTACCTCATAATCTGGTCTGGGATGTGAAACAGGGGAACTCTTCTTCTCCGAGGTATCTACACCAGATGTTGAAGCTTGAAAATGATCAGCATAAACTTCTATCCCCCTAGGACCATCACCCATGAAGCTGAAATCCACTTTGTGAGTCAATGCTCTGGCCAAAATGAAAATTGAACTCTTTAGGTCAGCATAGAGAAGTATTTCCTCTATCAAAATAGGCATATACTATCCGAAAGCCATTGCCCCTTTCATTGATCATTTATCTAGAAACTTTCTCAAGTAAAACACCCAAAAACTATCTTTGCATACTATACTTCATGAAAATATTTTTCAACAAATTTACTTAATTAAAATTTTAAGATTGAAGGGATGAATCATAGCGCTACTAAAAATCATAAAGTTGAAATCTTTTGATTCAATGAGCCACCTAGAGTAACAAACTAAATATACAAAAAGCATATAGATTAAAAAAAAATACTGCCTAAAATTCTCATAAAACCCCATAATTTAATAGTATCAAATTAAAAATTAAAAATATATATAAAAACTTCAAACGATTATGCTGAAATAATAATAATAGAAGCATCATCAACTGCTACCAAGTTAATCCTCGAACAAAAATTATAAGTGATCGTGTCAGGAGAAAGTCTAGCAAAGAATGTAAACATTATGCATATATCACAAATTTTAGAACAAATCAATGCAATTTTATGAGCAAAAACTTCAAAATTGTAACCATAACAAAACTATCCAATAGTAATTCAGTATATAAAAAAGTTAAACCAAAAAAGGCAGGTTTGAACCTGTAAAAACCGCCGCCGGAGCTAGATTGTGTGAGAGAGAGAAAGCTGAAGGGAAGTTCTTTCTTTCTTGGAAAGTCTTCGACGCGAGAGACTGAAAAAGCAACGATATGAATGGACACTAGCGTAAGTTAATTCGGAGTTGCTTAACATGCAATGACATTCTTACCCCTACTGAACTAGCAAAGAGACAATAAACACTTAGCACTTTATTATTGGTGAAAAATAAAAAAAATCCCCCAATCATTCACATATTTAACTACAAAAATAATATTCACTCTGTTCTAAAATTAAAAATACGATTTAAATTTTTAAGATTAAATAAAGATATATTAAATTTTAAAATTGTTATAAATTATAAAAATTTAAAATAAAATAAATTTTATAATTAATAATTTGTGTTATATATTATATAATTATAATAATTATTTTAATTAAAATTAAATAAATTCAATCAATTTAAAATTTAATATAACGTTGTTTGAATTATAAATTAAATTGTAATCGTTTTATAGAAATATCTAATAATTAATGAAAGTTTATTAGGTAATATATAAGAGCTGTTAATGCTAAATATATTATTTATTTTTTATTCTGTCTTGCTGATTAAGTTGATCCATAGTCAGAACATTAAAAAAAGAGCTTCACACCTCTACTTCTTCTTTGTCGCACTTGTACACAAGGTTCTTGTCATATATGAATGAGAAAATCAAAATTTAATAAAAAGATAAATGATATTTTTACATGATAAAATAATATTTTTATATGAATATTTCTATGTTAAAAGTATAATTTATCACTATTTATATAAAAATATTATATAAAAATATTATTTTTTTTATATAAAATTATCAATTTTCAATAAAAACTGCAACATTGGTTAAGTTATTGAAGCACGTCTCCGAGTGGTAACTGGTAAGGCCAAAACATGTTACATTTTTTGGTGTAGCCATAATTACAAAAAATTAAACCAAGTAACATACAAAATAACGCCGTGAAAATGATTAAATTATCTATCCAATAAACAAAGAAAAGTTTTAGTAGTGTTAGATTTAAAGTCTTTGGCCCACGAATTTGCATTACCCTTTACATTTTCTTGTTTTGCTCAAGAAACAAATAAGAGTTTGAGCGGTGACTCGGTGAGTGTAGTAGCAGAAAATACTCCCAACGTTTCAAAATAAATTAGATATACATCTTTTTTTGTCAGTTTTAAAATTAAAGATACAATTTTATTTTTAGATTATGAGATTCTTAATTTGTTATTATTTTTATAATATTATCTCTAGTGTCTCATCACCACTACTTTGATAAAATTGAATAAAATAATTTTAAATGTTCAAGTAATTTGAATGAACCTAATGAAGAAAAATTATGAATATTGAATGAAAAAAATTATTTAATAATTGACATATCTAAAACATCCGAATAACATTTTTATTATTTTACCCCTTCTAAAAAAAATTCAAATTTGTTGTAAATTTATTTTATATTACTTAATATAATAGTTAATATTGTAAAAAATAAATTAAATATAAAATACTTCATTCAACAATTATTCAACCTATTCAGCCAAAAAATTACACTTAACCATTCAACTTCCAAAAACAAACCCCTAAATTTAATCAATTTAGAGAGTGAGAGAGAGAGATTATTTTATAACTCCTCCGTCTCTTCAAAGTCCTTATTACTATTTTGGGTTCTAAACAAATAACCAAACTTTTACCCAAATTTCTATTATGCCCGTAAAAAATATCTCATACTTTTCTTATTTTAATTCTCTCTAGAGAGAGAGAGATGGAAAATTTTTCATTTATTTATTAAAAAAAACTCATTTAAAACTTTTTATTAAAAAAACTCATTTAAAGCTTTTTAGTAATAACAACTCTTACGACATGGATAAGACTTAAATTTCTATCATTATGCCATCTCAACTTGACAGCCGTGGATCCGTAATTTGTTAGGATTCATTGCCTGCACTTACCAGTTGTACAGGGGACCTGACCTCTGAGTTAAAAAACTCTCCAGCAACTACAGGAAACTGGAGTAACTGTTTTCACCAACCCCTTTTAACAAATAAGGAAATTAGAAAACCTACCAAATTTGACTCCCTTTTAGTTGATATGTATGCTTAATGGCATAAAACAAGGAATTGTGCTCATCTTTTTTGAAATTTAAAGGCTTCATCTGATACACTTAATAACATACTCACCAAACTGCAGCCGAGGATATACCTTTAGACATCTTTCAATCCCTCCCCTTGTGACAGCCTAGCATAGCATATACAAGATCTCTCATCACTGCAAACAAACAAAATTGACTAAAAGGGAACATTAGTTTCAAATTTTTAGAAAAGAAACCCAAAAACCAAGGAGCAGCTCACATAAGTACCTAATACCGGCTGCCTTTTATATTCATTTCTCTTGTATACCTGGTTTGTGTAAATGTTCGACATGATTGAAAATATCACCATTTATCGTGAAAAAAGTACCTAAATACTCCAGTAATCACCTCAGCAAAGTTGGACCAATAATTCATGGAAACAAATGACAAGGCCTTTTTTATCCCCATTCCAGAAACAAAAGACCTCATTTCAGATATTGAAAACAGTAATCCATGGAAAAACAGTAGAAAACTTAGATACTTTATTAATCAACTAAAATGAGAGAGCACATATCATAAGATAGAACGAACGGCATTTCAAAAAGCTCAAGGAAAAATAAAATTGTCTCAATGTGTACTTTCAGGAGAATGATGTATCCGACTTAAATTTACTGACCCAGACTCGATCAACTCTGGCATCACTGCCTCACATGCCCCAGAAGACACATCAGAAAAAAGCAAGGGATCACACTTATTTTCAATCAACTTCTTCCCCTCATTGTTGGGAGAATGACTGCCTCCAGGACTGCCTGAATGCTTCATCTCTTCAAGGTTACGGGGTAAAAGAGTGTCAGACTGCTCTACATCTTTCAGGGAGGAAGATTTATCCTCCACGATAACATTCACTACCTCCTGTGCGGGAACTGGATCCACCTCCATTCCTGTCACATTCAGCATAGAAACCTGTTCCTCTGATACCACCAGAGTTTTGGTCACACCTGGCTTATCCAACTTTTGCCAGGCAGTCGTTGGACATGCTTCTACCTCCTGTAAATCACTTGACATGTCAACATCCTCGTTATAATCTGGGACTGCACTCTCTGCCTCTTGCGCATCACTACACGAAGCAAGCCCCCCAGGTTTATCATCATTTGAAGCAGCTTTCTCAGTATCATATGTTTGAACAACCTCGAGGCTCTCCAAGTTGGAAGATACTACTTTCTCCCGATTTATGGCTCCAATTTCTTCCCTCTGCTTCTTATAAATAGACATGGCTTTCTGCAAGTTGAAACAAAACATATAAAAATAATCATGAAAGATCTATTCAACTTTGCAAAATCCTTGACAGTATTCTTAGTCATTTGTTTATAAGAGATAATAATCAGATACATGAAGGGGGAAATATTATAAACTCAAACACACAATTCCAAGTATATTATTAACACATTTAAACATTTAAATAAAAATTCCATAGGGCAAACAGATAGTTGAACTCTAGAAGCATTTCCAACCCACTTTAACCGCTCAAAACTGCAAGGACTAACTACGCACAAATAAATATACTTTAAAAAAACACATGTAAATGACTAATTAGCTTCTCCAACAAGTAGAGGGGAAATGTCAAAGCCACCCCAGACCACCAACAATGAAGTTGTGATGATGATGGTCAACCTCTTCGAAAATAACAAAAAATTATTAAGCAATTACCACATGAAACTTCAAAGTACAAACTAGGAAACCAAACACATCTACCAAGGACTTAACTTTTGTTAGGGGCTAGACAGTAACATGGAGCAGGAACAAGGAATAATGGACTTTACTATAGTCAATATAATAATAAATGGCCATATCTCAAATTAAAAAAAAATACTCCGTCCGTCCAATTTTACTTGTCCTAGTTTGAAAATACACATGCCTACTAAGAAAACAAAATTATCCCTAAATTACCCATCTTAACTACTCTATTATCATCTTGTTTGTTTTAATTAATCTCCTAACTCTTTCTTTCTTTTCTTGGAATAATAAAATATAGAGCAGATGGATGGAGGGGTGGGTGGGTGGTGGGGAGTGTGGTGTGCTTCCAATGTCAAAGTTAGTAGTGTTACTTTTTCTAATGTATGTCTTGTTGTTTTCAATGAAATTTTTTAATAAAGTTAAATGAGGCTAGTATTGAAAAAATAAGGTCAAAAATAGTATTAAAATGGAAAGAGGACAAATAGAGTTGGACAAACCAGAAAGGAAATTAGGACAAGAAAACTTGGACAGAGGGAGTATATTTTGTCAAAGGTGAAGAACATTCACATCCTAAAAGTTAATTACCTGAAAAACAGAATCATTTATTGCAGCAAAAAGTGAATCACTCGAAATTTTATCAGCAACTTTGGCTTCAAAAACCTCCTGTAATAGGATTATAGAAACGGAAAAATATAATTAGAAAGAAGTAAAATATACTGAACGATGCAAAGAAAGATCCGGCACAAATTATAGAGTAATGACATCTATACCTCAAAATATAAAATCTTGGAATTATCCTCATCTGCTAGTGTGTTCTTGTCCATATCCATCAAGTTAGTAAACTGATCGTACAACTCAGGTTGGATAAGATCTGTCGAAATATCAAGCTTGGACAGATAAACATGGTAAGGACAAACATCATCCTTCACTGACATCATCGAAATCTCACGATTCTCCTCAGGAGTATTCTTGGGAGCTTCAGAAATATTATCAAGAGCATCACTGGACTGGATGTCAAAGTTATCTGCTTGAAGATTTGGTTGATTTTGTTCAATATGCGCTTGCTGAACTGATTGGCCAGACAAAACTTCATCAGCCTTTAGACAAGATAAATCCTCTTTTTGGGAAGCATTATTCATGTCTGCGCTCAACCCACTGTTCTTCCCCTTCCACATGTCTCCACTTGTATCCCACCCTCGATTGCTCATCTGAGTTCTGTTTTGGTCCCAATCTAATCTCCCATAAACACGAGTCTCATCACCAAAGACAGCATTATTTGCATCCCATCCATGTTCATCCACTGGATTGCGCCAACTAAGTGGACGCCCAAGGCCAGAAAATCGGTCAGTATCAGGCATGTGGTAAGGAAGAGTGTGGTTCATATCCATTGTAGGTCTAACAGTAAATATTGGCGGAGCAGGAAACTGCTGCATCACTGGATGAAAACCTACAGGAGGTGGACCGTGCTGAAAAGGTATGAAACCATTTGCCACAGGGGAAGGCCAGTTTGGTACACCTTTCCAAGTATTTCCTTGGGGTCTTCCCATGTTAGAATCACCAATTCTCCTGTGACGGTTGTTTGACCTGCCTCTATTGTCATCTTCTAAAGTACCAAAAACTGAAGAACTGTCTACTCCTGTCCTGAACGGAGGAGGAGGAGGAGGAGGAGGAGGAAGATGGGACCTGGAATTTCCAGAAAAGATACTATTTCTATTGAAAGGCGACGAAACAGATAAATTATCTCCATCAACTTGGGAAGGCTCATCTACTGGATGTGTCTCTATAGGCAACTCTCGACTTCCTTTTCCTTCCCTACCAGAAAAATCTCTGGAACCGCCACTCCTCTGCCCAGATTCTTCAACTTCAAGAGTCCGCCTAATATCTGATCTATTTAAATGTCTCTGTTCCATACTGGTTGATGATGGGGATTTATTTACCATTCGCAAGGGTGAAGCACAGGCATCTAACCTCGGACGCCTATCAGCAGATAATTCACCAATTTGGATGTCATCCTTTTGAACGGATTTTTCCATTGACTGAGATGAAGACATTTTTTCAGTTAATCCAGCACCAGTAAACTCCCTACTAGAGCTTACATTATGCCGAACCCTCTCTTCAAAACCATAGTCTCTGTACTTTGATTCTTCAGGCTTTGAAACTCTAAAAAAAACAAAAGGACACAGAATGGTTGTTAAACTCAATTTAGCTACATAATGTAAAAGATAATCCATTAACTGAAAGTGTAGTATATTTAAAGAAGACAACAGAACTATTCGAGCAAAAATAGATATTACATGAGCACTGAGCAGAGTAAGAAATCCCCTTCCCCTTCTTAAAATATTTTAAAAGAAGCTTAATGATTGTTTATTTTTTACGCTAATTCAGCTGTACCCCAAATCCAAACCACGCACTGACAACTATGATGCACAGACATCATCAATATTACACTGACAAGCATTTCTGAATTCAATTCAAATGCAAAGGTCCAATTGCAGAATTTCTGAAGTTTCTTTAGATGCCTCAACCCATAAAAGAGAACGTCTCTAAGGCACATAAAGTTGATTTTCATAGCTACCGAAGGACGTTCTGTTGAAGCATGCCACGTGAGATAAAAACTATTCAATACAATGTTTTATGCATAAAGAGGAGGACAGCAGTTTCTTGATCAACAGTCTCCCAACCGGCAAGATAAAAGTAAAATAAAAAACAACTAAAAAACAAGATTATCAATATCCAAATACCAGAAATGCTAAAAATTCAAGAATATGCAATGGACATGCCTGTAAAGATCTCTTGCAGCATGAGTGCTGGAACTAGGGGAACTCCTACGACGGATGTGGTTCAGAGTTATATCTACATCTGTATTGCGAGAATTAGACCTTCCTCTATCTGTAACTAAGTCTACTTTACTGCTGCTTATAGATCTCTTCTCTGTATCAGAATGTTGCTCTTTTGTACTTCGAGATATAACATCACTATGGCCTTCATTATCATTGGCTCTTCTCCTACCCTTATCTTCTTTGTATCTGGTAACTCGATCATTGTAAATGGGACTGATATATCACATTGCTGATTTCCTATAATTAAGATCTGCAACATTGATTTCATCCCTCGAACGCTTCATATCAGATTCACTGGTGCGATCTCTTGAGGTGTGCTCGTCCCTGTACTTAATATCCCGAGCTCTCTTGTCTCTTTCACTGTCGTTTTTTTGCTTGGCATATCTGTGTTTACTGTCTCTATCAACATCTTCCCGAAGCTTTTCTTCCTTGTGTCTATTATCTTTATCATCTTCCCTATACTTTTCATCCCTGTGGTGCCTATCATCTTTATTACCATGTTCGAGATACTTATCCTCTCTGCATCTAGTATCTCTGTCACCATCTTCACGATATTTATCTCGGTCACCATCGTGTCTATTATCCCTATCAATATCTTCACGATACTTATCATCCCTGCGTCTAATATCTTTTTCACCATCTTCTCGAAATTTGACATCCCAGTATCTACTATCCTTATTCCCACCCTCTCGATATTTATCCTCCCTATGTCTATTGTCTTTCTCACCATCTTCCTGGTACTTATCTCCATGCCTTTCAACTTTTTGCCTTTCATCCTTGTGCCTTGCATCCTTGGAGCGGTCACCCCTGGAAGACCGTTTATCATCAGAATGTCTTACATCATCTTGATACTTATCCTTATCAATAGAGCCATCTCCTCTCCTCCTTACCCTTTTCTCAAGTTCCTTCTCTAGCTCAGGATTCCTTAGTTCATCTTGTATTGGCCACTCTGTAAAAGAATTCATTATACACCATAAGATAAAAGAAAAGATTGACTAATCATAAGATCAATAAAATTAAAAATAAAACTAAAAAGTATGATATGTAGGTCAAAATCTAGTAACGAGTATAGAATGAAACACAATTAGCATAACTGTACAGCAAGTATTAGATCCACAATTCTGACACCCAGTCTAAAATTATTGAATCCATGAAAATAAAAGTGGTTGAGTATAGATTTGGTTGCCAAGATAAAATAGCATCCATTGCCTACCGGAAACAATGGTAACTGATAAATGAGAAATCATTCGGCTTTGGTTGCTTCTAAAAGCTTAAAACTTGGTAATAGGTATTCCTAGTATTAGAATGGGTATAGTTTATTTGAACAGACTCATATATACGTGTATATATGTATATATTTATATATATATATGAGAAAATAATTAATGTCCCAAGCAGTAAAGCACACACATTAGTACAATTATGTGTTCTTCAATAGAAAATCCCTGAAGCAAAATGCTCGTAACCACCACTATCAAAACTCAAAACTCAAAACTCCTAAAGGTAGAACTAAAAGAAACGTCAATGTATAGGATAAATTTCTGCACTACGAAAAAGGAACATCCTAAGTGAGTAGTAAGAGGGAAAAGATCTGAAAATTCAGATCTACTGCAATAATAACCTTGTGGTATAAAGTTTAGAAGCAAAGTGACCACAAGTAGCTTTGAGGAAGTGAAAGATATGGAGAAGAAAGGCTTGTATTAATCTTTATGTTAGATGCCAACAGTTATCAATCCTGTATGGGGGGATCCATTTACTTAGATACAAACTGAATTCAATGGTAAATGTAACATACATAACCTTTGAGAACTTCATAGACATAGATCCCTTAATTAAATGCCTTCCTTCTATAATAATCCTTCAATTTATCAAGACAGTTGTCTTTAAACTTAGCCTTGATTTGTTCTCTCATGTACTGTAGTCCATATTCCTTGATTTGTTCTCTCGATATTCAAATTCTGAGCTATTCGACAAAAGTATGTTTTATCCAGAACACAACAATAAATGAAAAATATTCAAGTGAGCCAAGCAGCATACAAACAATGACACATAACTAAACCACAATTATCCACTATCAAATTTCTAAAACAAAGAAATGGGCACATGATACCTCAAGATAGAAATTGCAACACCAAACTACAGTTGTATCAAACTGTTATAAACATAAAACCAAACAACTTACCACTGAAAATTTGAAGCCCTCAGAAACCTCATTACACCCTTGACCTATCAAAACTGAAACCCTAAAAAAAATTCAGAAGGAGAACAACATCCTTCCATAGCCATAATTTTCAACAACAAAAAACCCTTACATTACCGTACAAAAAACTTGTCCTCAATCATTTATGCTATCCCATCAAATTCCCAATAATCACCCAGTGTATCATTTACACAAATAACACAATGCCTGAATTCTCCACATCTTTGTTTCCTCAAAATTCCATAATACATACTTCCTTAAATTCTTCACCAAAACCCTTAAACAATCACTTCCAATATGTACAATCTTCCATTGACTTAATGCTTTATCTTTTATAATACAAAAACTTATGTTATTGTCTAAGCATAACAGAAAGCATAGCACTAAATAAAACCTATTTATTCAACCTATAAGGTTTCACATAAACCACATTTTCCCCATGTAAACAGGGTTCAGCAGAGAAAAATTAGAACTTTAATCAGGAATTTAAGACTACTGTTATTACTGCTACCACTTCAATACACTAACAATATTCACATATATGTGGATACCATCCGCAACAATAAAGTTTCCCTTACCAGCATTTTCTTTACCTCGTTTGCTCTGCCGTTCTTCCATAAGATCCAGAGAATGCAATCCCTGCTTCCTCGGCACTTCCACATCCTTAGCATCCTGCAACTTTTTCTCCTTATCCGCCCCGCCACGGTCTTTCTCCTTAATTTCCCTAAACTCTTTCTTCCCAGAATCCTTTTCAGACTTTCGCTTCGAGTCAGCCCTGCTACCGCCCTTGCTCTCCTCCTTTTCCGTATCATCTTTCTTCTCACTAGCACTATCATGCCTCCTACTACTCCTACTCTTGGAATCCACAGAAGCCTTCAATTCCTTTGATTTCAAATTCTCTGCCTTAACTTCCTTATCCATAACTAAACCGTCACTTCGCTCATCCCCACCGGCATTCCACCTATCACTCCCCCCACCTTCTGCCTTCTCCTTCCGCCGCTTCGGAACAACATTCTCATCCGCCAAGTCACCGTTACCATGACCAGACTGATCTTTACCATCTCTTGACTGTGAACTAAATTTACGCTTCTTACCTGATGATAAATCCTTAGAAACCCTAACCGATACGTCATCCTTACAGTTTCTATCTTTCACCTTCACATCGTCCTCATCAGAATCCGAGTATTCCTTAACCTTTTGCTTATGCGATTTACTCCGTGAACTTCGCGGCATCGCAAAAACCACAAATTCCAAACCCGGGTCAAAGCCTTGACGGAATCCAAAATTCGCCGGAAACTAACCGCTGAGTTGAATTTGAGAAAACAACAACGGCCAGCCAAGATCACCGTTTCTGGACGAGATCGATATATTTATGAGAGAAAATTGAAATCTGAGAAAATTTTGTAGAGGGATTGGAGGCGATGGTTTGATGTTGGTGCGAAACAAAAATGTGAATCCTATTGACGGATATTAGTGTTTATGACTGAAATGCCCTTTGAAGTGTGTGATAATTACGCCGAGACTTTTGTTGCGTTGTCTGTTTGGTTGGAGGGTCACACGGAGGAGAGAGAGAGAGGGGGCCTTTATATTTGAAGAAGAGGAGAGGAGCGATGTTTTTTTTGAATAGGGATAAAAGAGTGGGTAAAATTCATAAATATTTGAATGAAAATATATTTGAGTTTATTACGGAAATTCTAATGAGATAAGTACGTACGTTATTGCTTTTTTATTTCAATTAAATTAAATAAATAAGGGCTAAGTCGAATTAATTATGTTCAATTCAACTCTGCGAAATTTACTTCAATATAATTAACACGTGTTCACAACTTTAATTTATTAATATTATTAAGTATTAAAAAATGGGATAAGATAGATGAATAAGATTGAATCTTAAAAATTCGATTGGACATATTATAGAAACGTCCACCTACTTCACCCTTTCTTTTTCTTAAACCCTGATTTGGGGATACATTATTATTATTATTAAGGGATTGATATTTTTACAAGTACAAAAATTTATCTGGCCTACTTGCTTTCAAGTAATCCATCCCTTGTACTTATTTAACAAAACAATATTTATAGATCAGTCGGTTCTTGTATACTAAAATAGAGTAAGAAAAAGACAAATTAATGGATAGAAGGAAGGAAGGACTATCATCAACAAACAGCCGTGTGGACAGAATTAGCAGGCAAATATTTCCATTCGGTCTTTGTATTTGGACTATTCTCCCCTCCCTCCCTCCCTCCCTCCCTCCCTCCCTCCCATCCCATGGCTTCTTCCATCAATCTCCCAAGCCTTAAAGTCCCCCTCCTCCTTTACAAATCCCACTTTCTTGGCCCAATCAAACTTGGCCATAAACCATTTCTCACAACTCCAAAACCAGGATCAGCCATTTTTGCCAAATTCAATCTCTCAGAAATTCTGGGAGGCAGAGGTCTATGCAATGGTGAAGAAGGTCTTCAACAAGAACTGAAAAAACCAATCTCTCAAGAATCATCCACATTCATCATCTCCAGCACTCAAGAAAAGTCAGCAATATCAACTCTTGAGAGCATCCCAGAGGATGGCTTTGAAAAGGAATTATTAGGACTTACCGGTGGATTTCCAGGTGGTGAAAAGGGTCTGAAACAATTCATTGACAAAAACCACCCAAAAAATCTCTGGCTGAGGAATTAGTCCCAGTTGGGTTCAATCAGAGCTTGACCAAGAAACCAAAACCGCCTGTATTTCCATTACTAATGCCCGGTATGATTGCAATTGTGAAGAACCAAAACAGTCCATATTATATGTACTGTGGCATTGTACAGAGAATCACTGATGGAAAGGCTGGGGTTCTCTTTGAAGGAGGGAATTGGGATAGATTGATCACTTTCAAGCTCAATGAGCTTGAACGCCGTGAGAAGGGACCTCCAATGGTTAGTCCTCGTTCGGTTGTACTTGAATCCATGATACAACAGGATTCTAAATAATTCTGCTTAATTTCTAAGTTGATGTTCTGTTGTATATACAGTCAAAATGCTTTTAAATGCAGATTGCAAGGCCATGGATAAATGAATGTAACATTTATTGTCTATAGTTCAAGTTAGCATAGCTTGTACACTAAACAGAGCATGTATTCTGGTTTGTAAATCCTAGATGTTCAAATGCAACACCTCGAGTTAAGCTTCTCAAATAGGTTCAAAAACTGATTTGCATATAATGAACCCTGCAAAAGAAGATGCTTTCCCTTTCATGCCTAGAAATTTTCAAACACATCTGTGAAATTTTATGCAAGAAGTAATTAGTTATTGTAAAACCAATCCTATATTATTTGCAAGGGTAGACAGACCATTCCAAATTAAAACCACAAGCCAAAATCACACCATTATATTGATGCCTGGATTATAAACTTAGTTGACGATGAAATTCAGACAAGTATTACAAATTTCAGCAATCTATAAACCAAAAGCTGTGCGAATGAATAGGAGGAAAGTTTTGCAATGAATGAAAAAACAAATATAAGAAAATTGGTCTTGTTATTATGATCATTCTATTCCACCATAAATTTCAAAGGACACTATTATATGGTATAGAATGGAGAAGTAAAATTTCACGTCTTCATATTCCTCTCCCTTCTAAATTTCATTCACAAACAAAAGAAGCCAATTCTGATAATCCCATAATAATCTCCAGAGATACAACAATTATTTTTTTCGTAGCAAGTGGTCTTTAGACACTTCTTAAACAAAGGAAAGTAAACATAAAGCCAAGGAATGGTTGAACCTCGCCGTACAGGGCTCTATCAAAAATTCAGATACAGCCACCCAACTGCAAACAATAGTCACAAAACAAAAGGTTAGTAAATCATAAATTAAATGATAGAAGACCAAGACTCCAAACATCACTTGAATTTAGTGCACATGGAGTGAGATCGGATGTATGACTGCTCATCTTAATACTTGGATGTCATAACCTCAAGACACAACCATGATCACTTAGTGAACCAAAAATATTCAACCTGTTTTATTGGCAGGTTTTTGTTTTTGATAGATAACAAGGTATATTTGCAGTTTTTCATACAAAGGAGAAACAAATAACAAAAAAGAAAGAACAGAAGTAGAGGATAACGTGTCATGCACAGGCAGCAGGCTTAACTAACATACACTTTCATAAGGGATAGGGCCCTAGAAGGGAAAAAGAGAGTATAATTTACAAAAAAAAAAAATCATAATATGAGGAATGTAACATAATTAAATCAACCATAAAGAGGAGAAGAGGAGAAGAGTTCCACATGTACAGCGAATCAGGCATAAAGGAATCATGAACTTTATTCCTCATGGTAATGATAATAGTATGCCTGTATTTGATATGCGAGCTCAACAGTACAGTTTTAATAATATGTCAAGTTTGTTTAGTCCGATCAGCATCTTTTTCCCCAGTTTATTATATAAAGTGTAAGATAAGCCATCAAACACTTGATTACAGAGTTGAGGTGCAGTCTAGAACATAATTTTTATTTAATCAAAAGATGGCCTTTTAGCGTTAATATACTCTAATTAAACATACATACCAAAATAGACTCAATCTCCTCTTGTGACAATGGCGCTTCTTTTGGGCTGAAGAGAAGCTTTTCCTCCTCCAGTCGTGTTTGATGAGCTAGACCTTGAGAAAAAAGTCTGAGGAACATCACCTGCCACAGATTTAGCTTGATGCTGGGATGTGGAATCTGCAAAAGAATCACATGATTACTTAGGTAGCATAAAAAAAGATTTATACAAAGATTTGGCCCAACTGTCAAGGATCAGCTAATGAATCTGTTTTTTCCATTACACTCCGTTCGGGTCCTTAGGTTAGTTAAAGCACAAGCTAAAAAAGATTTTATAAATAAACCATGAGGACAATTATTTTGAATTTTGGGTTTGGTATATTCATAAGACTCCAAAACAATAAAGCATACAACAACATTAGCTATCTCTGTTTCAAAATATAAGATCACTTGCCTTTGTATTATATTTGGAAAAAGGGAGTATAAAAATATGCTATAAGATAAGCTCGTTTTATGCAACGCCATATTATAGTAACGTTTTAACATAAATTTGAACTTTGATCAATTGTTGGGAATACATGAGAAGAAAATGAGGCACGGTACAATTAGTAGCAATACAATTCGTAACTAGGTTTCTCACCCTACTTATGGTTCAACATGTTGCCTAATTAAGAAAAAAAGTAACCAAATTTATATCAACAACAAGATAGGGGGCACAAGTAATGTATGATATCTGCAGTCTACTGTACTTTTAACCCATTTGTAGAAAATTCCTTTTCCCTATTGTGCCATGGTATCTCTCAGATGTAAGGCTCTCCTAATGCACAAGTGGAAACATCTTAGAAGAGAAGAGATGGAATCAACACCCTCCACATTACAGGTTAGAAGAACTACAGTTAGAAAAACAAATGAAAAAACTTCTTTGAAATAAATATTAAATAATAGCAAAAAATGGGAGAAGAAATATTTCAATAAGCAAACCTTTAATATGCAAAATTGTCTATCAACACAAACAACATCAAAGTGTGAGATACACCCCAGAACCTTAGCTGCAAGACCCAGAAATTATTGAGACAATTGGCCAAATAGGTTGACATACCCCTATGTATATGATGACACAAAGCATCACACAACAATTGTATCTACCATCAATATTTCCAGATTTATGAAGCAGACAATTAATTCTTTTTCAGTGTTAGCGATGGGGGAAAAGGGAGTAATTTATAATTCACAAGTTGATGAAGAGATTGACAATCAAAAACAATGTTGGTTCCAGGGTAAGCATGAAATTCTGGATTACCTACAGATTACATAACATCTTTAAAAATGAAAAAAGAACAAAAAAAAATCCTGACCAGCCACAATCCCCTATAGCACACTGCAGTATCAATTTTTTCCAACTACAGATTTCTCCTACTGATAATATATTAAGAAAAATTCAGATTTGATAGTTTAATGCATCATCCTAGTTAAGGCACGTGCATCCCAAACCAGAGCCCCTCCAAAAAAACTATTACTTAGGCTAATTATTAATAGATGATAGATGTGTAGAAAATTGTGTAAATTCAGCATGTACATGAACGATAATTAATCGGGTGGAAGGGAAAAGAAACCTGAGGGTTTTGGATGTCGCTGAGGAAATTTGATGCGGGAATTCTCTTCATCACCTGCGCGCCACCCATCTCTCTCTCTCTCTTGAAAAATGTTAAGCTTTGTTGTTGGTTGTTGCCTTAATGGCCAAAATGAAAGATCTGAATGTTAAGCTTGGCTGTTGGACTTCTTGTGTAATGATGATGACCTTGGGCCTTATTGTAACCATAGCCTCGTAAATATAGTCCAGTTTCCTTGGTTTAGGGCCTTCTGGATTAAAGCCCATCAACAGATTTTAGAGAGAATTACTACTACCTGATAAAGAAAGCTGACCTAGTATAACTTGGTCATTCATTTTTCTCACAACTCAAGTAAAACTTAGTGACCCTTCTTTCACTAGTCATGCATTTTTCTAGAAATGTATACATAAAATCAAGGAGAAATTAGATTGATCGATCGATGGGGATGGTGGAATCATCACATCTTGACCTCGGCTGATTATAGAAAATACATTCAAACCATTTTTTCCATCCAGTTTTCACCACTGTAGCTAGGTAGCTAGCTAGTGAAAATTACTACATGTATATATAACAACAGCAGCATTGAAGAGGAAGAGGGCAATATTTCACTATACATGTTGTTGTATTTTGCCACATGTTGTTGTATTTTGTACAATATATGGCATGCTTATTCTTCGATCCTATTAAATCTATCTTTAAAATGAAAAAAGAGAGCAGTAGATACTGATGGAGTCCTCATTTCAACCACATAAAAAACCCCAAAAGGATGATTGCAGTTGAACAACTCAACAGTACTTAATCTAATTAAAAAGCTACCCATGCAAATAAGTAGATATATAATTACAAAGCTGGGCATGATCACCCATATAAAAAATTTGGTACAAAAATATTGTAATTTAAAGATTCATATGTATATAGTGTAGATCTGTCCGTCCATGTCAATAATAACTTCATTCAGGGCTCTCCATAATACTTTCCAAAGCAGGTTTCCAGCTAACAACTTTCCCTCTCAAGTTGTCTGTTAATTCTCCCATTAATTTTCCTCTGCATCTCTCTATTTCTGCCAATACATCCTTTAAGCAGCTGCTTTTTCCACTTGCATTATCCTCCTCGGCCTCCTCCAGCTGAAAAACAAGCCACTCCAATTCCTCTCTTGTCAAAACCACTTTAATCCTCATCACTTTCCTTTTTTCATCTTCTTCTAAATCTTCTTCTTGCTTCTGTTGATCATCATGCTCCTCTTGCTTTGTAGTATCTATTTCCTCTTGCCCAATTAATGCACGTCTCCATGCAATTTCCCATGATTAATTAATTTCCCAAAGGTAGTAGAATGAATGAATGTCTGGCTTTTATAAAATCTAGAGAGAGATGGGTGGGGTGGAATAGTAATTAATTAGGCAGGCTAATTGGAATTTGGAAGCGTCAACTGCTGCATGTGATGGGTGGGGATGAGTGAGGGTATTTATAGATGAATCAATGCATTAAATAATTTATTTTTTACCTGGTCCATATTTTTTGTAGTATTGAAATTTCTACTTGACAAACTCACCATAAGGCATCAAACACGTGTCCAAGTAAAATGGTGCAAGTCCATGCTAGTGTTGGGAGTGGTTTACGTCGTATTAATCGATCGTCTGATGTTAACGCACGCACTTGGTCGAGAAATAATCTCTCTCTGCGTGTTAGTCTTTGTAATCGACTTAACTTACTAACTTACTAAGTTAGTTTAAGTTAACTTTATGGTAATCGGATCCGCTTAATTTTAAGATTGTGATACCTGAGAAGGTATAAAATTTAGGGTTGGTCGATGATGCTAGGATTTGGTGTGCATTAGTTTTAATTATTTGAATTTTAAATGTTATTGTAGGTATGAATTAAATAAATTGTGTTTAAAATGCGTTTGAACTTTCAAACCGTATATAAACATTCACTTACTTCCTCCATTACAAAAATCATAACAAACTTGCACTAATATAATCGAGAAAATATGAGCATTGTTGATTCATCACCAAGACAAATTACTGAAGTTGTAGGCATGCATTAATGCATGGAATCTCCTATCCCTGAGGTGCTTATTAGCCTTTGTTCGATCGGCTAATCCAACAGTACCAAAGATTAAATATGACGGCCTGATAGAAGTATATTTTTTCTTATAGCTGCTATTAGTTTTCTCGAATATAGATAGATAAATAAAAAATAAAATAATAATTTAAAAAAACTGATATTTTCATATAATATTTTTTTTACGTGAGCATACAATAACTTTTACCTTTATATACGTGAAAATATTATTAAAAATAAATGTGGGGTGACATGTTTAATTTAATGCATGAAATTTGTTTGAAGTCATATCACGTGTAAACGCATATTGCCAGCATCTAATGCCAACAAATTAGAGGTGAGATTGCAGTCCCATTATTGTCCTGTCCTGCATCAATAATCAATAATCATAATAGTAGTAATTATTAACGAAGTTATAAAGTGACTAGTGTTCA
This sequence comes from Panax ginseng, assembly GCA_020205605.1. Lineage (NCBI taxonomy): Eukaryota > Viridiplantae > Streptophyta > Magnoliopsida > Apiales > Araliaceae > Panax > Panax ginseng. The sequence continues at coordinate 1,357,153 of CM035128.1, forward strand.
AACTCCAAACAACCTACCCCCATTGAATATAGTACGAGTTTATGCCATATAACCGACATGAGTAGTATATTTTAAATTTATAAGTTATTTTAGATTATTTTTAATAACAACATTTAGTTAATTTAATAACCTGATCGTATAATAAGTATTTGAATATACCATGAATACTTCATCCGTCCCTTAATATAAAATATTTTAGATAAGAGTTTTTGTTCATTAATATAAGTCATTTTAGAATTTTAAGTAAATATTAATTGTTTAGTTTCTAATATTACTCAAAGTATTAAATATAATTTTGGTTCTCTCACTATTCTTTGCTCAATAAATAATATTCTCTTTTTCCAATACAATGACAATATAGACAATTAATATTATATTTAATGTTATACAATTATTTTTTTAATACTCGTGCACAATTCTAAAACAACTTATATTAAGGGAAAGAGTGAGTACTACCTCCGTTCCTTAATATAGGTCGTTTTAAAAAAATATTTTTGTTTTTAAATATAAGTCGTTTGAGAATTTCAAGTAAGTATTAATTGTTTAGTTTCCAATATTACCCCAAATAATAAATATAACTTTCGATCTCTCACTATTTTTTGACCAATAAATAATACTCTTTTTTTAATACATGGGTAATATAGACAATTGATAGTATATTTAATGTTTTACTATCATTTACTTAATACTTGTGCACAACTCTAAAATTACCTATATTAAGAAACGGAGATAGTATTATTTAAGAATTTTAACCTTAAGGTTATTGTGTGACGCCCCCAAAATAGATATATATCACCCATCTTGAGTCGCCAGATACATGGTACAAAATACAAATACAACTTAATTATACAAACGTCGTGTAAGAATACAACAAAACATAGCTAAGAGTTTTAATAAGATTATTGTCATCTAGACAATATCCACACTCAATTGAGTCATCATTATATTTATTGATACATTATTTAACAGAATAGTGAGGACTACTAATACTATCATCTGAACCATCACTCCATTTCCGACTAAATCCCACTATATTCTCATTTCAAGAGAGAATGGTGAAAAGAAAGGGTGAGCTCAACTAGCCCAATAAGAAATATTATGACTAAGATAATGCAGAATAAATTATCATTAGCCTTCAACAATGTTAAACTGATAAAATACAATAGACATCAAGTTTAACTGCAGCAGAACAAACAATTCATTAAAAGAGTCAAGTAGAGAATAAAATCTACTATCTTTTATGATTTAAAATTTTTTTCATCACTTTTATCGCCGACTTCGACAATAAATAATCCACATCATCAATTCATCCCCGCACTACGGGCCGGATATTATTTAAGTATCACGACCACGAATTATCCATGCATTACGGGCCAAAGATAATTGTGTTTTCATCAACGGTCCTGGTCATGCCATAAAATAATTCATCTTTGCACCATTGGCCGAAGAGAATCCATAGCCATAATCATACCAAAAACTGTCCATCAATGAACTACGAGCCAATGAGAATTTTTTCCACATCATTTGTAACATTACTTCGTGATTATACCAGAATAATCCCCGATCGTAATCATACCAAGTCCATCATACACTACAAAGCCACAAATGACTTTCAATAAAATATAACATGAGGATGATGACAATGATATAAGAATTCAATAAAACAAGTTCAAGAATTAAATTATCTAGGAACTAATAACGTCCAAATTGTCAACATGATACTTTTTTGTGGAAGTAAAATTCAAGAATGCTTTCGTAAGTATAATTCCATGAAAAGATCTTGGATGAAGCGCAAATATCAAGGATATTCCACTAATTTCATGGAGTATAAAGTCAAAACTTTAATCAATGAGTATAATAAAGAATGAAATAACAAAAGAAATCACCATGCATGCGGTTACTTGGCATAGGCGAGTTATTAACAACAAAATAATAAATAATCGGAACCGTGTCAGGCGTAATACGCACAAGCTGATGTTCCAATGAATAATAAAAAATGGAATAACAATGAAAATCACCATGCATTCGGTGATTGTGATGATGCATTATTCCAATGTAATAATAAATAATCTGGAACGGTCCCAAGCGTAAACGCATGCATGATGGATATTCCAATGAGAATAATAAAGAATGTAATAACAACAGAAATCACCATGCATGCGGTACTTGCGCGTGGCGAGTTATTCCAACAGAATAATAAATAACGGAACCAGTCCTGGTGTAGATCATACATGACGGGATATTCCGGCGTAATAATAAAGAACGGATAATAACAGAATTTCACCATGTATGCGGTACTTGATGTACAAGTTATTCAACATAATAATAAGGAATGGAATAATGTAAGAATTTCACCAAGTATAGGGTAGTCCGCGTATACAGGTTATTCCAACAGAATAATAAACAATGGAATAACAGAAGAATTTCATCAAGTATAGGGTAAACCGCGTTTACAGGTTATTCCAACAGAATAATAAAGAATGGAATAACAGAAATTCTCTTCATAAATATGAAAAAAAAAAATACCCCTTAACTTTGAAAGAAGAGTATTCCGACTAGTAAGGCGAGGATATACTCGAAGAAAACTTGCACTACGCTCAAAGTTTTCTTAAACTCTAAAGAAATACGCTCGAGATTACAGAAGAAGAACTCTTTCTATAGTTTCTCATGCAGAGAGTTTCAAAGTGAATTAAGTGAAATAATGAAGGAATGAGCTTCTACTTATAAGAATGAATGGTGAATAATAATTAATCCATGAACCGATCCAGATTGATTTTCTTTTTTTAAACAGATTTCAGTTTGATTTAATAAAATATTCTAATAAAATAAAATCTTTTAAATATAATATATTCTATTTATTGTCTAATAAAACAAATAACTTTATAAAAGTATTACATTTTTTATATAAAAATTTTTACTATGCAAAAACACTATCTTGAGTTTTATGCAATACTATTCATAATAAAATATAATATATTCTAATTATTGTCTAATAAAATAAATAATTTTATAAAAGTATTACATTTTATATAAAAAGATTTTACTATCTGCAAAACACTATCGATACTTTATACAATACTATGCATAATAAAATATAATATATTTTAATTATTGTCTAATAAAACAAATAACTTTATAAAAGTATTATATTTTATATAAAAAGATTTTACTATGCAAAACACTATGCATAATAGAATATAATATATTTTAATTATTACCTAATAAAACGAATAACTTTATAAAAGTATTCATTTTTATATAAAAAGATTTTACATTTTATTACACTAATAATACTAATAAAATAAAACTTATATATATAATATAACAATCGACAATAATTGAATCAAATAACGTTGGGATATTATCAAAGAACTATTGTAGCAATAATTAAACAAAAGCGAGTGTTTTCTCACGTAAGCATCAATAATCAATCTGGTGAGCTATTATATAACTACGGCATATTCTTTGTACTTTTACTACTAAGTAGTTCAACAAGATAATAACAGTAAAACTTCCGTCGTTATTTTCATAAAACTATTTTTGTCGTTTTCTCGATTCGACAATAATTCCGTTAATGGGGTCCACTTAATGATTGTCTTGGTCGTTTAATATTCTCTCTTCTAAAACGAATATTCCCTAATTAATCGAATATAATATAACAACTTGCATACTTTGCAAAATTTATAAATTTACTCACAACTATAATATTATATCAAATACACAATATAATATATATATATATATATATATATATTTTTTAGAAAAATTAAATTTTTATTCGTAAAATTTGAGATTTTACATATTGAGCTTATTTTTTATATTCTCTTTGAAATAATCTTATTCATAAAGCCATAGAGGGATACTAATAAGTAACTATGATATTCATAACAAAACTAATTAAATTTTCACTTTAAACCTTCCAATCTCAATTAATGTCAATTGTGGGAAATATAAAAAGATCACCAACAGAAGCATCTTGTGACACCCCCAAAATAGGTTCATTAAAATGGTGAGGACTACTAAACAACTCTCTCTCAGAACCTTCATTCCATACCCAGGACTCGATCCTGCCATGTTCTCACCTCCGAGAAGAAAATGGAACAACAAGGAAAAGGGTGAGCTCAACTAGCCCAAGAAAGAATATTATGACTAAGATAATATACAACAAATTATCGTTAGTCTTCAACGAGGAAAAATCTAATAGAATCTGATGAGACAACAAGTTTTAGATCAACAAATGCAATGGAATAAAGAATCCATTAGAAGAGTCACGTAGAGAAAAAATTCTACTTTGTCTTCTAAGGTTTAAAAGTCCATCATCAATAGTTTATCCTCAGTAATAACAATCAATATACATCTTTAATCATCTTTGCACTACAAGCCAAAGATATTCATTTATCATCACCAAATAGTCATGTTCATCTCAACACTGCTCATCTTTGCTTCTACGTGCCAAAGATATTCATCGATTAATCGTTCATCTTTGCACTACAGTGCCAAAGATATTCATTTATATCATCATTTAGGGTGAGAATGATGAAAAATATTTTTAAAAAACGAATCCAAAGAAACAAAACGATGAGGATTAAGGATTAAGGATTCGTACTTTGTTTTACCCAAGTCCAAAAATACTTCAAAAATAATCATATTGGTGTAAAATTCAAGAATGATCAAAACATGGATACAATCAAAGCTAAGATCCGAATAAATATTTTGGACAAAAAGAAAAATTTTTATTTTTCATTGAATAGTCTTAAGTATTCGTGAATAATTCAGATATCGTGAATAAAGTCTTGAGATCGTGAATAAGTAACCCCAAACACAACAAGTTCCAAATTTGATAAAAAATTCACCAATACTTGGCGATAATGATATTGAAGAAAAATATCATTTAAGAAGAAAATAATAATTTCTTACCTCAAAATAACCGTATTTAATTGAATTTCTAGATATAGTCTTGTGAAACCCAATACCGTATAAGTAACACTCAAAGTATACTCACAAGAATACTTCGATAATTTAGAGAGAAGAAAAAAACTTTGTTTACGGTGTGATTTTCAATTCTAACTTAGCCCTATTTTATAGGAAAATGTTAGAACGCCAAAGGAGACTAAATTAATAAACAAGGAATTTGATTTTAGCCACCAACCACATGTTAAAGATGCTCACCAACCTTTGAAAAATATTTTTCTTGAAAATAATAATTAAAATTTCCAAAATCAATTATTTGAACTCAAAACATCAATAATTCACAATAAATATCCCTTTTATCGTAAAAATTCAAATCTCGCGACCTTTTATAGAATTTCAATTCTCTACAATTTTACAGAAAAATTTTTTTCCAAATTCCAAACAAAAATTATCCAAAATCCACAAACAGGCAATTTTACAGTCTATAATAAATTTTCGGTCAAGAATTGTGTCCACCGACACACAAAACATATGTTAAACATTTAATGCCACAAAATACTCTACCTCCTCGTATACTCATATATTCCCCATTCATTATAAAAATATCACCGTTAATATATTATTAAAATAATATATTTAAATGAATTATTTTATCGAAAAAAGATAAAATATTAATTTTCAACAATTGTCACATTAAAAATTTTCTCCATATATATCCACATAAAATAAATATTTTCTTTATCATAATAATCAATAATTAATTATTCAAAAATAATATTACGTAATCACAAGATTGTGACAACCGGTAGCCCCGGAAGAGGGCTTTCCAATAAGGATTTCTCACTTCTTGGTAGCAAGCAATTAGGTGACCAAACCTCTCCTGTACGTAACTTTTAGACATTGCCAATAATGTTATCTCGATAATATTATTCAAATAATATGAATTATTGATTTGATAATGGAAAATAATTGTGTGATGACAATTATTGAAACAACAAAGAATACAAAATATCAACGCAAAGAATTATTGAATCAATAAAATATAATATTGAGCGATAGAATTCATCGTAACAATTATTGAGTAGTGCCTTCTACGTAAGGATCAATAATTCAATAATCTTTATGCTGCAATACCGGTAATCTTCTCTTTATGCAACCACGCCAGATTCATCGTATTTTAACCACTGTGTAACTCAACAAAGGTTAATACTGTGAATAATTTACGTCGTTAACTCAATCTTTGTCGTTTTCCTTCATCCAACCGCTTTTTTAGTTATATGGGCCACAAATGACTAAAAGTTCGTCAGATGCGGAGATTTCCCGACAAAAAGAATATTCTACGACCAAACCGAATATTCCCTAATAATAATGAATATTTTATAACCACTTGCTTATTTTTTGTAAACTTTGCACATTTCACCCATAACCAAAAAATTATATCAAATTAACCCTTATTAATTTAGAATAATGAATAAAGGAAAATTCAATTTTATTTATAATAAGTTCGGGTCTTACACATCTCCTTTTCATCATCACCAATACAGAGCACACCTGTGTAAATTGATCTAATAAACATGTTGGATCATGTTTACTTACTAAAAGGTTTATATCATCATTTCAATTTGAAGTTGCTCTCGTGATTTCTTAATTTTGGTTGGCAGCTACATATTGATTAGCATGTGAAATTTGGTAGGAGGGGGGCGGGGGTGGAGGAGTGGGGTGGGGTGGTTGGGGGCCTATATTTCTCAGTCACAGATTGGAATGGAGCCCCCACACCACAAGTTATGTTTTCAAGCATTTGTTGCATTATTTGAGTATGTTTGATTTCTTCAACAAATTCTGTAGTAAATGACTTGGTATTCAAATCAACTTCTAAGATTATATGGGGGAGTAAAAATATAATTTCATAATCACTTATTATTACTAATACAATATCAAAAATGATCAATATGCTTCAAATTTTAAGTTCAATTTAAATTATACTTTAATTTTGAATTTGCGAGTGAGTTCAAGAGTTAACAATACTGAATACAAGCGAATTAGTAAAATAATTAATATTCGTGATTAAGTCTAAAAATTAATGACTTACATTTTTGTGTCTAGTAAACTTCGAAGCTCGTTGTCCAAAAAAACAAACAAACTAGAACTAATGAGAGAAGGTAGGGGTACCCATGTAAATAATTTATTTCAAAGTTAATGTTAAACTTTTTGGAACAAATTTTTTCTTCTAAATCAAAATCTTTTAGGAGCGATTTATAGTAATTACTAATATTCGTTTAAGTCTAATAATTAATGACTATAGTATTTTTGTGTCTAGTAAACTTCCAAGCTCGTTGTCCAAAAACAAAAACAAATAGAACTTCGGAACTCATGTGTTAGTAATTTCCAAGCTAATGTTATTAAGGATATAAATAAATCGAAATTTTCGATTATTGGAATATCAATAAAAAATTATAATTAAAATAAAGAGGTTTCACGAGAGTAATTTATCGAATTTTAAAATTTATTTATATTATGATCCAAATATTTATAAAAAATATATCAAAAGATTTGAATAATTTATCGAATTTTAAAATTTATTTATATTTGATTCAATTTAAATCTTTAAATTTTATTGTAAAGCCCCAATTAGACGCTAAATGACATAAAAAGTGCCGAATAAAATGGAATTATGTTATTGTGTCCCAACAACACGCTAAATGACATATAAAGTTGCCAATAAAATGGAATTATTGTGTCCGAAATAGACGCTTAATTAATGACATGCTAAAAGGACCCCATAACGTGGAATTTAATATTACTATCCTGATAATGGTGTTCAATTTATAGATAATTAATATTATAGTTAATTTATATAATTATTTTTTTAATATTTATACACAATTTTAAAATGATCTATATTAAAAAATGGATGGAGTATAATTTTACGTGGACACGCCATATTCTAGATATCTAATTATGTGGAAACTTAATAAAATAATATTATTTAATTTTTCGTCCCTTAATATATCTAAAACAAGAAACATTGTATATTATTAAATGGATGGATGTATTATAATATAATATAGATTATATAGTAGTCTCAGCTGCTTTAGAAAATTTTTAGCACACTACGTTTAAAAGATTGTAGTAATTATTCTTGGTTAATTATATCCACTTGTCCTATATATATATATATATATATATATATATATATATATATATATATATATATATATATATATATATATATATATATTTATTATTATGTATTTATAATGGACTGATTGCTGACCATGAAATTAGAACCTTCACTCCAACTTTTGGCCCCTTTTTTATCGGAATATTTATTTTAGGGGAGTTGATGTTTTGGTATAAAAATATGATATATATATATTTATATTGGTTTTTCTCTCACATTTAAATTGAGTTTCTCATTATATATGTATAAAAACATCGGTCTTCTTCTATATTTAATATATATATTAGGAATTAACTAGCTATCGTGTTACCTTTTGGGAAAATGCTACCTATAAGACTGCCTCTTGAGAATTCGATTAGTTTTTAATAATAAATAAAACTTATTAATTATTGACTCAATTGCTTAAGTGACAATGCAATCAATTAAGAGATGAAGAACAAAATCATTCTTTGTTCTAAGGAAAGTGGTAGTTATATATATATATAGTTTTTTGTAGAGATGTGTAATGTTGAGGATTCTTATAATTCTATTCTATCTCATCTTTGCAATTGTAATTCTGTAGCAATACATATCAAAACTCTTATGTTTGAACAATTCAGAAAAAAAGTAGTCCAATTTAAAATTTATAGTCAATATTCAGTGTTATTATTTCCTTCCTCCCCACATCACACGGTTGAAGTTTGAATAAACTTTTCATCTGTCAAGGAGTCATAGTCTTTCAAGGACCTTCAAGCCATGTTATTTTATAATCTCTGTTTTATTTTTAATTTCCTTGTCTTCCTGATTGTAGTATTATGGTAAAAACATAATAACAACAGTTTGGCTTTCACAGATGAGTGGATAGTGATGTTCACCCCACAAGTCACCATGATTTAGGTGAAATAGCATACCAGTTTTTAATTTTTTGTTAAAGACTCAATTAACGGAACCTACTCTTGTCCATACTCAATTAACGAGCCTTGATATAATGCTTATTTTTAATTGGAAAGATTTACATAAATTACTGGGAATTGATTTATATGCTAAGGTCCCCTAATTTTCGATTATGATGTACTTAATCCTAAAACATCTCACTAGAAACGTACTCTTATGCTATGCATTAAAGGATTCCACTGCCCCCATTAGATTTTAGGAGTGTCTCCAACTCAACCTGTTACCCACCCAACAAATAAACGGCCCCTGCCCAGAACCAATTCTTTGTGATGCTCACAGGGGATTGTTCAAATGCTAATTACAAAAACAGGCTTGTTTCATATCCGCATATGAGCTTAAAGAACCTGGCAATATGTAAATACACCCAGTCATTAGAGATGTAGAAGCTACTTCTTAGCAGATCCAGTGCAAACACGAAGGGCAGCAAATGAATTGCAAGATTTCTATCCATCAAACAAAAAGTAGTCTGTCTAATCAGTAGCTATATGGAGAATACTTCTCAAAACAACACACTAAACACCATTAAATTATATAGGTTTTAATAAACATTGCATGTCAAACTCCACCAAGATACTGTTAAAAGCACACAAAGGCTTTGATTACACAAGTCTAAGTTCAATCCGACAATACATGCATTTTGTTTTTTTCTCTTTTAGGAACATGCAGCAGTTCCAAATATAAGTCGACACAGAGTCGACAAAAAGCAACATAACTCCAGTATTAACCCATGGAATCGATCACTCCATGCGCCGCTTCTTTTTGAGATTTTCAAATACCTGACGGACATCATCAGATGTGATTGCCTTTGATGTATCACAGGATTCCTGTCAAGGAGAACAAGAAATGAGCTCAACCCAACTCACCAACAACACTTGCCTAACAATATTAAAAGAAATGTAAGACCCCATAATTCCTTTTGACATCAAGCTGCTGTCTAAAGACGGTGCAACAGATTCAAATCTCAAGACATTAAAATTTTCAAATACTGAAACCTACCAGGAAACCACGAAGCTCATTTTTCATGTCAGCAATGCCACTCAAAATCTCAATTTTCTTTACGTGACCAAACTTGTCAAGAAAACTGGAATCAATTGATTCTTGTTGCTGCAACTTCTCTGCCCTCTTCTGCTTTGCCACTTTTTCATACTCCACAATTGAATCTTCATGGTCGAGCAAGAAGCCAACTCCCTTCTGCGCGTAGAAGGCTGTGCATTTTCCACACCGGCAGAGCGAGTCTCTCCAGTTTTTGGAAAGAAACAATGGCTTGTTCTTCTCCAAGGAAGGCGGCGATGCTGCAAGATCAACTCCAACAACGCATTGAACACTTGCACCGGCACCTTCAGTACAGTTTTTTATTCTCATATGTGTCTCAGAGAATCCTTCTAGACTTTCAATGACAACTCCAGAATTAGCACTAGTTTCACCACCAGCTTTGGTAGAGTCCACAGAACAGCTGCCGATCTCAAGCTCCACATTGGATCCACAAGCTAAAGATGCATTTTCTACAACATATCTTTCCTCAGTTGTGTTTGCAGCTGACTGCTTAGTTGCTGCCCAAATGGTTTGAGGATAAAGAGTCAAGAAAGAACAAACTCCTGAGCATACCTGGCAAATAAAATCCTCATATAGAGGTTCCCCTTCCTCATCTCTAGGAACCTGTAGTAGACGAAGGGATAAATAGCAAGCAGTTCACAATCATAATTACAGATTAAACTATAACCCACGTGAAATAAAGAACAACCTAAATAAAATTTTCTAATATTAATACGATAACTTTTGTTTTGAGAAGTAATAATTATTAGCATTATACATGGAGTGGGTGAAGTGTGATACATGAGTCATGCACACGAATGCATGTTTATATCTGTGTATGACCTCAAAATTTTAAATAACAAATGAAAAACCTGTTTTCAAGTTAATGTGTTCAATAATATTAATGTTTGATAAAACCTTTTTAGCTTGGATACAAAGGGAAATTAGAGTTCCCTGTGTTTCACTTTGACACAGAGGCTGCAGTCTGCACATGCATAACAATTCACTCCATCTATGCAAACCTTCGAACAGGTGCATAGTAATTGCAAATATGGTGTATTATCAATTAGGTAACATTTCTACATATGGCGATGATTTGAGCTGCCACTGCCAGCATGCGTTGGCATCCCTCGTTTCTTTTAAATATATTAGCACCTGGTATCTTGTCCCTTTGAATGACTTGTAATGAAATGAAAAAAAAAATCTACTGAAAAACGTGACACAAAAATATTGACATGCTGCATATGAAGGCCCAAGGAAAAGAATTATAGCTACCAACCTCATCAGAAGACTCAAGACCAAGATGTTCCTCATGGAACCAATCCTCGCAGATGCAGCATTGGATCATCTCTACTTGCTCCTCAAGATCTGGATCAGGATAAAGGCCCCCGCATATGCAATACTTACCTTTGAAGTTATGGTTGTATAAATTCTCAGCATTTTCAACATCTTTGTTCGGGAAAAGCTTGCAGAAGACAACACCAAATTTTGAATTTCCACAATCACACCTAAAGTTTCTCTTGGTCCATAATTCGACAATCTTGCAAGGGAGCAAAAGATAGACACCATCAGATACAAACAGAAGTAGACATAAAAGGATATCGGATCAATTTTTTTTTAAAAAAAAAAAAGGCTTCAAGAAATAGATTATACTCAAATTCTCAAAAACATACTAAACGGCATCACTGGCATAACAGTAATGGATCTAATTGTTTCTTATTCAATAAACAAGAAATAGAATAATAATAGTCAGACAATTAACCAAGCACAAACTAAAAAATTATGGGCTAGTCTAATTCCAATTTATGTACAGACAAATTTGAAGATCTTAAATAGAAACTGTTATATAGTTGGTTTAAAAATGAATTTATGGACATTTGCTTTATTTATTTACTTTTTTGATCATGCACTTAGTTGCTTTAGATCAACAATTTTTGCTATATAGCAGTCAAACGAAATAAATAAAATTATTTGCAACATACGGGAAGTTGAGAAGTCCAGGCAGGTTATAAGAGTTTATTGGGCATGACTCTTCTATGTCATTTGATCAGCAATACTACTAGAGAATTGAAATATGAAAGAGCTACAAAATGGCCATGAAATCATTATAACTGTTGTTATGGGTGGATACTCACCTCATGCGTGCAAGCTGGGGTTGAACAGAAGTTATAATGTAAGAGGTCGAAGACTTCAGACACATGAAAATATTAATAAAAAAAGACTGATCATTTATATTGTGGGTGAAGGAGACAGTACCATACTTTAACGACAATCTGTTTTATAATCTGCTAATCAAAGTCATACATACAGAATTTCAGAGGAGAAGATGAAGTTAAGAAGCAAAATTAGAGTTAAGATACTATTGAATCATCAAAATATTTTTATTACTTGAGCAAGTTACATCGTCTTACATCGTCATGAGGGATAAATTCTACAGTAGCGGGCCAAAAAATAGTGTTTTAAAAGTCGTTAAGCGGACCTAGGAGGTGGAGGGTGCGCCTACTGCCTAGGCATTTTCTAGGCGGATTAAGCACTAGTGTCATGTATTCAATTTTCTATTATACATACTTATTATACTATACAAAACATATGGTAGATGTAATTTTTTTTAATTTTAGATGAAAATTACCCAAAAAACAATCTTTTAAGACTTAAAAAAAATTATTTCAAGTATTGTAGAGCTTCAAAGTAGAGGTTTGGTTCGCTAGGCATGAAGTCAAATCAAGGCGGTGAGGGACTTCCTAACACCTAGGCGGGATTAATCGGACCTAGACGGAATTTTTAGAACACTTGAGGGATGGATATTCATAGAGTTGTCAAACTTCTTTTTCAGGTTGATTAGTATTGATGCAGGCATTGTTGTATCCTGCCTTTTTTGTATACTCCACATGTGCAAATAAGTTATTACTATCAAAAGAAAATGGTGTTTTGAACATGATGACGTAAAATTCTTATTCTGGGTTTTAGGAGACTGACCTGATGATATTGACTGCATAATTCTAATTTTACAACCATTACATTACATTGACAATTCATTTTCTTTAGAAGTTTTGAGTAGCCCCACCCACCCACCCACCCACCCACCCACCCAATCAAATGGGAAAAGTAAATGGAATTATCCTGACATATAATACTTCTGAAAAAACTAAGAGAAAACCGACTACGGCATCATAATAGATCACAATTTACTCTTATAGAAGGTTCATCGAGATAGACGTATCTGCATTGACTAATGGATAATGAGCAAAGCCACCCACCCCAACAGTATAAGTTCATGATCACCAATATGGTCATGACCAAGACAACAAGGGTATTCAGTCCTAACCTAGTACACCCCCCACCCCTCCGATCAGGGGCGGACCTACCGTTGGGCCAGGGGGCACCTGAAACCCACTATTCAGGGGGTTAGGGGACATATTAAAAAAATTAGGAGGATTTTAAGTGTAATTTCATATTTAGACTTAAAAAACTAAAGGACCAATCCCACTAGTAGCCCAACTTTTCATTTATTCAGCAACAGAGAGCAACAAAGCAAAAGCCAACACCGTCAGCACTCAACAACTCCAACTCGGCAACTCTTCAAATCTCCAAAATCGCAAATCTCAACAGAGCAACTAGGGCACTAGACGATCACTCACGATCCGGATCTGCAAATTCCAAGTGGTCCAATAGACCAAGTCTCCAAATTCCAAAGTATATTTTAATTTTACTTTTTTTAATTTCATAAATTTAACAATTGCTTTAGAAATTTTTGTAATTGTTTATGGATTCTTCTCGTTTGTACTTTTATAAAATTAGTGATTTTTACTTCTTAAAACAACACTACAACAATGAAGAGAACTCCATCAAATAAAAGTTCTTCAAGTATGTGTTCTAATATATTTTTACTTTCTTTAAATTTTGTAATTTATTTTTGTAATGTTACTTGTTAGTGGTTTAATTGATATCGTTTATTGTTGATGCTAATTACACTTGACTTTGACAATTTATATTGTATATTGATCTTGTTTTAAGTATGTGTTCTAATATATTTTTAAATATTTATTGATTGTCAGGCATGGACATACGAAATAATATTTGAAGATTGTTTAGTTTTGTGATTCATTTTATTAAATTTTTATTCATAAGAGAATTTTTTTTTCGAATTGACCCCACTGAACTATCAGGCTGGATCCGCCCCTCCCTCTGATGAAGGGACGTAATTCATTTGTTTGTCATTGTATCTGTGGTAAAAATCTGATGGTTGCTAATGTAACGATATGACAATGATAGCTCACTAACAATACAGCATCATCATTTTAGCAATTATAGCCCACTAATGATTAAATATGTTGAGACAATATCGATCAATTAAAAAAGAATAAGAGTTAATAATCAAAAATTCAAAATAATACCTCATGGCCATCATGACAAGAGAAGCAACAGGCCGTGCAAACCCCAGCATTCCCATCTGGTGTGCAGGTCAAGCATGAGAAGATTGCCTGCCTCTTCATATATCCGTTCATATAAGTGCAGTCCTTGCCCTCATCACCTCCCAAAACCATATCCGCTTCCTTTAAAAATTAACGAGTCAAATATACAGTATCCATGAAAAAGATGTACAAAGTCAATTATCATATTATATATAGTCAACATTTTTTGTCATACATAATCTGATGATCTTTGCCAAAGTAGTATAAAACTAATTTTTCAAGGTTTTTTTATTTTATTTTTAAATTTTTTATGAGCTCTCTGAATAAGTAGCTTAGAAGTGCTTCTGAAGTTGGGAACCTAGACATACAACTTCTGATATATTCCTGTATGATGAAAATAAAGATACACATAAAGCTGAGCTGGAAAAAGAAACCCCCCCCCTTCTTTTATCCATCACTTTTTATTTGTGCACCAAATAAATTTTTAAACTGAAGCATTTAGTTATTAATTTCAATCAATTCGCCTATAGATCATAAGAACAAATTATAACAAACATGACATGTATGTTTGCTAAAATGACGGAGAAATGGAAGCTGGGAGGATATAATTCTTCTTCAATGATCTCATACTCAATATAATGTGCTTGGCTATGGTCTATAAGTATGTATTCTTAGACCTACATTAAGAAAAGTTCAGTTGTTTTGTAAGAGACAGACATCCCACCAATATAACTTTAGTTGCATAGTTCAAGGAAACTTGATAAACGAATACCCTATTCGATTCTGATTCTTACATTTTAGTGGAAAACTAGACCACTCATCTATGGAATTCAACACCACATACTGGAGAATCTAAGGCAATTTTGGTTCAGTTTGCTAATATCAAAAACAAGAAAACAACATGTTAAGCAACATTACCAGATATAGATTCTCAAATATTTTCCAGACTTAAAAAATCATATTAGTGGATTATCTTTCTTTTCCAATTCACCAAGGCTGCATCCTCAGTCAAATTATTGAAAGATGAAGTTAACAACTAGTATACATACACTGTAAGCACATACTTACAGTCTTACACCCACTCAAATGATCAATCAAACTTTAAATTTCGAGGGGTTACTAGCATCAATAAAAAATAAATGTACAGACACCAAAATGAACACCACAGTCAATGCAATCCTTGCAACCAATGAATTATGTAAATTTGGGTCGTGCACTGGAAATTCCAAATCATACTTCAAATTTTTAAGGGGAAAAATAGAAGCTAGTGCAGCAGCTAAAAGTCAGGAAATAGAACAAGAAGAAAAGGTAATATTCTGAGTAGTGCTACACTTATTTATGCTGCGTTGCGTTCTAAAAGATATGACATAATGTTTCTTCAGACCTGACTACAAAAATAAGTTTAACATATTCAAAGCAACCAAACAAATAGTAAACAAAAAAACTCAGAACAATTCTATATATGCCAAACTCTTACCAGCTCCTGCTCTTCAATGCCTTCAAGGTACTGGTCCATTGTATAAGCCGGCTCAGGTTCCTCTTCAAATGAATCGGCCATTTTCAGTAACAAAAAAAAAAAGCCAAACGCTTGTGATACAAAATATCAGATTTTTACACGGTAAAGCTTAAAACCATCAATTTCTGATAAACTTTTATAGAAAAACGATGATTTTTATGGAAGAAATACCTAGAGAAAAAGAACCCTAAATTCGCTAGAACAAAAAAAATCGAGTCGGAACAAAGGAATCTGACGTTGTGTTTTCGACCACATTAGGGCAGAAAATGATGATGGATTTGGTGATAAATCATTAGCTTGAAGGGGGGAAACGGAACGATGAGAGATGCGATTTGGAGTTGAGATGAGCTAGGGTTTTTATATACGAGCTTATCGTTTAAGGACTGGACGGACATTTTCCCGCCAATAATAATAACACAATTATTTTTTATTTTTCCGCAACTAATTTAATTTTATAATTTCTGATTTTGGGGCAACCATAATAAATAAATTTATAAAATTGGGAGGTTCTATCATTTTTGTAATAATAGTAGTGCTAATTTTCTCTTTGAGATAAACGAAACGAGTATGTAATTAAAGAACATTATTAATTTATTTTAGTATCTTTTATACAAAAGAGTATTTTAATTTAAAAATAATATTAATATGAGCAAGTATTATTGTTGTAAAACTATGAAAAAAAATAAACAGTAGAGTTGTTCCCATTTACATTTTCTAATACTTTTTAAAAATAATTACATCAATAGTGCACTCATAAAATATTTACAAACTAGTGCATATGCAATATTTTATTTATAAAAGTAGTGCATTCTTATCCGTTTAATTTAGTTGAGTGTTTTAATAAGTTGCAATTTCTCTCTCCTCCCTTCTATTCCGTTCCGTCGAACTCCTTTCCATAAATATTCGTTTTAAACAGGGAATATTCGTACGACGACACAATCATTGGTGGATCCCACAACAGAATTATTGTCGGATTGAGAAAACGACAAAAATATTTTTTATGAAAATAACGGTGAAAGTTTTACCGTTAACTGATGAAACACCCGGTGTTAAAAATGCAGAATACGCTGGCATCGGTTGCGAGTAGCACCTGTATTGATTATTGATGCTTACGTGAGAAGTTATTCAGTTTTATTCAATTATTGTCGATATTTTATATATTATTAAATCAATAATTGAGATGACAGAGTTATTAATATTATAATTTGCATTATTAATGATGTCTAGAAGTTCTGCCAGGAGAGGTTTGGTCACCTAATCATACGCCACTGATAGGAGAAATCCTTATTGAAAGCCCCCTCTTTCCTGGGAACGACCTAGAAATCCTTATTGGAAAGCCCCCTCTTCTGCCAAGGAGAGGTTTGGTCACCTAATAATGATGATGAAGTTTTGTTTTATTAGTATTATTAATGTAATAAAACAGAACAATTTTTTATATAAAACAGAATACTTTTATAAAGTTATTCATTTTATTAGACAATAATTATAATATATTATATTTTATTATGCATAGTATTTGATAGAGTGCTGCGTAGTATTTGTATAGTAAAAAAATTTTAAAAGTTATTCGTTTTATTAGATTATAAATAGAATATATTATATTTTATTGAAACCAATCTGGCAATCATCTGCTTAAAGTAAATTGATCCGGACCGTTCATGGATTGGTTATTATTCAATTCATTCTTCTATAAATAAAGCTCATTCATTCATTATTTCTTACGAATTCACTTTGAAACTCTGAGAGAGAAAACTGCAGAGAATTATTCTTATATCTTGGCGTATTTCTTTAGCGTTTAAGAAAGCTTTGAAGCGTAGTCTGAAGTTTTTTCAAGTATATCCTCGCTTCTGGTTGAGAGTACTCTTCTTTATAAAGTAAGGGGGTTTTTTTTTTTCATATTCATGAAGAGAACTTCATTATTCCATTCTTTATTATTACATTGGAATAACTTGTATCACGCTATCTACCTATACTTGGTGAAATTCTTCATTATTCCATTATTTATTATTCTGCATTGGAATAACTTTTATCCTATCTTAATCTGCATACATGGTGAAATTCATTATTATTCCATTATTTATTATTACATTGGAATATCACATCATGCATGCGTTTCTGCCTGGGACTGGTTCCGCTTTATTATTACATTGGAATATCCATGTCATGCGTTTTCTTTGGGACTGACCGTTCCGTTATTTATTATTCATTGGAATAACCTATCTATCTGCAATCTGCCGTATGCATGGTGATTTACATTGTTATTCCATTCTTTATTATTCTCATTGGAATATCTTGTGGGGCGTATTATTACGCGACCGGTTTCCGTTATTTATTGTTTCATTGGAATAACATGTCATGCAAGCACCGCATTTACGGTGATTTCTTTTGTTATTTCATTCTTTATTATACTCAAATTGGTTAAAAAATTTGACTTCTATACTCCATGAAATTAGTGGAATATCCTCGATATTTGACTTCATCCAAAGATATCTTTTCATGAAAATATTCTTTTGAGCATTCGTGAATTTAACTCTACAAAGCAGCATCATGTTGACAATTTGGACGTTATTGAATTTTGGATAAATTAATTCTTGAACTTGTTTTATTGAATTCTTATATCATTGTCATCATCCTCGTCTTTATATTATGTTGAAATTCATCTCGTATTCGTTGTTGTATTGATGGACTTGGTATGATTATGACCGAGAGATTAATCGATATAATCATGGTAGTAATGTTACAAAATGATGTGATAAAAGTCCTCATTGGCCCGTAGTGCATTGATGGACAGTTGTTGGCATGATCATGACCATTAATGAATACACAAATATCATTGGCCCATAGTGCATGGATAAATTGTGGTTGTGATACTAATGAATATCCTCGACCAGTAGTGCGGGGGATGATGTGGATTATTTATTGTCGAGTCACAAATGATAAAAGTGATGAAAACCTTTTAAATCATAAAAGATAGTAGATTTTATTCTCTTCTTGTCTCTTTTAATGGATTGCATGTTCCGCTGCAGATAAACTTGATGTCTATTGTATTTTATCAGTTTAACATTGTTGAAGACTAATGATAATTTATTATGCATTATCTTAGTCATAATATTTTTTACTGGGCTAGTTGAGCTCACCCTTTCTTTCACTGTTCTCTTCAGGAAATGAGAACGTAACCGGGATTAGTCGGGGAACGGAATGACGGTCCAGATGATAGTATTAGTAGTCCTCACTATTCTGTTAAATAGTGTGTTAATAAATGTAATGAGGACTTATTCTGAGATTGAATATTGTCTAAAAGACAATGTTTGTATTAAAACTCACAGCTCTCTTGTTGTATATTTAAGATTGTATTTGTATTCTGTACCATGTATTTGGTGACTCAGAATATATGATGTATACCTATTTTGGGGGCATCACATTCAGTCTCGTCGTGATCCGAGCTATGTGACAAATTTTATGCTCGTTTTGGGAGCAACCGAAGAAGAGAAAAGCCTACGGGTTCTTTGGCACAGGTTTGGCAGTTTACTAATGAGTCCTTGGGTTAGTATGTGAAGCGATTCAGGGAAGCAGTTGGCCAAGTGGCAGACCTCAATGATCTTCAGGTTGTCGGGTTATTTCAGAATGGGCTCGATCTAGTGAAGTACGAAAAAGTTGGTGAAGAAGCTGATGTTTCACCATCCGAAGAGCTTGGCCGAAACTTTCGATAAAGCGGAGGGCTACATTGTGGTGGGGGAGGCTATGAATAGCCTGAAACGTCCTTCTTCGGACAGGATGAAAAAAGGCGACACTTAAAAATTTGAAGGTCGATCGATCGATGAAGGTGGGAGGGTATAATGATCGACCAGAGGGCAGCTCCTAATCGCCCACCTGCTCCTGCCTAGAAGGTGAATAAGGTTTACACCAAACTGAATACGGATAGGTCGGTGATTTTGGATCAAATCGAGGACCAAATTCTTTTGAACCACCTCGTGATAATTTTAAGCTTAGGGACAGGCAACGCTTCGAAAATTTGTGGCTATCATCAAGATACAGGTCACGACACTAATGAATGTTGTAATCTGAAAGACTTTGTAGAAAGAAAAGTTCAAAGCGGTTTATTGGTTCAGTATGTAGCCGGGAGGGACCATCAGCAAGAGCAACAGAATGTTGACCGTACTGTTCAGACGGTTCAAACGGTTCCACCCGTGCAGCTTGCTCCAAATCAACCACCAAGGCACGTCGTTGATGTAATAAATGGTGGGACGACAGGGAAATTGGTAGGGAAAAAGAGGAGGGGATATCTGGATTCAGTCATGTCCGTGGCTAGTGTTCTCCTGAAGACCGACATACCATTTCCTGGGACAGTTATATCCTTCACCGATGCAGATTATCCTTCGGAGCCCATCTAACCTCATGAAGGGGCACTGGTGATCACTGCACAAGTAGGTTCGGTGGATATGAAGCGTATGATGATAGACAACGGGTCTTCTGTGGATATTCTATATGCCCATGCTTATCAGAGGATGCATCTTGATGGGCGAAAGATGGAGGTGGGGCAGGAGGCTCCTTTATATGGCTTTAGTAACGATCCGGTCAAAGTGGCAGGCACTATTGAACTACCAATAATCTTTGGCACAGCTCCTCAGCAGGTAGAAATAACATGTAAATTTTATGTTGTGCATGTAGATTCGGCCTATAACGCCATACTGGGTAGACCTACCTTGACTGTTCTTCAAGAAGTGACCTTCATCCCTCACTTCAAGATCAAGTTTCCAATGGCACATGGAGTTGGAGAGGTAGCAGGGGACTTGGATCTGGCCCGACGCTGTTATCGGAATGTTGTTATTGCCTTCGGAGTTGGGATCAGCAAACAAAAGCAAACCATGGCAATTGAGATAGAGCCCTTCACTGAAAGCAGTTCAGAGCCATTGGTTATTCCTGCAGGAGAGACGGAGGAGATCGAGCTAGTTCTAGGGAAGAAAGACAAAACAATGAAGATAGGTTCGGGTTTGTCGGAACCTCTCCGAACAACCCTTATGGAACTTCTTCGCTGCTATGCGGACATCTTTGCATGGGAGCCATAAGACATGTCTGGAATTAGTCGAAAGATTATCGAGCACCGACTAAATGTAGATCCATTAAAGAAGCCAGTTAGGTAAAAGAGGAGGATCTTCGCACCTAAAAGACAACGGATCATTGATAAAGAGATTGCCAAGCTGATAGCTACTGACTTCATCTTTGAGATCGATTATCCGCAGTGGATGGAAAATGTAGTGCTGGTGCAGAAGCAGAATGGAAAGTGGCGAGTTTGCATCGATTACACGGACTGAACAAAGCTTGCCTGAAGACTTTCTATCCTCACCCCATATATGATCAAATTTCATCGATGTCACTTCGGGTATGCATTACTAAGCTTTATGGATGCTTTTTCGAGTTACCATCAAATATCTATGTCTGAAAGAGGACATTTCAAGACAACATTCATCACACAGATTCGGTGTATGCCTATAAGAAGATGACCTTTGGCTTGATTAATGTTGGATTCACTTATCAGAGAATGATGAACTTCGTCTTCCAAAAGCAGCTAGGAAGGAACATGGAGGTATATGTGGATGACATGATAGTGAAAAACATGATTGTAAAACACCTGGATGATCTAAAGGAATGTTTTCAGACTGTCCGTCATCATAAATTGAGACTCAATCCTACAAAGTGCACCTTCGGGATCGGTGTAGGGAAGTTCCTAGGATATCTGGTTAGTCAAAGGGGTATCGAAGCCAATCCAGATAAGATCCAGGCCATACTAAATATGAAGACTCCTCAGTCATTCAAAGACGTCTAACGTCTGACCGGGAAGATTGCAGCCTTGAGGAGATTTATGTCCAAGTCGGCAGAGAGATGCTTGCCATTCTTTGATACGTTGAAGGGACCGAAGAATGCGAAAACGTTCCAGTGGACTTCGGAGTGTGAAGACGCCTTTCAAAGCATAAAGACGTATTTGTCTTCAGCTCCTTTATTGGTGAAACCTGTTCCTGCTGAGACTTTGTACTTATATCTAGCAGCTAGTTCGTTGGCAGTGGGAGCTGTTTTGGTTCGAGAAGTGGGGGGAAAATAGCATCTAGTCTATTACGTCAGTCACGTTCTAAGAGATGTTGAAACCAGGTACCCGAACATTGAGAAATATGCCTTTGCTTTGATAATTGCTAGTCGAAAGCTTAGACAATATTTTCAAGGTCGGCTCCTGGTAGTTTATACGGATCAACCGTTGAAGAAGGTGATGAGCAAACCAGAAGTTTCGGGGAGATTAGCAGCATGGACGATGGAATTGTCCCAATTTTTATCAATATCATCCCGAATCGCTATCAAAGGTCAAGCCTTGGCCGATTTCATGGTGGAGTGTTCGCTTCTTCCGAAGCGATGCCGAGTTGCGTGGAGTCAAACGCTCGATCGAAAGGATATAATTCTTCAAAGACAATCGAACTCGTGGACTCTGTATGCAGATGGGTCTTCTACTTTGGACGTTAGTGGAGCGGGGATTATTTTGACAAGTCCGGAGGGATTCAAAGTCAGGCAAGAAAGCCATCGATTTGGGTTCGAATAAACGAAACAACGAGGCCGAATATGAAGCGGTCTTAGCGAAGTCCGATTAACAAAGAGTCTGGAGGTTGAGAAATTAATCATTTATAGTGACTCTCAGCTGGTCGTCAAACAAGTGTCTGGGGATTATGAAGCTTGTGGAGCGAGAATGATCAAGTATTTGGCAGAGTTGAAAGACCGGCTTCAGTATTTCGTCTCCTATGAGTTTCAGGGTATAGAGCGTAACGACAATTCTATTGTCGATGCATTGTCGAAGATGGCCACTACGGATGCTAACGTTTTCGATGGATCAGTCTATTTGGAGGTTCTGCAGCAGCCGAGTATCCAGCATGAAGTGGTGATGTGCATTGAACGTTCTAACTGTTGGATGGCTCCTTACATTGAGTATCTGGCAAATGGCGTCCTTCCTTCGGATCAGATGCTGGCAAAGAAGATCAAGTACAAGAGTGCCAACTTCATTCTTATTAATGGGGATCTTTATCGAAGGGCATTTTCGTCACCATTGTTAAAGTGTTTAGTCCCGTCTGAAGCTGAATATCCTCTTCGGGAGGTTCACGAGGGCATCTATGGCTACCATATGGCTGCTAAGTCATTAGCTTATAAAGTACTTCAGTAGGGATTATACTGACCTACTATTTTCAAGGAAGCTATCGAGTACGTGAAGAAGTGTGAAAAGTGTCAGCTCAACAATCCGATCCCATCATCACCAACCGTAAGAGCTATACTCGATCTTATCTCCTATACCCTTTCTTTGCTGAGGGGTAGATATCTTTCGGGTCCATTCTTAAAAGCTAAAGTCCGGGTCGGTTTTATTATAGTTGTCATCGATTATATGACCAAATGGGTAAGCGAAGCCCTTCTACCGATAACTTAACAAGAATGCTCGAAGTTCATGAAGAGTCGAGAAGTGTTTCGTTTGAATTCCTAAGGTGGTGATATCGATAACGACGCGCCAATTCGTGGGATCGAAGTTCAAGGATTTCGAAGGAGTTCAGGGTTCAACACAAGAAGACTTCAAAGTATTTATCCACATAGAAAGCAGGCGGTCGAGGTGACCAATGAACGCTGGCGAATGGGATCAAGCAGACTAAACGGCTAAAGGGAGATGGCTCAAGAGCTTCCGGCAGTTATGGGCTTATCGGACTCGCCGGGGACGACTACGAGGGACTCACCTTTCAGATTGGCTTATAATGCGATGCCTTAGTCCTGCTGAGATTGGATCCACCAGGTCTTGGTCGGGTCGGTTCAAAGAAATCTACAATGATGAAGGGATGAAGGTAAACTTGGATCTGTTAGAAGAAGTCAGAGAGGTGACTTTGATCAAATTGGCAACCTATCAACGGAGAGTGGCCAAGCATTACAATAAGGGGGTAAAGCTTCGAAGATTTGAAGTATGGGACTTCGTCCTCAGAGAAGTCGAAGCATCCACGCCTCAGAACTTGGGAAAGCTGATGCCGAACTGGGAAGGACCTTATGAAGTAATTGAAGTACCGAAGTCAGGAACTTACCGGTTAAAGACATTAGACGAATCCGAGATCAAGAATACTTGGCATGCTGGTAGACTTCAGAAGTATTTTCAGTAGAGATCGAGTCAGTATCCCAGAAGTCTGTAAATATTGTATCGTCATCAATAAAAGATTCATTTTTTTTATATTTGATCTTCTTCCTATTGGTCCTAATTTCATAATGGTGTAAGGAAGACGGGGGGGACTCACTGACCATTCGATGGTAGCCTTTTTGGCAGGTGGTCCTTATGAATTTGTCAGGCCCTTCGTGGTAGGCAAACTTCATCGGTGTAAGGAGGATGGGGTGGACTCGCTGACCATTCGATGGTAGCCTTATCGGCATGAGTGTCCTCATGGGTTTGTTATATCCTGCGTGGTAGACAAATTCCATAGTCCTTTTAATATTGTTTTACCGCGAGTGGTAAACCAATATGCACCGAAGTAAGGAGGTTCGGGTGGACTAGCTGGTCATTCGATGGTAGCCTTATTGTTAGGTGTGTCCTTATGAATTTGTTCTACCCTGTGTGGTAAAAAAATTCAATGGTCCTTATAAAATTGTTCTACCCCGAGTGGTAAACAAATGCCCTTATATACTTGTTTTACCCCGAGTGGTAAACGAGATCTTGATGGTTCAAGAAGGATCAGCTGAATTCACCTTATGCCTAATCTATCTCACACTTCGGAAACGATAAGTATGCATTACTTTATTTTGTTCAAGTGTTGAGTTCTTGCTCATTCGATTCGATTCATTATGCTTTCGATATTATTCTTCAACTTAATCATTATATGACTTGCCTAATTCACAATTTAAGTTAAGTCCATTCATATTGATTGATCTTCAATTATCGACAAGAAACGAATTAAATGAAGTCATGAAAAGAAAAGTTAATATTTCATTCATAATTAAACTACATAAAAGAGAACATTTTTACACAAAAATCCTAAAACTAGAAGAAAGCAATAATATCTTTAGGCATTGTCTTCGCCTTCGGAAGAATCAATCAGAGTTGGGTCTAGCTGGGCTGCAACTAGCTTCTCCTTGTCTCGACCTCTGCAGACCTCGTAGCCTTCGGAGTAGACCTTCAGGATTTCTACATTCAATTCATCAGAGGCCTGGTACTAAGTCTGGATCTGCTTGCGCAGTTCTTCGGTTAAAGGAGGACCCAACTCCTTCAAGGCCTTCAGCTTATCTTGAAGCTTCCTGGCGTCGACCAGTGTCTCTCCTATCTCTTCACGGCCTTCGATCAAGATTATCAACTTGTATTGCCAAACTTTGATTGGCTATAACAAACTCTTTATTATTGGCCTTTAGAACTTTGTTCTTGGCAACGAGGTCGGTGTTCATATTGGTCATATCTTGCTGGCTGGCCTTGGTCACCTTTAACTCTTCTTTGAGGGCTTTCAGTTCCTCCTTGGTCTGATCCAAATCCCGCCGAAGATGACCATTATTGAATTCTGCAATATCTCGTTCATGCCTCTCCCTCGCCAAAGCCGACTGCAGAATAACATTCTCTTTCCTTGCAACTTCTTCTGCAGCTTCCGATTCAAGATGTTTAGGACGTAAACGCCTAAAAACAGCATTGGCCTGTACATATTCAGTATTAATCGACCAATTTCAGATATATAATCTTAAGCATGATAAGAAGTATGAGGATTGAGAAAATGAATTTACCTGTGCTATATAACTCATGCCCTCATCGAGCAGATCCCCGATCGAGCGGTCGCTGAACTTGTGATCGTCGGTACCCCGGACGAAGGCATTGAAGAGATGGAAGGGGAAGTTGGCATTATACCGGGGCCATAGGGTTGGCGATGCCATAACATCATTCTGGAATTCATAGGATGAAGGCCCAGAAGGGAAGGGCCTTGGTCGTTCAGGAGATAAGATGGGCTGATCACGAGGTGGTGAGGGATCCATGTATATGTTCTCAGGAGACGGCGGTCGGATTGGAGTGGGATTGGCGATCACAGATGGGAGATGAAGCGAACTTGGACTGGATGACCGGAAAGGGTGTTTTCTCTTTCGGGATAGAGCTGGCACGATTTTGACTTGTTCTTCCTCGTCAGAAACTTGAATCTCAACTACAATCGTTGGAGGGAGTTCGGTTGAAGAGGGAGGTACTCTGAGTTCGTCAGTGGTTAGGGGGGTGACTTTGGTTCTTAATTTTTTGACTCGAATAAGTCGTTTCCGATCGTCTACGGGTAGATCGAGTAGACTCCCTTGGCCAGAAGTTGGATTGGTAGTTGGTGCAGGTTCTAGTATAGTTTCAGGCTCTAGGATGGTCTCAATTTCTGGGGTGAGTTCAGGAGAGGTTGGAGTGGGGATTAATCGGGGTTTTCGGACAGCTCTCTTTTTCCGACGTGGCTGAAGGGTTTCTTCCGGTTGAATGAGATCTTCAGCTTCTACCACACCTATCTGGTGTTCAGCAGTGTGTGTTTCATTGGTTGGGTTATTTTCGGGTGGGGTTTCCAGTTGTGGAGGGTTGGCAGTGGCTTTTGCAGACTTTCCATCCAAGAAGTCTTCCAAATCTCTTACATCCGAAGATGTGGGCTTAATTAAAGATACTGCAAAAAGCAGAAGAACACATATCAATATTTATATCACTAAAAGTTTCAAGTAAGTATGCGTTAGAGTGATTCGAAACTTACATTTATGATCATATAACCATGCCTGTTTGGTAAGAAGACCGTAATTCCACTCATTCGACAGGAAATTCTCGAAGAGCTCAATCATTTCGCTTATCCGCTCCTCGAGAATATCACCAAAATTAGTAGAGACCTTATCTTGCGTAGTCCAGTCCGACAAAGAAGAGATCTCTGGCCCCTTGACGAAAAACCACCCCTTATGCCATCCTTTGTTACTGAAAGGGGTGGAAACCAGTGATCTTCTTTCAAATTTTTCATCTTTGCCTTCTATGATCGCTTACCCAAGACCTTAAACCCTTTTCTGGATTGGGCAACCTTGTGACGATGAAGAAAAAAATCAAGTGTGGGTTCTACTTCGACTTGACGAACGAATGAATGGCGAGAATATGAATGTAAATTCGGCACCAATTAGGGCGAACTCAACGCCGATAAATCCTAGGAGAGTAACTAAAAAGATGTGGAGAGGAAATCGGACCCCTTCTCCAGATAGTCACCTGGAACTACCGTCCATCCTTCAAAGTTAATTAAGACATTCTCTCCTCGGATCTAGGAACTCTCACTTAAGTGGGTAAATCAAATCAGTAGCGAGTCCGAATCCTTTGTAACTCGCTTCGTGACGATAGAGAATCTTGGCATGAGGATATTTTTCTTTATTCCTGAAGAACACAGAAGGAGTAGGAAGGGGTTTCGGAGGTGGGTTCTTACTCGGAGTGGTAGCCTTGGGCTTAGAGCTTGAGGCTTCTTTAGGGGGGCTAGGGCTCGATGGAACAGATGTGATTGGAGGTACTCGGAGATGAGAACTCTGATTGGTATTCAGGACCACCATGGTTGAGATTTTACAGATAAGGGAAGAAACGTTCGAGAGAGAAGAAGAGAGCTCAAACGTCTGAATTTCAAATTGGCAAGTAAAACTGTCAAATTTGGTGAAGTTTACCTTTTATATTGACAGTTGCACGAGACTCGAAGGCGGCACATTTAATTTCTGGCAATGATGGGGAAGTTGAATGGGTAGCGTCCGGTATAAGCCTCAAATATTTATCAAATTGGGCCTTTCAATTAATTTTCTGATTTTAGTCCATCCTCTTATTTTAATTCCTTATTTGGACCTTGATGAGTTACAATTTGGGCCTCTTTCAATCTTGTCAAATTCCTCATATCATGGACCATTTATAGTTTTCTATTAAACATCCTGTTTAAATAAAAACTAGGGGGCAATGTTGGGTCATGATATTTCACATATTGGGCCGACCCGATTAGGCCCATTCATTTGATTAAATCTCTTGGGTCATTTTTATTGGGCTTGGCCAACAAGGTGGTCGTTGGTTTTTCTTGGTGAAGTCTTGAAAGACTTGAAATTTGAATTAGTGGACCGATCCATTAGATATTTTAATATCTCTATCTTTGACTTGTAATAATAAAAAAGGATAAATGTTGACCAAAAGTCTGTCATGCATTAATGTGGATGGGATCCGGGGACGGTAAGACGGTGGAAAACAAAGGACCACGGTGTAAGTGGGTGGATGGGTTGTAAAGCGGTCGGCAGAAACCATCGATCGGTGACCGTGTCGACACGATGAGTGGGTGGCACGGTGAACCGCAAGCAGAGAAAGATAACATAAAGCAAGGAAATCTTTTAAGAAAAGGTAACTGATAATTTTATCTCTCTCAATACACTAGATTTTATTATCCTCCATTGTTAACCTTGTGATCGCTCAGACTTGATTCTTACGCTTTTGAAGTTATCTCCCACCAATTGAAGCCGGTCGAGCTTTTGGTGTTAATCGTGTTTACTGTACAGGATCAGGACGTCTTACGTGATTCGGACGTGGCAGAAGATCTTGACGTTAACAATAGTCTATATTTATATTTGTAGTGCTAATTTTATTTTTCTTTGTGTTAGTAATTGGAGTATTTGTTAAACTCAAGTTGGATGAAAGATTTAGAGGCCAGAGCCCTAACCCCTAATTTCAGCATTCATGGTATTTAGCCTCACCAATCTCTCGTGGGACATAGTTAGACTTGGCAATTTCATCCTAACTCGACAGGACTCGTCCAATTCCGATCTTAATGGGATCCAATTATTCAAATCCTACAAGTCTAGGGTCGGATGTGGGATAGATCACTCTTATATTTATTACGTGGAGACTCGAATTTGAACTTAAATTTGAAGCTCACATGTAGTTTGAATATAATTAGATCCGAATCCGTCAAATTAGAGTAATAAATATTTGAGTCGAAGTATTTTTTTTATAATATAATTCCAATTAGAGTTGAGTATGAATTTAAGTTTCGAGCAGCAACAGCTTTTTGTTTGTTTTGGTTGGGTATGTATAAATGTTGAATCCTTTTCCGGCGACGGGGAATATCGATCGGCCGAAATTTATTTTTATTTTTATTTTTATTTTTGACTCGTAAATAATTAATGTGATTTAATATAACTAAAATTTTTACAAAATACAATAATTTAGGTGTCATTTAGATACATGTAAAAAATAGGATTGCACAGACCGTGCAACCCTATTTTTATATGTATTCAAATGACACATAAATCAGTTCATTTTATAAAAATTTTAGTTTTAAAAAATTATATTAATTATTTGAGAGTCAAAAGCAATAAAATAAATAAATAAATAAATAAATTTCCGACCCGTCGCCACCCGTAGGAACCCGCCGGTCGCTGTACACTTATTGACAAATGTTATTCCAAAGGCAAAAGTGCAAAACCAAAACTGTAAACGTGGGCAAATCACCTTATATAAGCTTAGACAGTAATAACATCGTAACAACTTCTTCCTTCAAACACCCCAATCATCACCACCGCGCGAACACTGTAAGCTCTCTCCAAGCCCCGTAGTTCAATTATATATGTTTAAAATTAGTATTCACAACTTTTCACTCCAAAACCCCATGTTTTTATACCTGTTTCCTGTCCAATTTTCATTGTTGGGGTTTATACATTCATAAAGCACCATTGTTTTCATGTTTAATCTTTCTAACTTGTATTTCCGTTGCTGAAAACTCCATTTGAAGGAGCAAAATCAATGGCTTATCGGCGTAGTCTCATCACAAGAGCTAAACTTTTCAATCAACATCGGTTTGGCCCCTCATTTTCTTACATTCACCACCAGAACGATCGTGAAAAATCTAACTCATCTGATGAACATTTAAAATCCAACGATTTCATTCAAAGTCGTTCATTTGGAAGCAGAGTTAACACTTTAGGAGGGTGTAACACTTTATTTCAAGATCGAGGATGTTCAGGCTTGGGTAGTTCGATGATAAATGGGTCGTTTTTGGTGAGACATATGTCAACAACGATTGGGGATGGTGCAGGGAAGATAGATTACATGACTGATGTTGCCAGTGTTCTCACTGATAATACTGTGGAAGTTGTGGCCTCACAAGCGCCTGCTGTGAGTGAAGTTGCGGTTGCTGCTGCTGATTCATATTTCCCAGTTGCTGGTTTGCAGTATTTAATTGATGGCATTCATAATTTTACTGGATTACCGTGGTAAGTGGATGTCCAAAACCTTATACTTTTATATGTACTCTTGAATTTGAGGTGTGGGGTTAGGGAAGTAACACTTAATTAGTTATCACTCATATGACTTGGGGGTTTGAATATATATGAATGTGAAAGCTATAATGTTCTAGACATGGGATAGACTAATGCTCTATATGAATCTTCGAAAGAGTGAGAAAAATGGAAGGTGAAGAAACTTAGTCTAGACTTGGCTTAGACTTACTTTAGACTTTGGTTAGACGTTGGACATTTTTCCTTATCAGATACTTTTTGCTCTTTCAGAGTTCTGTGAAGTAATTTTTCAAAACAGTCTGACTGAGCCTCTTTGTACTTTTATTCAATGTTTGGAAGAAAAGTGTGTTAATGTCCTTAATTATAAGGTGTAGACGTCTGAAAAGGCATTCAAGGTTGCATTGATTACGATGTAGTTGTTACTAAGATACACTGTTGTCATCCCAACTCAAATCAAATTCCTAGTGTAAATGTGAAGTTCCATTGGGTGAAGGTTTCGTATGGGTAGTAAAATAGGGAAGAAGAATATGGACTACCCTTAAGGTGGTGACTTTTTATATGGCAGACGGATTCTTTGCGGTGGACAGAGGATGCTAATGGTCAGTTTCCTAAAGTCCTTTTATACTCTTATTCGAGGTCAGTCTTCTATGGATTCCCCTGGGAGCTCGTGTGGAAAAAGAGCACATTTAAGAACAGTTTTCTTTTGGGATGTGTGTGTCTGTGTGAGGAGTGACCAAAGAGGCCATCCTAACCATTCATTATTTGAGGAAGAGAGGAAAGGTTTTGGTCTACTGGTGCATTCTTTGCAAAGAGGCATAGAATTGTGGTTCATATTCTTCTTCCCTGGTTTATGGTCAAATTTTTTATCCCACTTTATTTACTTTATTTGATGTGCATTGGGATATGCCCAGAGCATTTAGAGATATATTGTCTTCTTATAGAGGAGCTCGGTTCTGCAAGAACACGAGGAAAAGATGGGAGATTGCCCATCATTCTGTAATGTGGTCAGTTTGAAAGGAGCACAATAAGAGGTGCTTCAAGGGATTAGAGTTCTTGGCTTGTGAAGTGCAGGCCCTGATGCTAAATCAGTTTACTGTTTCAAAAATTTTGCCTAGACAACATACCAAAAAAAGACCAGAGCAGCTCTAAACATTATGATAGATTTTAAAGACCAGACCATGTTGTTGCTACTAAACTTTATAACCAGACCAGACCAGTGATTTTAAAGACTAGTGATTTTAAAGACCATGTTGTTGCTACTAAACTTTATAACCAGATTTCAAAATCAACTCAGAAAGGAGAGATTTGTAGTTCATTTGTTAAACAGTGGTTTTACCCTCATGGAAACACACATTTAAACATAATGGCATTCAAAAGGACCTTTGGCTTCTTAATTTTTGGCATTCAAGAGCTGAAGGGTGCTCTGGTTTATATAAGAAAACGGTACAACATTGTGAAGTTTTTATTTGTGAAAGTGGGACACTCAGATACACGGTGCATGCCTTGTGTATTCATTGTTGACGTTATCTTCTTATACAAGAATTGTTATATAAACAAGGGAATCCACAGCATTAAAGATACAATATTTGATGGTTCTAATACTAATGCTAATGGAGAGGAAAGGGGAGAAATGGAAATAACATATTTGAAGGCAGCACACTTGAAGAACCCTGGTGTAGCAAATAAGAAAGCATACACGCAATATGATTTGGCCTCTTTAGTGCTTGTATTGTGGGCTGATAAGAATGATAAATTCATGAATGTTAAAGAAGCATTTTTACGTTGGCAAAGAGACCAATGCGAAACATTCTATAATGCTTTTAAGCATTTCGTTGATTTGGATCCGCTAGAATTTGTAAATGGAGTGCCGGCAATTAGGGAGATCAAGGATTCAAATATTGGCCAGTTTGTGAAGATATCCGGTATTGTGATCAGATGTTAAACTTTTGATGCAGATAGTTGTGTATACATGGGAAGAATGCGGTTTCAAATTTATCAGGAGGTAACTGTTTGAGTCTTTATGCCACTATTTGAATGCCCTTACAGTCGCTGTAAAACAAACAGAGCCAAAGGGAACCTCAACCTTCAACTCAGAGCTTCAAAGGTTTTGAAGTTTCAGGAGGTGAAAATTCTGGAGTTGGCTGAACATGTCCCTGAAGGCCAGATCCCACGAACAATGACCGTTCATCCTAGAGGAGAACTTACAAGAAAGGCAGCCCTGGTGATGTTGTTGAGTTTTCAGGGATGTTTGTTCCTATTCCTGACACAAACAAGGACACATATGTGGAGGCTGCTCTAGCACAATTTCTGGGTCTGGGTGATGACATGGTTGTTTTTGATGATCTACTTAAGTTCTTTAATATTGATGAGTTTTTAGTTGGTGGAGTTTTTGTCAAGCCTGAGTTCATTGACATTGGTGGATCGGTTGTGTGGTACCTTTGCAAAGTTGCCAAAGATCAGGAAATGAAAGGATCAGTTGGTGCAATCTTATCTGGGGTAGTGCTTGAACAACACTCTCACCTTGAGGACAAGGTGAATTTTGAAGAGCAGAGCAATGTTACGTATTATAGTATTAACACTAGGAGAAATATTGGATGAAATTATATGTAAATAATATTAGAAATATGAAGGGTTGGGATTAAAACAGTAGTAAGGAAGAATGGAAGGCTAGGATCTATTAGGGAAAGCAATGTAAGCCTATATTAAGCTAAGCTTTGTACTGAACAGATCATGAATGAAAATGAATTAGAACTCCTTCCCCAATCTATCTTTTCTTTCTCTCTTCCCCTGCAATTACTTTCAAAGTCTAATCGTGACTATAAATCGGTAACAAGAAGCCAAATAGAAAACCTTGGAGACATATGTGGTTTATGTAATAAATTTTAGATGTTGCATGTTTATATTGCTTACGATGTGATCTAATTGTTTTAATTTTATTTCATCATAACCATGGATAAGAAAGTTGCCTGAAAGAGTTTTTTTTATCCTTCCTGTTCAGGTGGGGAAGCATAGTTGTAACAACTGTTTTGATTCGAAGCTTGGTAGTTCCACTAATGATTAATCAGCTCAAAGCTACGTCAAAGCTGACGGTAACTTCTTCTGTTTTCTTCTTATTTTAGCATCTGCTGTTCTTTATTGCAAATTATGTTTCTTGGTTAGCACCATTTGTTGACAACTTTAAGCAGTCAACCACAATGTGGATTGTGGACGGATTTATCAGAACTTCATTAAAGTACACTCTAAATAATTGTTGTTGAAGTAAAATTTACTGCACACCGAACCTGATGCATATCCTCACACAGAGCAAACTGATCCACCAGAGGAGTACTGCCTCCTTACCCACAGCAAACTGCTTGTGCAGACTGCAGAGGAGGACAACTAAACTACAAATAGAGAAGACTTGCTTGTGTTGCTCTAAAAACCAGCTTGGAAAATAGACTCAAACGTCACTCTCTCTAAATCCTTGATAAGACTGAAAAAGGAAAACAAATACTCCTATATGGATAACTGAACAAAACCCAAATTAGGCACAATGTCTCTCTTTTTTGATATTCCATTTTCATTTAACTACTTGATTTTGTTGGTCTTTAGTTCCAATCTCCATACTTGGGACCAACATTACTTATCATTGTTATTTGATTTTAAAACACCAAAAAGAATAAAAGATCCACCTGCTTCTTCTCAATTAATTACATCATAGCAGTTGCAATGGAAATTCCCTTTAAAGAAGTTCGTATGGACAATGAAGCATGGATAGCTTGGATACTTATCTGTTATATGTATAAGCATAGAAAATATGATCAAAGCTAAATTGTATAATGTTGGGACCCCGGGATGATTACTCTTTCGATCTGAGACTTAATAGAAAATGGATACTGAGATGTGTATAATTCAGAATTTCCATTAATTGTGTTGGGGGTTAAGTTATAATTTCAGAACTAAAGAGTTTTATAGCAACTTGGGATAATTGAGCCTAAAATGGATCCAGATAGTAAAATTAGGTTTTGTTTTGATTTGTTTTCAAGATGTTCATTATGATTTAGTTATTTAGCTTCATAGGGTTGATTTTTTAGTTTAGAAAATATTTCACTTCATTTTGTTTAAGTCGTTATTTGAATTCAGTCGAGCTACATTTTCTGTGGATGTTTACTCAGTTATTGTTTCATATGCTTTGTTCTTTATGCTCCATCATTATTCTTTTGGTTTAATATTTTTTTCATTTGAAGATTAGTATATCTTTAGTGAGTTTCTTACCTTGTGCAGCTTATGAGGCCAAAATTGGAGGAGATCAAGCAAGAGATGCAAGACAGGGTATGACCATCCAAGATTTTTATGATCTTCATTTTTATCATAAGTGCCATGTGAGATATTGACCTGTATGAATTCAGGCCTCTTGGTTTTAAACAGCCATACCTAGGAGGAGGAGATTTGGACATTAATCTCTATATTCCACAAGTTGAAAAGTTAGCACCTAAATACAGTCTTAGTGCCACCTTACTTATTTCTAGCCTCAACTCCATAAACACCATGTTGTAGAATTAGTCTTTCTTCCCTCAACTCCACAATATAACTTTTTAGAAATCTATGAGCTGATGATATATTGTTGGCACTAATCGAGCAAAGATGGGACTGAAATTGATGCAAAGTCTTGTTGTGCTTGTTGCCTGTCCATAGATACATTATGGTCTACAGATTTTCTCATATTGATTACAATAGAGTTCTCTCTCTTTTTATGTTTTTGTTTTCTTCTCTCTTCTTTTGAAGCCCAGTGCATTAAAATTCCTTTTACTTTGAATTATTTATTCCCAGGGCATGAGTCCTACAGCTGTAGCTGAAGGTCAGCAACGAATGTCGAAGATATTCAAAGAGTATGCATCTTTTCCGTTTTCCTGATGGGTAGAACTCATCATTAATAATTTCAGTATCTTATTTTGTTCAATAACAGACTGATTGTTTTTAAATATATATGGTACTAAAGTTGTACTCCGTCCATCGAAATTAGTTGTCCTCCTTTTCTAGACCTGTGTGTGACACTGATTATTGGAAATGCCGAGATTATATCTATTTATAATAAAGTTTGTGAGTAATTAATATAGCTAAAAATATAAGATATATATATATATATATATTATAAATATCAAGTATATAAAATGTATAAAAATATTGTATATAGATGTGCTTTTAGACCTGTTAAAAACATGCTTTTAGTCTCTTAAAATGCATTCCAATTATGACACATAATAAAAAGGGGACAATTAAATGGGGAATGGTAGTACTATTTTACTATCAAATTTGTTGTCTTTGATGCATTGACCTGATTGCAATCATTTTAAAATATCAATCAGCTCTTCATCCTGCAAAACCTATCTTGGATGGTGATAAAAGCCTTAAGCTGCCACCCTATATGTGATTGAAAGTTTTTTCGTCTTAAACCTTGGTCAATTTGTTGTAGCAGAAGAAAATTTTGAAACCTGTAATCAAATTTTTTACTGCTGAAGATAATTCTCTCATATTCAAGTTTGGTATAGTAAAGACTGTTATACTTGTAACAATAATATGATGCAGTTTTTTATAATATAACTATGGGAGAATAAATATCATAATAGCAAGAAGTGAAGGGTCATGGCTGTAATTATTGGTTGAAAGGTCCTGATAGAAACCGGTTTCTCGGTCGTTACACATATATGATACATTTGTATCTCAATAAAACACATACTGGAAAGAAAAGTGTGAAAAGAAAACAAGGTTTCATTGATGTTCTGAAGCATAAACATGAATGCAGGACATTGGGTCAACAGGCATGCTGACAATTCTAAAAGTAGATTATAGTCATGTCGGCCTGTCAAATAGAAATATATTCCTTAATCCTTATATATAAATTTTAATTTTTTAATTTTGTACAAATTGTTTCTATGATACTCGAGTCTAATATTATGGCACTGTAATGTTTGTAAATTAAGAACGGATATAATCTATGATGTTATTACCATGTTATGTAAATTATAAAGAATGTATGTATAAATGCAAGTTAGGTAATGATTGATTACAAATAGAACACATCAACCTTGTACAAGTGTCCATACATGTGTAGCCGATGAAAGGAAATTCTCTGATACCTGCCTACCTGTGAAGCCAATTGAAGCCTAGGAGCTTATTTGGGACATGTCTGTTTGTATTCTTGATTAGCTTTGCACTCAAATAAAAGCATTCCTCAGTATTGCTTGAACACTAACAGCCAAGTCTGTCAAATAGATGTGTGACTGCTAGCATAATGCATTCAGTAGTATTTGGTCTTACTTTTTAAGCATGGGGTCTGGTCGTGAGAACTAAGTGATAACACATTTGTATGATGTTCCTTAAATTTATTACCCTCGCCATACATAAAGTGCAATTCTATAAAAAAAATGCAGCTTTGTGCCTTCTTGAAGGACTACAACTGTTCTGTTTGTTTGTAAACCTAGAAGGTTAAGCATTCAGACAATAATTTAACGTTTTGTCTTATCCTTTACATTAGCAGCACCCCTTTACCGTATGATGGTTTGGATACCAAGACGGTTTTAATTTCAATTACAATGAATTGGTATTGGCACTGCAGGTATGGTGTAACTCCATGGACTCCTTTGAAAGGACTCCTCATACAAGGACCTGTTTTTGTCAGTTTTTTCCTTGCAGTAAGCTAAAATATATTTTCCATGATAAGCATATTGAATATTATTTTGTTCTTCTTACCTATAGTTGTTCCCTTGCCTGCTTTGCATTACATCTTATCATTTTATTTGTAGATTCAAAACATGGTGGAAAAGGTACCATCTTTTAAAGAAGGTGGAGCATTTTGGTTTACTGATCTGACAACTCCAGATAGTTTCTATGTCCTTCCGGTTTTGACAGCGTTGTCATTCTGGATAACAGTGGAGGTAACATTATTTTAATCTTAACTAAACAATTCTCATTGTTGTAGAAATTTATTTACATGATGGCTTCTAAGGCTTAATATCAGAATGATTGCTAATGTGCCTGTTTGGATTAGCAATTAGAATCTGATTATTGCTTCTCAGAATCAAAATTAACTTTCATACTTTTGGATTAGTTTTTTTGGGTCTAAATAATCAGATTTATCAAAATCAAAACTCAAGGAGGGATGCTTTTTTGATTTCTAGAATCTTGATTTTTGAAAATTAATAAGTAATCAACAATAAGAAGCCAATTCAAACCAGCACTTTATTCTGCCATAACTCTTGAACATGGATTTTGTTCATCAACTACATATGTTTTCTTTAACTTCCTTTATGATTTTTTTCATGCTAAATCTTGTTCAGGAGACGAAGAATATAGGTAAAGCTATTTTCCTAGATGAGTTCATTATTGCATCTGATACAGGGTTACCCAATTCGCCCCTCCCCCTACGACCCACGATCCGGACACACGACCCCAATAGTGGTACGTTCACGTACCAGGTCGCTAAAATTGGCGTTTCAATTTGAAAATTGAACACAAAAAATTGGGCATATTGAGAAACAAAATTACTTGTTAAAAGCATCCATGATCGAAATATCAAAGTTATCTCTCCTTGCCGATCTCAGCCGTCGATAATGGAAGTTGCCGCCGACGATGGAACGATGGAAGTTTGCCAGCGATGATGTTCATCCATCACTTGTGAAGGATTTGAGGGTAACATTTTGTAATCGTGTTTTGATGGCTGTGTTAGGAAGACGAATACAACGCGAGGAAGAGTAGGAGAAACGCGTGAGAACAGTAAGATCATGAGAAGACCAATAAAAAAGAAGAATTTGGAACTTATATTTCACTTTATCTCATTTTATTTGTTTTTACTTAAACATGGTAAAATAAAAAAATGTTTGAATAAAGTAATACAATTAAAGTTTTACTATTTGTATGTTAAATATAAATTTAATTTTAACTAATTAAAATTAATATTAAAATATTTTGAATTTAAAATTAGTGTAATTTATGTACCGTTTGAAATAATAGATATTATAATTAATAATAGATTTTGAACATTTTATAATTTTATTAATTAGATTTTTAAAATTAAAAATGAGATCATATTAATTACAAATTTTAAATAAATTTCAAAAATTAAATTTGATTTTATTTAAAATGAATTAAGTATTTTGTTAGAATTTTGGTAAGGAATATATAATAATAAATGATGTATAAAAGTTGGTGATTTTAAATTTTAGAATATTTATAGAAACTAAAATTATAGATATAATTTAATAAATTTATTTGAAAAATATAGAAGTTTGTGAACTCATCGGAAATCAATCTCATAAATCATGGGTTTTACTATATCCCAAATCTGGTAAGGAAAAGGAATACTTTATTATTATGAATTATGGAAGTCGATTCAAATTTTAGTAGTTCAAATTTTAGATGATTAGAATTTAAATGTTGTGTACTTATTGGCAATTTTTATTTAAAAGTAATTTAGTACATATAATATAATTTAAATGTATGTATTGAAAACGACCCAAATAAATGATCATTAGCGCATTGTGTTCCCAATTATCGTACCGGCCAAGTATACCCCCTCTGAATTACAGATTTATAATTTAGCGTACCCGTACTCGTACCGCGTCCCGATCTTACCACAAATTTGGTAACACTGATCTGATATATCACTTGGTTCTTATTTGCTTGCTTTGGTGGTAGTTTTGTTTCATTAATTCTTTTTAATTTGGTTGGTTAAACGCATTGATTCAATATTTGCATGTTTCAAACATTCCTGAAACAGTATGCCATCTTTACTACGTAGATAATAGTTTGGAATCTATATTTCTCATTCTAAACTTCTACTGGTCACTTCGTCATCTTCCTGAGGGGGAAAAAGTAACCTCAGACTGTCTTTAAGATTGTAAAGTATTCTCTATTTTCACCTAGTATGTGCTCAAATGTTCTTAACTTCTTATGTTTGTTACAGTCAGTTTTGCATTATGCTGTTTTCTTTTATCTGAGTTTGGTTGACTCACTTCTGCCTTTCCCCAGTCGAACATGCAAGAAGGTTTGGAGGGTAATCCTGTTGGTGGAACAATGAAAAGAGTCTCAAGGGTTTTTGCTCTTCTTACAGTTCCACTTACCATGAGTTTCCCAAAGGTACTTGAGGAAACTTTTACTTTCTTGGATGCTATACATATATTTTTATTTTTTTGATAAAAGAAGAAATTTTACTAATAGAAAAGAAAAGATATAATAAAAGTGGACTAAAAAAAGCACTTAAAAAAGTATAGCCCTCCAATCTCTACACAAATCAGTGAGATGCCTCTAAAGGCCCCATGGAAAAAGGCCAAAGAGAAGCCAGGAAAATAATCCTAAAGCTCAACAACTTAAAAGATAAGCAACTTTCTCTAAACAGTCGAGCACTACCATGGTTGTCAAGGTTACAACTAGTCGTCGACGTAAGGCGAGTGAACGACTTAGTGAATGTTAGTGCCTTGCCCACATAGTCGTCGCCTTGGATCGCCTAGGCGACACCTTGGACGCCTAATGGCAAAGGCGTACGCCTTATAGTTAGATTGGACGACAAACACAA
Source organism: Panax ginseng (assembly GCA_020205605.1). Lineage (NCBI taxonomy): Eukaryota > Viridiplantae > Streptophyta > Magnoliopsida > Apiales > Araliaceae > Panax > Panax ginseng. The sequence continues at coordinate 1,396,953 of CM035128.1, forward strand.
CCACCGAAAGGCTTACCGACTGTGCGATTTGAAAACCCTAACTGTTGCCGCTTTACTTCGCATCTTCTTCTCAAGCCTGCTACTGTCTAAAGGAATTTGCACCATTCATTAACAATCTTCAACTCCAATTTTTTCTGGTTTGAACTTTTGTTTCGATAATGTGAAGTGAAGCGAGAGAGCGAGAGAGAAAGCGAGCTCGAGAGAATGCTAAGTGATGCGTCTCTTAAAAACTCGATTCTTATCATATTTAACTTATCATTTTAAATCATAAAATTAAAATTCTTGAATAATTATCTTATTAAGATTTTCTTTTACGCTTTTAAAAGAAAAAAAATTCATAATCATAATTCAAGTAGCTTCAATATATTGAAAATCTTGTTTATATTTGGATTCTTTTTATCTTAATTAACTTTTCTTTAATTAAATAATAACTATTTTTTTAACAAAAAGTAAATTGGTGGGTAATTATTTTATTCTGTTTCCTTTTCAATCTTTATTTTTTAAAAAGTTTTATAGAATTTTAAACCTGAAATTTAATTTGATAACTATATTAATGGACTGTTAGTATTAGAATATTGTTTATGTACAAAATATGGATTGTTTCTTTTTCACTTATTAGTTCTTCCCTGTTTTTTATTTCTGTTATTTGTTGGGATATGCCCACAAAAATAAATGGTTATATATTGTTGGAACTTTACTAATACAAGTTTCATGTTGTGTTTAATTTATTGGGTTCACATACATATAAATTCATTCTTTTAAGACCTTTGGTGATCAAATGCTTTAATATTTGGTTGAGAAATGGTATTTAGTGATGTTGATTGTTTACATAGTAATGAATTTGTGAGTAGTTTTCTTTATATTTCATTTAATTTTAAATTATAATATATATGTGTGTGTGCGTAAAATATATTCATGTATAAAATACGCATTATAAATAATTCATCGCTTTATGGACGACTAGTCGGTTGACTAGTCGCTTAAGCGGTTGGCCACCGACTCGACTCGACTTGACTTAACGCCTTGACAACTATGAGCATTACGCCCATTCCAATTTTCCCATAAATTCGAAATAAAGGCACACTTCCATAAAACTTTGGCATCCCTCTTGTTTCTAAATCCTCGAAAACGAATAAGCAACTATTTCACTGAAGTAGGACACACCCACTCCTCTTCTAACACTTAAAAAGAGAGCTTCACAGGCCCTAAACAAAAGGACAATAAAAATATAGTGTCCTGCCTTTTTATTTTGGTCTATTTTTAATTGTTTTGTTGAAAAGTCACAATAAAAATTGATAGAACCCCCAGATTGGATAGATGGTGGTGGGTTATGCCACACACAAATTCAGCTTGCATTACAAGATACATATATACACATTTAAATATCATTTCTAATTAAAGGTACGTCATTGAAGGCATCTACAAATCAAAATGTTCATTAATGGTATATTTGGAAAAGTGGAGGACGGAAAAAGGAGGATGAAAAAGTTGAAGGATGGACTAGTTTTCCATTTTCAACAAGTGGGAATATAGCGTGGGACAATCGGGCCCAACTTTTTTTATCTACCCAAAAGTGGAAAAAGCAGGAGGAAAAGAAGGGAGACTGGAAGAAAAGAAAGTTCTATAACTTTATATTTTTATTCACATAATATATGCTAAACAGTAACATTAATCAATTTATATATTATATTAAAACATAATCGTATACTCTCACCGTTCTAAATTATAAGATCATTATTGACTTTTGAAAATCAATCAAAGACATTTTCAAACTCAAAATTGAGATGATTCATTAAAAATTATGAACAATAATATTATATTCAATAGTACTTTTTAGATAGTTTGTAACAATACTCATTGTATTGACTAAAACTAATGAAATCCGTGTTAATTCTGAGTTTTAAAATGTATTTGATTGACTTTCAAAAGTCAATAATAATTTATATTTTGGAACGGAGGGATCATATAATAGAATATGCAATACTTATATGTCATTATCTATTCTAATATAACTTACATGGATACATATTTATATATGTCCGTCTCCCAAAAAGAAAGTGGTATGATTATAAACAATTCGTTTAGCATGTCATTCCCCCACCCCCACCCCCACCCCCAACCCCAACCCCAACCCCAACCCCAACCCCAACCCCAAAAAAACACACACACCCCAACCCACCTTAGTGTTGTCAAATTGTGGAGAGTGGCATCAATCTTAGTTTTCATTCATACAGATAAGTACATGTCAATATTTTATATGTTCCCTATCCTTTTCACCAGATGTGGTTGTGTGTAGGGGTGTTCATTGGTAAATAATCGTCTTCGAACCGACTTCGAACCAAGACCGAATCCAGTTCATCAAAGGGTCCAAATTCACGATTTGGCATCGAGATTAGACTAAGTGTCGAACCGATTAATTTGCCTTGCACTGATTTTTGCCTATTCTTGTACCGATTTTTGCCTATTCTTGGTCATCATCCATGTTCTGCAGTACAACTTGGAATCTATTGTGCTTTTTGCTTACCGGATCATTGTAAGATGGCATAACAGAGTAATCCTATTAAACTTTAATTAGAGCTAGTAAACTGAATACTTAGCAATTAGAGAGGGCAAACAAAAGTAATCAACAACCAACAAAAATACTAGTATCATATTCTTTAATTAGAGCTAGTAACCTGAATCAGTAGCAATATGGAGTAAATAGATCAGTAATTAGAGACCTGAGATGAAAGATGAAGTACAAAGGCCGACAAAAAGGGAGAGAGAAAAATAGTATCTTGAAATATGAAGAAGAAAAGAAACAAATAGAACCTAGATTTGATCTCTTTTTCTTCTTTTTGTTTCTTCTTCTTCTACCTGCTATGAAGTACATCAATAATTCTTTGATAATGTCGCCGGATCTGATCTCTTCTTCTTCTATCTGCTATAGTATGAAGTACATCAATAATTCTTAATGGTGAGTATGAGAGATGGAGTGATGGAGAGATCCCAGATCTATTCGTGAAAGTATAATAAATTAATAAATCAATAAGTAAACCGGTACAACCTGCTCGCATTCGTATATATACCGAATGAGCCAAATCCGTAATGCATGCTTACATCGAATATCCGGTATGTACCAGTTCTATATACCTATCCCGAACCAGTAATTATTTGTACCGAATCGGCCGGTTCGAACCGGTTCGGTTAACCAATCAAAAAAACGATTGGTTTGCCCACCCCTAGTTGTGTGCAGGAATTACATTGTCATTAATGATAAGAACTTGTTCTCACTTGATGACTTCCAACACTTTCGAACTATGGAACTAGAAATACTTTTTGGTTTTCATGTTGAAAACATAAAATGTTAGTATGAGAAGTATGAGATTGTAATTTTAAATCTTTTTCTACGTGTATGGTTCTTGTTCATGCGCGCGCACACACATTTAGTAGCACAATGGTGGTTACTTTTCACCATAGTCGTGAGTGGTTTATTATAACTTAATGGTTTCTAAGTGTAATGGGTTTAAAAAAAAGCATTAGATTTTGCATAAATTTAAAAAGTAATTATTATATCAAGGAAACAGAGAGTATCATGATATTAATGGAAATTAAAATTTTCTCTCCTCCTCTTGTGTTTAGCATGAAGCTTTTTTGTGGTTGCAAAACCTTTTATATGCAGAGGGACCTTAATTATATAGTGAAGACTGAAGGCAATAACAAATAACAAGAGATGAAGCTACAGGAGAGGACCGAACATTTGAATTTCCTTTACGAAAGCTTGAGTGAGAGTAGGCATATTAACATATATTAGGAATGGACAAATGGGATTGTTCCGTGAAAAGACATGCTGCCTGGAACAGCTGTGCTTTTTTAGTAATCCCCTATTATCTTTCCTTTTTGCTGGAAGCTAAAAGAGAATGAGATACACGGTTATATTTTTGAGAATATATTCACATTCTTAAATTTAAGATTAACAAAGATTTATTTAATTCTAGCAAATATTGTGATGAATATTGTAAACTATTTAAAAGATAGTACTAAACAAGATTTATTGTTTTCGAAATTTAAATTAATCATATCAATTTTTAATTTAAAATATCTCAAATATATTTGTATGTGTCTCTGTGTGCTCTTTCCACAATGTTCAAGTTGAAGTGATTCTTAAAAAATCTTTTTAAGTGTTGTTTATTTCATGCAGTATGTAAACTACATACATTTAAGCAAAAGCTCTTTCTCATCAGTGCATAGTCTTTAATCTAATATGGATAAATATGGGTGCAGGCAATATTCTGTTACTGGATCACAGCGAACCTGTTCTCACTTGTGTATGGACTAGGTGAGTCCTTTCAATACCATACCCATAGTCAGTGGTAAATGATAAATAGCTCTAACCTTTACACTGTTCATAAACCTTGAGATATGTACACGGACTAGATCCTTCAATCTCCCAGTTCGCAAGCAGACATTCAGACCACGGTGAATCATAATGAAAAATTAACTCTTGCAATATATTGGAGGAATCAAATGCAGTGTTCTGACTTGATCCCAAGATCTAGCTAAACAACTGTGTTGATACCATGTTTCAGTTGCCAATTGTTCTAAAATCTTAAATTATACACAACTGGACCCAATAATGTATATAATTATCTTAAAAAAGTTATTACTGTAATGAAGTAGTAACCTTTGAGATGATCATATGTTACTTTATAATTTGTTTTCTTGTTTTAACATGCCATTATTCATCTTACTTGCTCCAGTGATTAAAGCACCTGGAGTGAAAAAGTTCCTGGGTGTCCCTGATATACCTGTCCCACCACCTTCAACGGCACAACAACCTGCCTTCTCATTTACCGATGCACTTAAAAAATATGTACAAGCTCAACAACGACTGGCTCCATCACCTACGGATACATCGAAGCCTGCTTCCTTACCTATGGAACCATCTACGGATCCATCGAAGCCTGCTTCCTTACCTACGGAACCACCGAAGCCTGTAAATCAAAGAATACCCTCATCATCAGTTCTCAGTCAGAGGATTAGAAGTTTAGAAAATGAAGTTAAGAGAAGAAAGAAGGGCAAGCAGAGGTGAATAAACATATGAAGTTTAACCATCTTTGGCAATACAAGTATCATTCTACTTACATTGCCTATTAAAATAAAATGTAGTATTCATTAATTGATGATCAGTAGAATTTTTGTTTGGTGGCGATGGAGGGCCATATTTTTGAACCGCTTGCATCGAGGAGAAAGAGGGTGAGAGCTGTTTTTATTTAGGCGTTTTGCTAGTGCAGATGGGGAATTCAAGTAACTCTTGTTTGTAACTTTGGCAGAATTATCCGACTTTTGGAGATGTTATTACTTAATATACATGTTATAGGAGGCTTACATGCTAATTTTTGTAGAAGCAAGCATAAGCAGCTAAAAATACATGATGGTTTAAGACGCCAGGTAATAAACTGAACAGCAGGGGAATCATTTCAGGTAGCATCAGGCCAGATTTTTGTTTTATTGGATGTTGTAATTAGGGCGAACTTAACCTCGTAATTTCTTTTTCTTTTTATTATTTCAAAAAAGGAAAAAAAAAAAAAGTGAAGCAAAAACTTTGTCATGCCCTGAATTGCAGCCCTTGCTGGGGAGAAAAAGGACGGTAATATGATTGTCCTAAAAATTACTTCATTAAATTCAAATTCGCATTGATGTACGAGTTGACACTCATTCTTCGAAGAAAAACTGATATTTTCATATGATATTTTCACGTGATTCTCGCATGAATAGTTAGTCCCACTACATTCATGTGGTGAAAATATTAGTTTTCTTCTTCAAATGCTACAAGCAAACAAATGAGTAGTTGACATTTTGCATTTTTCTCCATTGAATTTGGATGCGGACTGTGTCCATTTAATACACAAGTGATCTTAACTCTTAAGCAATCCGGACCAACCATCTTAACTCTTAAGCAATCCAGACCAACCAAATAGTTTGAAGATGATAAAGATATCCATTTAAAAATTAAATAAATTATAAGTAACCTTTTAATTTTAAATAGTTTATCAACAAGTTACAAATAATATAATGGTTGCTTTCATAAGCTGCTATTTGGACCTGATTTGATACGATTAGGATCTCTCTATTTCAAATGAAATGACAGTCAAATGTTCTTTTGTGCACTATTAAAAGATAGATTGTTTAAATTTAGGTAATTATCATGACATAAATTTCTTCGTTGTTCTTTGTTGCTATGATTGACCATTTTTTAATTATTTTTTATTTTGTTTAAAAAGTATTGTAATATTTTCATCTTTTATAAAAGATTATGTTTTCAATATATTTGAGTTGATTAGACTTTGTTGATCAATAAAAAGATAAGAGTTGAAACACGCATAAATTATTGTATTAATTAATAGAAATCTCCTCCGTTGAATCCCTCTCTACCTTCTGTAAATATTATTCAAAAGAGTTGGATCAATTACAAGATTAGAATATCTCATCTCTGCTAAGCAAATTTAATTAATTTATATTCTTAGTTATTTTAAACTTATCAAAAACTCTACGTGTACATGGAAATTGGACATGAGTATATTTGAATTTTATTTAATTATATTTTGACCCATAATGGTGGGTAAAAATATAAATAGGTGAAGTTCAAATACACTCATGTCCAATTTTCATGTTTACTTAGAAGAGCTCTAAACTTATTGTATGTGAACGACTCATAAACCAAAAAGTCTATGTGGACATAGAAATTGCACATGAATGTATTTGAATTTTACTTATTCATATTTTGACACCCAGTGGTGGGTAAAAATATAAATAGGTGAAATTCAAATACATTCATATGCAATTTTTATGTCCAATTTTCATATTCACCTAAAAGAGCTCCTCATAAACAAGGTCAATTAAGTCTAATATAAAGACAGTTATTACCGATAAATTAACCAGCTATATGTCGTGCATGTATTTATTTATTTATTTTGTTGAGAATTGAACATGTAAATATGTAACTTAAAAGTTACAGCTATCAAATTAATGGTAAGAAATTAAAATGAAAGAAACCAGACAATACTGGATTAAACACAGATCAATTTGCTTTATTTGTAGGTCCCATAAATATATTTGTTTCTTTTATTTAATATTTCAAAAAATAATACTACACACATTAACACATACCAAATGTTTATTTGCTCTTTGCCTCCTTTAGAGTCCCTCCTTTTTTCCCGACTGGGAGCTTTTAATGCCTCGATTTATGTCTGAGAAAAAGAATACACCTATCATGACAAGAACATTATTTTGTAAAAATTTCAATTAATCTCTATGACCCCACCTACAATTTAGCTTTTAATGCCAAGAATGAAGTACCATGACAAGAACATTAAGCCTCTATGGATTAAATTAATGAGACATTTGAATTCAAAAATAGGAACAAACGTTACAAACCCATGAATATATTTATTTAGAATATAACTACCTATGTACAACTTGTGTCTAATTGTACGGGCATTAAATTTGTATTGACCCAATTAATTAAAATGAGCTCAACTTGAGCATTTATTTATGAGTCCCAAAATTACATTGCCCGTGCCTGATTTTGTGCTTAATAATTTTTTCATTATAACCACAATTATTAACTTTTAAATTTTTTATATATTATTAAAATTTGATGATTAAATATGAGATTCTTGAATTAAATATTAATATATGTAACAAAATCCGCAAATTTTTTGATTTGTTATTCTACTAAGCTTCGACATAAATTATGAAAATGTATTCTACTTTGTTCTACAACAAAATTCATTTTACTTTAAAAATATGCTAAACAACGGGCTTTAAATTTAAATTAATTAAGCTATTTGGTTGGTTAACGATCCACTTAATCCCGAACTACTCTCAAGTTCATTACTGATATCAAGTATAATTATACCAAAACTTTCATTATTTGTTTATAATTTTTGTATTATCTGTACCTCCAAAGTACATTTACACTTAAAAGTAAAATCTTTACAACATTTTCTCTATCTTCTTTTACTACTATTTTATTTTTGAGTGAATATTTGGATGTACGCTTCAGGTGTTCACAACAATATATTCATTCCAATAGTATATATAATTATACATTTATTATATATATATATATATATATATATATATATATATTTTGGTATAGATATATTTTTCAATTTTATATTCAATTTCAATATATTAATATTATCTCAAATTATAATCCCAAAATAACATACCATAATTTTTATTATAATATGGATAGTAAACCGAGTCTAGTCTTTTTTTAAAATTGAGGATACAACTAAGAGCTCGTAAATATGAAAATTATTTTATTTATTTTTATTTTTATTTTTTATCTCAAAATATAAATAATTGGAATTATAAAATATTCTTATTCAATTTTCATTTACATAAAGTTTTTCTACGACCAATTTGGCAGAAAATTGGTTGGTCAACAATCAATTGAATTGTCCTTGACGTCATTCATGGCTTTATCAAATCAAAGTCCTCTTAAATCCAAATAATCCTCCTCCTCCTCCTCCTCCTCCTCGCAAACAAACTGCCCAACGCCCCGGCCAGCACCCAGTAGTATATATCGGGAATTTGTCAACTAAAAGAAAAGTCCAGAGTTCAGAGGCTTTCTTTCGGTGTTTGTCTTTTAGTCAAAAAGAAGCGCTGCGCTGTCCTCTCAACCACTCCGCTCTTGGTTTTGCTCCTCAATATTCAAACTCTCTCAACTCGCATTTCATTTGGTTACAAAAATTTAGCAGACCAGAAAGAAGAGAGAGAAAGCGAGGGAGATAATCTATATAATTTTTAGAGAGAGAAAGAGTAGAGAGAGAAGAAGAAGATCGGCGATGGCGGATAAGAGGTTTATAATAGAGATCGAGCCGGCGAAAGAAGCAAAGGATGGAAATCCAGCGATGGGACCAGTTTATCGCTCTGTGTTCGCTAAGGATGGTTTTCCACCTCCGATTCCTGGAATGGATAGCTGTTGGGACATTTTTCGGTACTCTGCTATGTTTTTCTTTCTAATAATATTTATATATGTTCATATCTAGATAGATCTATTTGAATTCCAGATCAGTCTGATTTGAGAGGTTTATTACGGTAACTGTTCGGTCATACTTTACATAATTTATCTTTGTTTGTTGCTTTCATTTTTTTTTAGCTACATGACTTTAAGTAGTTTATTGGATTGTGAACTCCGGAGAAGTTTGTCAGTTCATTATCTCCTTACACTGTTTACTTTTCCTTTATGCATTTGAATCAAATGGCTCGATGCCTGTTGGGCAATGACTTATTTTAAAATGATTTATAAGTTCAAATTTAAAATTACTTACAAGTCGTTTTAAGTTCTAATTTAGAAATAAAAGTGTGTGGAGTCATTTTTACTTACAAGTCTACCATTTTTACTTTTAAGTCTAAAATGACTCGAGTTAAAATGATTTGTAAAGATTACTAAAATAAGGGAAAAAAAATCATTACATTTGATCAAACCTACTTATTTTAAAATGACTTATAAGTCATTTTTTGAGAAGTAATAAATTATTACTTTTCAAAAACTACTTCTAGGGGGCATTTGATAAAACTCAGTAATTAAGATATGAATGGTTTATATATATCTTAATAAATTATTACTTCTCAAAAACTACTTCTAGGGGGCATTTGATAAAACTGAGTAATTAAGATATGAACGGTTCATATATATCTTAATAAATTAGATCATCTTAGTGAAATAGCTTTTGAACTTAAAAAGTTATTTGGTAATTAAAAAGTATAAAACATCCGAATGACTTAATTTCAAAATATCAATTTTAAATTTAAAAATATCTCAATTTGACTTTTCAAAAATCAATAATGATTTTAAAATTTGGAATGGAGGGAGTACAATATTTATATAGATATTTAAAATTTCATTAAGAGGTAGCTCTTAATTATTTAGATTTATATCCTCTTACAGATTAAGAAAAGATAAGAGGCAAACAAAATTTTACAAAACAATTTTATTCTCTTACTGAATTACTGAATTAGATGTGGAGCTATTAAGAGATATTAAGACGTAAACAAACACCACCTAAGTCAATTTATAGGTTATAAAATATGCCACACATGAACACTCGAATAATAAAAATTACTTATAAGTTGGTTTGACCAACTTATAAGTAGTTTCCGAGCAGGCCCTTGATGAATTATGATTTTTCGCAAATCACTGGCTTAGCTGGATAAAAGTGAAAAAAGCCTTGGTCAACTGATGCTCGCGCACACACAAAACAATGGATAGAACTATGCAAACAGTATATCATGACATTAAAAATTGACAATTAACATTTAGAAGGGATATTAGGTCAATTGATTTGGTTGATTATGCTTGATCACAACTGCTATTAGATTATTTAAAAAAAAAAGTTTGATGGATGATTCTTTAATTCCCAAAGAAGAAGTAATCTTGATCCTCTAAAATGGGTCTTTGGGTTTGAAAGAGAGATTGAAAGCCCTATTTTATTAGAAAAATAATAATATTGAATAATCTTGATTTTCTTGCCGATTATGTGAATAAGTATTAGTTGTAATTTTGTTGGAGAGATGTGTAATAAATGGGACCCTCCTAGTATTGATAAGTTTCGCAATTGTAATTCGACATAAATTTATCGCAATACATAGCATGACACATTTATTATTAGTGTAGATTGATTGACCTGTTCTATTTATGGTAAATGGTAAGATTGGTAATAAAGAGGAAAAAAAGAAGCTACTTAGATGAGGCATATGCCTCATCATCCAAAGGTGCTTTTGTTTCCTCGGGCACAGCCTAGATCCCTCATGAATACTCTTTACAAGATTTCAGCCTAAAGCCTAGCTTGTTGAGATATTTTATGAAAGCCGTACCTTGAGTCATGTCTGAAGGAGTCTTAAGAAGAATGCCTTATAAAGCACTTCCCAAAGCAAATTTATCTTGAGTTGTTTCAGTAGCTGTAATAAATAATAGAAAGGATTATGTCTCATATTTTTAATTAAAGGGTGATATTATGTTGAAATCATCCTTTGATAAGCCCTTTGTTCATGTTTCAGCATGTCCGTAGAAAAATATCCTAATAATCCAATGCTTGGTCACCGTGAGATTGTGAATGGGAAGGTATATATGCGCTACAAATTTTTTTGGCCATAACTTCCTTCCTTTATATCACCTGTTTTTTTTTTATCCAAAAATATATCACCACTTCTTTAAATTTTACTTGAGCTAAGCTTATGTTTGTTGTTTTACATTGCAGCATGGTAATTATGTGTGGCTGACTTACAAAGAAGTATACGACATAGTGATGAAAGTTGGGAATGCCATTCGCAGTTGTGGTGTTGAGGAAGTAAGTGACTCCGTGGTAGTATATTAGCTAATGCATAGGTTCAACATTCTTTTTTTTCTTTGGGCATACATGTTTAATTGATTTATTTCACCCTGGTGAAGGCTCATACATGCCAGCTTGCTGAACTGTCACAGGACAATTTTTACCTTGTTTTCTATAAGTGGCTTGATTTCTAGTGCGGTACATGCAATCACGCGATTATATCTTTCATAGTTGTGATTATATCCTTGTTTAATACTTTGTAAAGACTTTCTTTCATCTCTATCTCTATGTATTCATATCCACTGTTCCATAAGTGCTTATCGAGTTATCTCTAACAAACAATAATTAATTCCTGGTAAAATTTATTGTTTGAACTAGTATTGTACAAGTGAGCTTCTGTATCTTAAATTATATTGATTGTCTGCTGATTTTAGGGAGGAAGATGTGGTATTTATGGTGCCAATTCCCAAGAGTGGATTATGAGCATGGAGGTATGTTATCTTTTCGATTGGATTTTTTAATTATATTTTGTAATTGTTGCTCATAAAAGAAATATTTGTTACTTAGGAACTGATTTGACAGACAGCTTGTGGAAAGGCCTTGCTATCCTATGTTGAATGCACTAAATAAATTTCCAATATAAAAAAAGAAAACTTCTTTTCCATGCCATTTTTCAAGTGGAAGCTTTGATTTCTAATTTTCATTGGTTAACTGAAGGCATACTTCTGATATGGCCCACATTCGCACATAGATTTGATGTACGCTATGCTCTCCTTTTGCAGTTTAGTTATACGGACTTGCCATAGCTCTCTCTTTTGCTGTAAATTAGATCTCAAGATGTGCTTCCAAATATATTTTTTTGCACAACTCATCATTAAAATATGATTTGAACTGCAGGCACTTTGAGGCCTCTAGGAAGTTGTCTTAAATCTTAAGTTCATCATCTTTTTTATAAGGACCGCATTGATCTTTCATCGTTAAGTTTAATTTGTTGTAATGAATAAATTGTGTGCACTTATTTAAAAAATAAATCTTTATGGACTCTTTTTGTGCATTTCATGACCCCCAAGGTTTCCAAAATTCACCATTAATATTCCAGTTCTATTCCTTCAAATGTATTTTTTTACTTAGAAATGCGTTCCACATTTCTCTTACTTTTGGGCATGGAGTGGGGTCAATAATGAGTATTGAACTTGAGACCCTCCCAATGCTTCAATCCCTTTGTCACAGACTCAGAGTGGAGTGATGGTTTGTGGGTAACCAACTAAGATCCATGTATATGGTTCATTGCATTTGAGCAGTAACTACTATTACACTTGAGGCTTTGAGTTCCTCAATGTAGTACAGAAACATTATTGGCATACTCATAGTCTACATCCATATCTTTGTCAGCTTGCAAGGTTTTTGTGTCAATGTACTACCTCCTATCATAAAGATTGTCATTTTTTGTGATTTCACGTAAATTAAGGAAGTAAATTTTAGTTAATTTCTCACCCCCCTCTTGTATTACCCTTAACTCCAACATAGAGTCATCAACATGTTTTTTTTACTATTTGGCATTATTATAATCCCATCTTTTACTACTTTGTATTCTTGTTGCATGATTTTCTCAGATGTGACCATTTGTTTTTTGTAAAATAGTATTATTCTCTGCAGTATATTCTGACACAAATAAATTAATGCAGGCATGCAATGCTCATGGGCTCTATTGTGTTCCTTTGTATGACACCTTAGGTTTGTACTTCCCTTCTGTTGGATTACATAATCATGTATTGATTTAACATCAAATCTGCTGTCTTTTATATTCACATGGATGGCATAATTTTGCAATATAAGGACTGAAAGACAAATAATTTTACGACGATTTCATTATTATGGTCTAGGTGCTAATGCTGTGGAATTTGTCATATGCCACGCTGAGGTTAAAATTGTGTTCGTTGAAGAAAAGAAGATTCCAGAGGTAAAAATGTTTGGTTTTGCATCTCGGTTCCTTGAAGGCTTTTTTGAAATATTCCATGTAGAATTTTATTATGACTTCGCCGATGGCAAGTTCCATTTCCTGAACATTATTGTTTAGTAATTTTATTGTGATTATGTGAATCTAGGTATACCAGACACTAGTTAATATGTTGGGACTTTTGCATCTAATCCATACCATCTTGCCATTTCAGGTGTTGAAAACGTTACCCAAGACAACAGAGTATTTGAAAAGTAAGTTTCAGATGATTTAAAATTTCCTTCAGTGATGCATGTTGAATCAAAATTTAATCATTTTGTATTTCATTTGTAAGCTTTTGGAAAGCTTTGGGAAAGTTACTCATGAACAAAAGGAAGAAGTTGAGAAGTTTGGTTTGGCAATATATTCTTGGGACGAATTTTTATTATTGGTAAGCTTTTTTAGTTCTACAATTCTTATTTTACTATTGTGTATTTGTGTGAAGTTTAATTCATATTACATTGTACTGTACCACATGAAAGTCTGATCATAAGTTTTCACATTAATTAGAAGTCTTGCTTTCCGCACACAACTGTGATGTTATTCAGAAGAAAGTTTTTTTCTTCATGATTTCGCAAAGTTGTCTGTTAGGGAGCTGATTTCTTGGTGTTGAACAGCATTCCGGCTCAGTGTGCACCAATAAAAACAGCTCCTGCCACAAAATATAAAATTATCTAAATGATTATAAAATTTTTAGTCATTAGTTTTATCACTCCTATAGAAAATTACTTATAAAAAAATGATTATAACTTTTGTCTTGAGCATCATTACACAAAATTACTTTTTTTTTTGAAATTTCTTTCCAAGATTGTGATTGATTTGCATGATATGGAATTACACATTCTCTATATACATTTATTAGATTATTAGATAGACACACATACATTTTATATCAGGGTGTGCTAGGACACAAAACTATGGAGTTTAGGCTAGTGGTTAACTTGAAACTGATTGCATCTGTGTAGTATTGTTGCAAATTGACGATGTAGGACGAGCCAGCCGCGAGACGTGGTTAGAACAATATAAAAGGGTTTGGAAGTCCATGGATTAGAAGTTGTATTTTAATTAGTTTGTTTAATTTATAATTGTCATAGTTATCTTATTGGAGTCCAATTTTGGTTAGGAAAGGTGTCTAGGAGTATTATAAATAGTGATGTACTCTATTATTTTGAGACATTAAAATATATAAATTATTGAGTTTTGCATGAGAATTGTTTGTGTGAGATTTAACCTTGTCCCAAAACCCCGTCCCCTATCAATTGAACTGGCAGGTTGGTGTCTGAAAATGGATTTTACCAGAAAATGTGACAGTTTGGGTTCAGATTCTCTGGATATGATCATGTCATTATAGTATTATCTTTGTAATTCAACAAAAATATTTAATCATTATCTTGACTGATCTCCTTGCTGTCAATACCTACGTTACCATGGAACTTTTATTGCCCTGCGTTCCCGCAAACGGGTAATATCGCCCCAAATTGTTGTAAGGGGATTTAGATGTCTTGTGCATTCCACCATAGGTTGCATTTCTCGCACCCATTCTTGTTCCTCGTATCCAATCAATGTGCATTCCTGGTAACCATCAATACAAAATTGAAATTTTGGATAACATTTTGATGTCGTGAGCCGGTTCACAAGGCCTTCCTCAACTACTATGCCATGAACTGAGTAACCCAACCTCTTCCCATCAAGGACTTTGAAGATATTATGTTGATAACTTGTATTGTGATCCGAGTTTTCCAGACTTTTGAAAATGCTAATATTTCTTATCTTATATTTATAAGTCTGAGTCCCTCTGATTGCAATTTATGTTGTTCAATGATAGATTTTCATGTTTGTTTTTATGCCCTTATTACAACTTTTACAAATTGTTATCTTCTTAATATGACATGATTTTATCGAAAATTCAAGATCAGGGTTGAGTTTTCCCTTGTGTTTGTGCCAGGGAGATAATAAACACTTTGAGCTTCCGGTGAAAATGAAAAGCGACATTTGTACAATAATGTACACTAGTGGAACTACTGGTGATCCCAAGGGCGTCATGATTTCCAACAATAGCATTGTTACTCTTATAGCTGGGGTGAAGCGCTTTCTAGAGGGTGTGAATGAATCGGTAAATATCTACCATTTAACCTACTACCTCTTTTGTTGCAAACATGATAGCATTCTTTTATCGAAAAGAAACATGCTATCATTCAATGTGTACTATGAAGTTTTATCTGTTGCACATGAAAAAATGTGAATGAACTGGTAGTATAGTTTATTGTTTTGTTTTATTTCATTTTATTTTTTGAGTTAGTATAGCTTGTTATTGTGTAGTGAATTTATGAGTTATTCACATACCTTTCTCTGAAAATTGTACAGTTGGATGTCAATGATGTATATCTTTCATATCTTCCTTTGGCGCATATCTTTGACCGGGTGATTGAGGAGTGCTTTATCAGTCATGGAGCCTCAATAGGATTTTGGCGTGGGGTAAGATTTCTATTAATTATCTAAATTAACCAACTATTCCTCAAGTACCAATTTCAAGTAACTCTCTGGTAATTCTCACTTCTTCAGGATGTCAAATTGTTAATTGAAGACATTGGAGTACTTAAGCCTACTATTTTCTGCGCTGTTCCTCGAGTGTTAGATAGAATCTATTCAGGTATGTATTAATTTTGCCTTGATATATGTTAAGTTTTGATTGTTTGTGTTTTTTACAGCACAAATCAAAATTTATAGGATCCAGGAATTTTTTCAGCAGGGGCAAATTTTAACTAATTTTTTTGTTGAAGTTAAATAAATAAAACTTGAACTAATCATAATATTAATTAATCATAATAATGTTTACAAATTACAATAAATATTCATAATCCAAACTAAAAAAGGAATTTCAAATAAAAAACATTTAGATACAATTTAGAAACTTGAACCAATTAATTCAATTTAAATGATTCCCCAAATGTTTAAAGTCTCGAACCAAATTTGCTTTCTATATTCAAACAAAACCATGAATTAATTTCAAAGCATAAACTAGTTTTGATATCTTTTTATAAGTTTCAAATAAGCTTGAAATAGGAGAAATAAACCATCTAAAATTTATATTCAGAACACCAAAATTATATGAGGTCCATTAATTTCCATTTCCCATTATAAAATAAAGGATATATGTAAGGTAGAAATGAGGGACAAAAAAGGCTCATAGTCATTTTGATTTCCCATTTTATAAAATAAGACAAAATTATCGCACCAAATCACAATAAAAGACATAAATTACTCAAATCAAAACATCCCATTTTACAAACTTGAATCAAACAATCCTCATAATTCACACACCGATGAACATTCAAAACAAAAATTATACAAAAATACTTCTAATATTTCACCAAGTCTTAAAACTAATAAGATTTTTGTACTTGTATTTAGAATTGGTTTATGAAATTTTTTTGCCCCTCCAATTTTAACTCTTTCATTAATCTACCCCCTTGAAATTATTTACATATCTGCCTTGCACACTTGTAAAAAAAAAATTCAAGAGGGCAATTGCTTATCTCGCCTTACATTAAGGGAAGCTTTAAACGTTGTCGATGGGGGCGAAATTATTATTGAATTATAAATAATTTATGGGGGTTCAAGCGGCCTTGAGCCAATTTTTTTAATACTTTATACTTACGAGTATATATATATATATATATATATACTATATTATAATGAAAATATAATGAGTAATAATATATGGTATATATATACACTATATTGACTCATAATAGACCTTTTTAATCACAACTGTTCATAAGTAAGTAATTCATTATTTATTTTTAAAAATAATATATTATTATTTAGTTTAAAATATTATAGGGAGATACATATATTGAGAGGATGAGTCATATGTGGTTAAAATTTGATTGACAAAGTTATAAATTTTCAATTTGACCTCGTATAATAGAAAATTTATAAAATTTTAGTGGGGACAATTTATATATAATACTTAAATTTTTTAAAATTTACCTTACATTATAAAGTAATTTTTTTTTTCAGTGGGGGCGATTGCCCCCATACAACTGCATGTGGCTTCGCCACTGCTGCCCCATATACAGATCAGCCCCTGAATACCTCTATGTTCTAGAAGGTGATGGCTTTTGGTTCTTGCTTGCTAGGCTTGAATCACCTCCAAGTGATTCTAATTCACCAGGCACTAGTCCAACTAAAAGACATAAGGGAAAAAAAGTAAATTTATACTGTTAAATTCATGCTACAGTTTGTGTGGCCCAGTCTTGCAGCACTTTGAACTAATTTATTATGTAGGGCAGGGAACATGTGAATGATAGATGTTCAAAATCATTTGACTTGTTACTTTTTGATTGTTAAGTTCACTGGACACAGATTCATTTGTCTTTCTTGGTGTTTTCTCCTTCTGATGCAAATGTAAATCTTCCGAATCATTGGTGTCTTTCTTCTAGTGCTACATGTGCTTATTTCCATCAACTCCCATTTATAATTGTAGGTTTGACACAGAAAATTTCCGCTGGCGGTTTCTTGAAGAATACTCTGTTTAATATTGCATACTCTTAGTAAGTTCCATTCAATATTTCTAATTAATTTTGAGATTCTCTTAATGAATGGGAATGTCTTGTTAATGCAAATCATTGAGGTCTCTATTTTCTTCCTCTTACTGAATGACATTTCCTATTTGAGGAACATCATTCCACCCTTGCAAAATCAGTTCCTAAGATTAATTATGGAAGACTTCCACAGTTCTACTATCATGATTATCTTGTAGCAGATGACTGTATTCCTTAATTCTTTTCAACTGTATGATTACTTATTTAAGAAAACAATAGAGGAAAAGAAAAACCTGTTTACTTCAACCTGTATGATACTATGATTTGGTCACAGTTATAAACTTAGTACCTCAATTCCATGTTCATTTTTTCTCTCATTATAGTTTAATATGTATAAAATCCTATATTATTCCTGTTGTTTCACTTAGAATGTAGATGTTGTTGCTATGGTATTGGTTCTTAATGATATATTAGTTATTATTTTGCTTATTATTTAATTAGCATCTTGATTTTGAAATTTGTGCAGCAAATTACGTGGCTTAAACAAGGGGCATAAACATCAGGAGGCAGCTCCCCTTTTTGACAAAGTTGTGTTTAGTAAGGTAGGTACTTGTTCTTGGAGAACTTTCAGCATCTTTTTACTTGTTTTAGGTATTGTTGTATTAATTTTTGTCTCATCAATTTTCCTCACTTCA
The DNA here is from genome assembly GCA_020205605.1 of Panax ginseng. Taxonomy (NCBI): domain Eukaryota; kingdom Viridiplantae; phylum Streptophyta; class Magnoliopsida; order Apiales; family Araliaceae; genus Panax; species Panax ginseng. Next base: position 1,415,515 of record CM035128.1, read on the forward strand.
TCAGGTTAAGCAAGGCTTGGGAGGGAAGGTACGGCTCATTTTATCTGGGGCAGCACCTCTTGCAACTCATGTAGAAGCTTATCTGAAGGTGGTGACATGTTCTCATGTTCTTCAAGGATATGGTATGTGGCCTTCTTAATTGTTGTCTTTATATCACTAGCACAAAATTCAAGTTCCTCTTAATTCCTATTCCTATTCTACTCTTAGAACTATAAATTCAAGTTCAATTGAAAGCTTGATTCATCTGTCTAATTTTTACCTCTTTAATTTTTGTTTACTTTTGTGGATATGGTTTTTGGTTTTTGTCATGTTCATATTATGTTTGTAGTAGGAACTTATGCTAGTTTACATGGAGTAATGGAGCAGCTTATGCATTACAATTTTCCACTCAGAGGAGGGGTGAGTTTCCATTAATGATGGTACCTTCTAAAAAAGGAAAATACAGACAGGGAACCAAAACCTCTGCTGTTTTAGACTGATCATCCATAATTGACTAACTGAGAGACTGAATGAAGTATGAACACAATAGCTTTTTACTTTTAGCATTTAGGGTTGGCAATTTACAACACGAACATGACTCAAGAAGGTAAGAGGATTAGTGTCGAGTATAAATGGTTAAATGTCATACACAGGTTACAAGTTTCTGACATTAAACCCATTTAAGTAGTATTCTATTATACTAATTAGGATATTTAGAACACGAACATGACTCAAGAAGGTAAGAGAATTAGTGACGAGTATAAATGGTTTCATGTCATACACATGTTACAAGTTTATGATATCAAACCCCTTTAAGTAGTAGTCTATCATACTAATTAGGATATAAATACAATATGAAATTATTATCTGCCTTGAATAAACATGTTATAATTTTTTAAATTATTTAATTAAAAATGTTATCTTTTGTTCTGTTCTGTTCTCACTTCTCAGTTCTGTTAAAGAATCTTGTTTGTTAACCGAATTGTGTTTTATTTAATAAAGAAGGAAAATGAGCTGTCATAATGTTTGTGTAACATACTATGTGATTCAACTGATTGGCATGTTTAACATGAGTAATAAACAGGTTGGTGTTAGTGTTGAAGATCTTGACAAGATAGTTAAATTGATTGTGTTAGTATTGACCTGTTCAGTGCTAGCACCTATCTTTCTAGTGATCTTTACCTTTGTGCTGGATAATGTTGGCATGTGTGGCCTCTATGTTAATTTGCGGAAAGGATAGGGGGTTCAATTTTCAAGTGCGGACTGTGTTTCAGCAAAAGATCCTGGTCTAAGCCTCCAACCCAATACGCTTTAGGTTCTATAAGTGGACTATGGCAACACTGGTTGCACAAGCGGTCATAGAACCAGGCTTAGGCTAGAAAGGACATAAGGGTGCAAAGCTTTTCCCATCGGCAACAAGGGTACTTGGAGCACTACATGACAAGAGTAGAAGGAGCCATTGTGTAGTATTCCCCCTGGTTCGCAGGGCAACTGTTTTTTGTTTTTTTTTTAAAACTTAGTCAGAAGTGCTCGAGGCTCCATGATACCTTTATGGTGGAATTATCTATTTTACACTAGATGGCTTGATCATTTTTAATTTTTGTGTTTGGTTCAAGCTTGTTGTGTGTTGCTGATGTTGCGGGTGACATTCTGGAAGAATTTGGCTTACACATCGGTTGTTGTGCTAATGGACAGTTACTACAAAATTTACAATGTTAAGACATTTAAATATTCATTCCTCGAAAGCTATGGAATGTGAAAAGAATATTTAAGATGCCACTTTCCAAGAGAATGTGGGGGTATGTCTACCTTTATTATATCGCCTCTGTAACACCCTAATCTTAAATCGAAAGATATGGAAAAAAATTGTCCGTGTATAAGGAATTAAATTACTAACGATAATATCTTCAGTCATGACTTTTTGGGTGATCTTGTAATGGGCTAAGATGACCAGTAGTTTAAGGCTTTATTTGGATGAATTTTATTCGATTCGGATTTGGGATGTGACTCAAGATTTGTTCCGGACTCGGGATTTGACCCTGGTTATTTCATATGGTATAAGAGATGACTCTTGAAAGTTCGGGTCGGGTCATCCGATCGGGTTGCTGGAGGTGGGTACACGAAGACTGATGATATTATCCCACAATGGAGAGAGGGAGGTCCGTAGGTGGGGACACGAAGCTAGCCGGTATTAATCCACAATGGCTAGAGGCAAAGATCTATGAACTGTGTGTGATCGGTTTTGACAGGAACGTCAAAAATTTAAATGGGGGAATTTGTAACACCCCAATCCCACATTGAAAGATATGGGAAAAATTTGTTGTGTATAAGGAATTAAATTACTAACAATAGCACCTTTAGTCATGACCTTTTGGGTGAGCTTGTGGTGGGTTAAGATGACCCAATAAGATACTATTGGGCCAGTAGTTTAAGGCCTTATTTGGATGGATGAATTTGATTCGATTCGAACTTGGGATTTGACCCAATTTGTTCACTACCCCTTTGACCGGGAAATTTCAAACTATTCATCAATAATTTACCTTTTTAATATTATTTACAAAATATTATGCAGTCTTACCTTATGGCATGATAACTGTGTTTCACCGTTGCTTCGAGGCGGTGGGGTGGGGGGTAATTCTTCTCAAAATATTGGCTGATTTAGGCTTCAGGTATGTACTCCCTCCCTCCCTGTTGACTCAAGTATGTGAAAGGAGATTTTCCTTTCTATTATTGTTACTATTTTTATTTGAATTTAAATTGTTTAGTATTTGTAATTATCCAGAGATCTTGCTACTTGAGTGTGCCAGCTCCTAATCCTAAGCAATCTAACTTAGAGCTACCATCTTGCAGATGCAGATGGAATAATGTTTTATATGTTTATACTTCACCGTAACCAATTTTCAAAATTTACATAAACTTGTGCAGATGTGTATGTTTGCTTGCGGTTGTTTCTATTTTTCTCTCTTCTAAATGAGGTTGGTGCTGGGCTAAGACTATTCTCTAGTGATAGGAGGTATATGGGGATGATGAAACATTGAAACTTGAATTTTTATGGAGGTCTTACTGGTTGACCATCAAGCCTAAGCAGTAGTACTGATATTTTCTTAAGTATTATTTCTGATCTAAATATTTTGTTGGCATCTTCAATTTCAAGTGAATGTCAAATTTACTCGGTGATGACCAGATTCTGATTTTACCTCTTCAATTGCGATGCAGGCCTGACGGAAACTTGTGCAGGGACTTTTGTCTCACTGCCAAACGAGCAAACTATGCTGGGTACAGTGGGCCCTCCAATACCTAATGTGGATGCACGCCTAGAATCTGTTCCTGAAATGGGGTATGATGCTCTTTCAACCACTCCACGCGGAGAAATATGCGTACGTGGAGAAACCCTATTTTCAGGATACTACAAACGAGAAGACCTAACAAAAGAGGTTTTGATTGATGGATGGTTCCACACAGGTCTGAGTATATCATTTTCCATCTTGACTTCATTTTGGAATCATTACATCAATTGATTTCATAATCAGCTATACTTTTAGATCCTAAAATATTCTGTATCAGGGGATATTGGTGAGTGGCAACCTAATGGAGCTATGAAAATAGTTGATCAAGAAGAAGAACATTTTCAAGCTTTCACAAGGAGAATATGTGGCAGTTGAAAATTTGGAGAATATTTATGGTCTTGTTGCTGTTATTGACTCGGTATGTGACTCTCAATTCTTTATTATACTCCTTTTCCACAATAAATAAGAGTCCATCAATATAGTTGGTGTGCCTCTTCAAGTATTAGCAGTTTTGAAAAACCATTTAAGACATTGGGTTTTTGTTATATCAACTTCCTCTGGACTGACATGAGTTTTGAAAAAAATTTTCTGCATCTTTTACTGTTTTACCTTAAAAAAATTCAGCTCCCTCATGGCAGGTCCTAAGACTACATGGGCAATTCTAAAAAGTCTATCCCCTTGGTTGTAGTTTTTGAATGTTAAGCCTGTCTTGAACCCAAAAACCTTTCATATAGGTCCTAAGACTCTTAGGTTAATCTGGAATGAATTTTATCCATGCAGTACAATTCTAAATCCCCGTACACTGTTTTTTGCATGTTATTGTCTTTTCTTTTCTTTTTTATGCAAAGATGTTATACTCCTACTCCTTCACAACTTCTCCTTTATATAGCAAATGCCATAACTCTTATCAGTTGTTGAGAAAATAATCTTAATTGTGAGTCGAGGTCAATAATCCTGTGATTGCTCAGAAATTAAGTCTACTGTTGCTTGCATCCGCAGTAGTTGATTTCCTAAGGTCAAGCTGTTCTTTTATCCTCCCATTTCCTTCCCCTATCCCCTGGAAGTGAGCCTGCCATAGGTTGATTCTCAAATGACCATAGTTGTTACGGCGCCAAGGCGGGATGCGGCGGTAGTTGACCGCCAGGACGCCTAAGCGATAAGGCGCCTGCCATGACGTCTGTATGGCGACAAATCGTTAACAATGGACATTTTATATATTATTTATTTACTTCAAAAGGATATTGCACAAAAATTTTATACACTAAACGCAAAACATAATAACTAACACTATAAAATAGTCTCCTCTCTACTGTCTCTGGTTATAACTCAAAGCAAAGTCGTCAACTGTAAAGTCATTTTTTGTCTCCCTCACGAGCATTACTCTCATTCAAAGGATCATAGGTTAGGCTAGGGTCATGGGTTGAGTTACTTGGGTAATTGGAAAAGTGCATCAGTTATAACTAGTCATGATAAAAAATGACTTAAATCACTTAATTTGGGCCCACTACCAATGCGTGAGCCTTGGCGGCTCGGCGTCCAAGACATTGCATTGCCCTTCTCCAATTTCAGGACGCCTAGGCGACGCCATGACAACTATGCAAATGACAAACCAATCCGTGACTTGTAGACTGTATTTCTGTGTGGTTTGTTTTCTTGTAGAATAAAGTGCTTTTCCAGCTTGTACACGAGTAGTATGGCTGTTCATTCATGCTAGAAAACTAAGTCTAAAACATGAAAAGAAAACATACAAAAAGAATTTTCTAAAAATACTTTTGAGTTATCTGTTCTTAGTTATTTAAATTCAATTAGGAATTTATTGAAAGCATAGTTAAGGTTCGCTGATAGGGTTAGAAATTGTTTGTCAACTTGTACAATTAGTAAATTGAATTTAATTTCCCTGAGAATTTCGTTGGCATGGAACATCTCTGTTTGTCAATTCCATGTTTGTAGAAAGATAGGATTCTATAAAAAGTACTATATAGGTTTGAAGGTATTTACGTTATTGGATGAAAGTAAAGAGACATGTCTTCATGCTCTTGGCTCTGCTAGGTACTATAATAATCCAAGTCTGGCATCGTTTTCTGTTGAAGACAGTTGTTAAACTGACATACATGGGCATAGAAACGCCAAAGGCTTATTTATGGAAGTGGATTTAATTACTTTTTTATTCCATTTCTTTTATTAGATAAATTGCTTTTATTCTTTTATCCTCTCACTATATACCTGCTTCTGTTTGACTTTGAGAATTAATCTTTCCTCTCAATTTTAGATATGGATATACGGAAATAGTTTCGAGTCTTTCCTTCTTGCTGTGGTGAACCCCAATGCGCAAGCAATTGAACATTGGGCTAAAGAGAATGGTTTATCTGGGGATTTTGGTTCCCTATGTGAAAATCCCAAGGTTAAGGAATACATACTTGGAGAGCTTTCGAAGATCGGAAAAGAAAAAAAGGTTCTTTCTATATTACTTTTGAGTAATTGAACTATCAGTAACATACAATTACTTACAGTGTTGGTGTCTCTATGTCTAGTTTTAAAATGAAGACAAAACAAATAATCATCATTTTCTTAGCCTACTTTATACTTTTTGGCAGTTGAAAGGATTTGAATTTATCAAGGCTGTTCACCTTGATCCTGTCCCATTTGATATGGATCGCGACCTCATCACTCCCACATTTAAGAAGAAAAGGCCACAGCTGCTTAAATACTATCAGGTAGCTTCTTTTGGTTCTCCTAAAATTTATAAATTATACTGTTTTTCCAAATTATAAGATGACTTTTTGGTTTTGAGATATTTTCAAATTCTTAATGATTCATTAAAATTTTATAAATTTAGAGGTACTTTTTAATTGTTTACCGTCTATTAACTAAAAATTTAAAGAATCTATGTTAATTTTGAGTTTAAAAATGTCTCAAATTATTTGAGAGGTTATGTTTACCTGCCTTTTTAACATTGATATATACCTCTTGATGGATCTTCACTAATGAATTCATCAAATGTGGTAGAATTTTATTCTTGTACGGCCCCATGATTCATATTATGGTAATTTTTAGTCATGACAGATATTTTTCTATTGCAGAATATCATTGACAACATGTACAAGAAGAAGTAGGCCTCTCTGCCTAAAGGTAATATCTTCACAGTTGCCGCAACAGATTGTCTACTCAGCCTGCTGTTACTCGATATATTCTTTTTGAACCCTCTTTTACGTTCACTTTTTGCTTGTGACTGTACATACCTTCGTTGCTTTGTCAAGTAATTACACTGAACTAGAATAGTTGTGTAACCAAATGCATCTTTTTTCGAAAGGAACTACACAAGTATCTTACCGATGTATTTATCAAAGGAACTGTGGCAGCAAACTTAAATGTTGGTCAATTAATGAATTCAAAGCAAATGTTTGTTTATTTTATTCCTAATTTGGTCCAACTTATCAGCATAAACCTGTTGGAAACACAGAACAGGGAGAATGATTTCAACTGATTTGGTCATTTATTTATATGCTATTTATATGCCAGCATGTTATATGGATGTGGGTCTGAAAATAGGTTACATTTTTATCCTGAAACCAAAAATTATAAAATAAACAAATAGTTCATGTTCGATTCGTGCTCGACTAAAATTCGATTTGAGTTCAACTCGAAATATAAATAATTTAAATATGAACAAATTTTAAAGTTAAAGATAAAGTACTCGAACCTCCTCAAATTGCAATTTTTTATTAAAACTTAGATTATATTTGTTCGAAAAATTCAGACCGATTCAAGATCGTGCTCGACTCGGTAGCTAAACAAACTTTAATCAAACCTATTTTATATTTGATAAATTTTGTGAACAGAATTTGAACAACTCAATACTCGACTCAATTCATTTAACGATCCATACACCCAGTGAATGTTACACATAATTTTTCTTTCTTTTACCTCTAAGGAATAAAGTTACAATGATACTTCATGCAAATTTAAGTTTTAAAAGTAATAACAAGGATCACAGATCTCCAAGAGAGATCGACCTTTTTAGAGTGATCCAATGACCAATACAGGATGTAGAGTATTTCTTAGTTTCTTTATTCACATCCCATTGCTACAATTGCTCAGGTGTAGTGTTACCTCTATCACGGGGAGCAAGAGATACAGACGAAACCTGCATCGCAAGTAGTTCTTCTCTGCTATACTTCAACCTTTGATCTATTTCAAAAACATTAAAAGGATAATTATTAGGGGATATAAAGCTTCTGAAAATATGATTACAGAGAAGAACCTACCTATGAAGGTATCCTTTTCAAACAAATGAGGCAACATCAACAATTTCCCCTCTTTCTTTCTCCGGTGCCAATTCTTTGAAGTTTCTTGTGAGGGGGGTGGATGTTTACAGCTGCCTTGATCAGATGGGAGGAAGTGATGGAGTTCATGCCTCACTTCAATATGAGGATAGCTCTGACAGAATGACAAGAGAACCTCCTTGGTTAAGAGCCAACAACCCCTCAGATCCAGCACTTTAAGAGTCGATGGAGGACTGAATGAAGCAAGCCCACCACCAGTCAGCACGGCATCACGGACACTGAGATGCATCAAATTTCGGATAGATGAGAAGTGGTACAAACACGTCTGTGAGGGAACCACTGAGAGAAAGATGGTTCAATCTCTGGAAGTTTGATAGAGGTTTCAGTGATTCATCTCTAACTTGGGTCTCCTCCATATCCAATCTTTCCAAACAGCTGAGATTTTGCAATGCTGCCAGTGATGGGACCTTATCCGGCTCAGCACCTATCTGTTGAATTTGACCTGGGCGTCCAGATGAAAGTATCACATAACTGCATATAAACTAATTTTGAAAAGGACGGAGAGATAAGAGAGGACGATCGAGCTTTTATGGCTGAAATGGGACCAGGTACAAATATAGTCGTGACACTGCATCCATTTATGCTTAAAAATATGAAAGATTGAATAACAACCAAATGTAGAGGTATGTCCTACTTGACTGCATGCGCTTTGTGGACACATTACCAAGTAATACGGAGATGCTAAAGAAAACCTGTTAGACAATAATCATGCAACCTGAGCTCGAAGTCTCGAACGAAACAGCCATCCTACTGTATCGTTTAACCTAATTTTATACCCAAGGCCAAGGCTGTAAAGTGTTTTTTTTGGAATAAAAAAGTAACCTGCTTGTTTTAGTTGCGTTTGACGCAATAACAAAATCTTAATGAGGACACTGTAAGTGCACTTCCAGAGTTTCCTAAAATGAAAACAATAACATTTCTGGTATTTCAAAGTCTAATCCAAGCATGAAGGTAATAGATATACGATTTCATGCCTATTATTTCTGTGTTTTAGACTACGCAGGAGGGTGGGAGGGAAGAGAAGGTATGGAAAGAACTAAAGTATGCCGATATCAGGAACAGGATGCAGTCAGTGTGAATCTACCCCCAGAAATTCCCTTTGCTTTTTGGTCACATAACTTCATATATATCATTATTTTCCATAATCAGAATAACAAAATGGTTCATAACTCCATAGCATTGAATGCCACGGGGGCTTAGTAAACAGGACCCTCCATTACCCAAGCTTTAAAACTCTTCTCCCTTCCTCTCATTTCCTTATATGGAATTTTGCACTGCCCATAAAGGTTCGGTGATAATTAGTATAATAATAAAAATAGAAACAAAAATCAAGAATATCAGAGATCTTGTAAGTAAGCAATAAGACAAATTCCTGTACTCCAAGAATCATAGTGAAGGAAGCATACCACTAATATATGTACTGCTTAGGTTGATAACTTTTAATGAAGGCATTGTGCTGATGTATGAGATGGCATGATCATCAGTTGGCGTGCGAAATAATAATAAAGTCTCAAGATTGGGAACATGTCTAGCCAAAATCCCCAATCCTGTAGAGCTTACTTTTGTACAGCTGAGATTTAAAAATTTTAAGTTGGCTCCTACACATGCTATCATTTCAACCGAATCATCTCCGAATGAACTACTACTGAGATCCAAGTATTCCAGGGCAATCATATCAGGAAGAAAGCAAAATTTGTGAAGTGAAGAGTTGGATAAATCCAAGAAAGTCAGGAAACTGGTGTCGACATAAGAAAAGGCTTCAAACTCATCTGCAATTGTCGCTCCAGTTAGAATAAGCTTTGTCAAATGTAAGTTATGGCCCCATCCTTCAAATATAGAATGTATGGTGCAATTACTCATGTTTAGGCATGCAATAGAGGACAGTTTTGGCAATTTTGTAACCTTTGTCCAAGCTATATTCAGAAAACTCAACTTGGGGAACATTTCAAGGACAGCTACTCCTTTGTTAGATACTTCACTACCCCAAATATCGAGGTATTGTAATTTTGTCAGGACCTGGATAAAATTGGACAGCAAGACAGTCAGCTTAATGATTTCAATCATCTAGCTTGATGGGAAAACGGATAAAATCATCTAGCTTTAAGTGGCATTACTCAATGTGAATGCACAATTTAGAAAAGACAAAATTCAAGGAAAAAAATACATCAAGACTACCGATGCCTTGATATTCAAGTCATGGTAAACAGTAGGAAATTTGTAGAGGAAGAAATTGTTTAAAATGCTAATAACGTAAAAGACCATACACATATTTATAGAGAGATTTAGAGAAATCAGAAAGCTTTCATAAAGGAATATAGGAGAAGCATAGAAAGACAGCACAAGTAATAACATAGAAACTATACTTCAACAGAAAGGAAGGGACATCAGAAAATATGAAGGATGCAAACTGATGTAAGCATTCAGGAAATATAAAATAATATACCTGGAGAGAACCAAGAACTAGATCAGTGATATGTAAGCCTCCCAAGTCCAACATAGATAAATTTTTAAGTGAAGAGAGAAGTGTCACCCCATTTGCAGTGACACCAGTTTCTGAAATGCATAATTCCTCCAAAGTCGGAATAGACAAAAGATGCCTGATTCCAGCATCAGTAACCTTAGAGCATCTAGAAAGGTCCAACTCTTTTAAGGTACTCATACCTGAAATGTGACAATATATATGCATATTTACCATATAATTTCAAAACTCATCACTAAGTTGAACTGGAGCAGCAATACACATTCGAAAAGGGAAATTAACATGATGTAGAGACTACATATTATGTGTGCACCCTAGACGCACATCCAGAAACGTGTTTTCCCAGAAATATACACGCACAAACACACGCTCTGTAGAATTATTGATCTTTGCTGACTTCCTACTTGGTGTGTGAACACCTTCCTTTCCTTTATATAAACTCCATCGAATCATTACAGTTTACAACGTACAAAAAAAATTCATACATTGTTTATGATTATCCGATCAGATTAACATTTTCAGTAAAGTGGACCCATTCCAATATGACGCCTGTCTGGCTGTCTTTATAAACAGACGTGCACATGACAGACGCAATGAGTCAATGACAGATGAATGCACGTAAAGATGATTCATTCATAAACTGCCATCATATGAAGGGAGTAAAATATATGATAATGAAGCTCAATGGATTACACATCACACATGCCTAGATGGCTAGATGCACACGCTCAGAAATTTTTGTTTCATTGACACCAGATGAAAACAATATCCTATATGAAAAGCCCTTCTGAAAATAACAACCAGAGGTGCATACCTGCAAGAGGCCAAATGGCAAAACTATTGATTTTATGGCAATCCGCAACATTTAATGAATGCAAGTAACGGAAGGCACCTAAGTATGCCATCCATTCTGCATCCACAGTGCTCTCACCTCTCAGGTCAATCTTCTCCACTGTGTTCTTAAAAACTCTACAGGAGAAAACAAAAAGTGTCACTTAAGCAAGTGTAAGAAGACAATAACAAACTTCACAACACTTAAGATTCCTTTTTTATATATAAATTAAATTAGTAAAGCTTCAGAATAGTAATGTCTGTACTCCATAGTCCATACACAACATAAAATCTAAATTTCAAGCATTTATTAATAACTACAACTGAAAGTACAATCATTTCATGGATGAATATATTTTCATTTCTCACATTACTACTTAGTCTATTAAACAATTATATTTAGCAGTTCAGTCCTCGTACCTAACTTTCAAGGCTTTTCTGTGTTAAATCAACGGCCAATATACATTAATTTGCAAGAACTAAGCTGTTAAATTCCAAATATACATGTACTGAAAGCATACATAAAACTTAATAAACGAATAGAACTTGCTAAAAACAGATACAAACACACATAGCAGCTTCACAATTATCTCAAGACACAAATATAGTAAAATTCACATCATTTTACGATTCGAGTTGTGATTCTTAGCAATTCGCATCACAATTCAATGATTATAAATTAGTAAAACGAGTGTAACATGTATAAATATTGCTGTGAACCTACTCAAGTAAAGAAGGAAAAAGGAGCCGGTGACGGAGAAGGCGGATAACGAGAGCCTCGGCAAGGTGAGATGGCAAGCGTTCGAGAGTGCGCCGCTGTCTCCGCCACGCTTCAACGGCGTCTCGGCTCTGAGTCGCGGCATCGATGCACATATTAATCAGACGGCTATCCATTTCGATCGCCATTCTTCGGAGTTGAGAATTCTATTTTGTTACTGATCTGTTTGTTGATCTTAATTACTAGGACCATTCACATGATTTGGATCAATATTTAGGGCTTGAAAATCGATGAAGGAACACGGCTTCTCTCTCTCTCTCTCTATATGTAACTCTGTTTATTTTATATTCCTAAACTATTTTGGTATATATTAAAATTCTAAATTTTATCTTCAACTTGAGCACAATAAAAATATTTAATGTTAAATTTATTTATTTTTAAATATTTTACAATTTTATTTATTTATGTTTTATTTTTATTAAAATTAAAATATAAATAAATAAAATTAAAAAAATACTTATATCTAATTTTTATGTCCGCATAAAATTTTTAGATTTTGTTTGTGAGGTTTGGTGGAAAATAATTGAGGAGAATTAAATTATTATAAACAAAAAATAAAATGTTATAAACTTAATACATTATCGAATCTGAATTTGCTGGACTAATTCCCAAATGAGCTTTGAGAGAGAAAATAAAAGGGTAAAAGAGACTAGTAATGAAACGTGAAACGTCTCGAAATCCAAATAAATAGCAATTTCCCTGGGTACAACCGTACAAGGGTCAAGTCAAGTTTGTTTGTAATGTGATTATAATAATTTTGGGAATATATATTTTTAAGAATTATAATATTAAGATTATTAATTTTAGTATCAAATAGTTTTAATAATATATTTATTTAGAATAAAATTATTCGTGAGATAATTTAAAATAATTTCATATTGTATTTATTTTATTCGAATTATTTAAAGGACTTGATAAAATTTATTTTTGAATCATAATATTTTTATCAATAATAATAAATTATATTTTAGGTAGTGTAAGTATAAATAGATAGAATATGATGCAATGATCATTTAAAAAAAACAAATGTTAATTTTTTTTTCACATATTTTCAATCGAAAATGGTAGGGATTATATACTAACTGATTATTTATGGTATTAAATAGTCTTCCATTCTAAGTTATTTTGTTATTCTAGACTAATAATCCCAATTTTAATTTTTAAAATAAACAAAGAACTTAGTATATAATTATTTGATTATTATTTATTTTTAAAATTAATATAATTTTTTTTAATTTTAAATAATATAATAATGACTAATGTAAATTATCTAAAAAAAATTTACGGGACAGGTGTTAAGCAAATATAATAATAATAATAATAATAAATGAGTGCAGGAGATCAATACCTGAAACCATATGTGATTGCAGAGGCAGGGGTGGAAATAAGTAAGCGAACTCTTAATGTTAAGTAAGAGAGTATGTATTAAAATTTGAGTGGATGGACACAAAGGATAAGGGATGTGCTCTCATACGTTAGACGAGTTCCTTATAATAGCTAGTGATGGTTTATGGGATGTGGTGCCTAATGACTTTGCATGCAATGTTGCGAGGAAATGTCTTAATGGCCAAATGAGGAAGAAGTTCAATGAGGACACTAATGCTACGTTTGGATCGATGAAATAGGAGGGAGAATAGAATGAATCATTTTATTGGAATGATAAAAATATTGTTTGGTTTGTTTATTCCAACGGAATAATGTATTTCTCCTGGAATGATAGTTAACTTAAAATTTTAATTTTCATTCCTTGAGAGGTGGCCAGGAATAAATCATTCCATCCATTATTTTTAAGTAATTAACAAATATACCCCTAAATATATAATAGGGCTTTTTACATATTCATTCAATTCGATCGATCTGGGAACGACGAGAGAGAAGGGGCCGAGATTTGATAATTTCTTCGGAATTTCCATATTTCTATTTCTTCGTAATTTACCCCACCCCACCCCACCCCACCCCACCCCACCCCACCCCACCCCACCCTTCCCCACCCTTAACCCACCTACCCCCACCCCTACCAGACTACCCCACCTACTCCCACCCCACCACCTACCAACCTACCCCACTCCACTTCCCACCCCACCCACCCACCCCACCCCACCCCCACCCACACATCCACCCCATCCACCCCAACCCACCCCACCCCCACCCACCCCACCCACCATCACCCACCCATCCACCCACCCCACCCACCCCACTCCACCTCATCCCATCTCCCACCCCACCCACTCCCAACCCACTTACCCCACCCACCCCACCCACCCAAACCACCCACCCCACCCACCACCCCAACCCACCCACCCCTACCTATCAACCCACCCAACCCCACCCACCCCACCCGGCCCCACCCACCCCCACCCCTACCTACCCACCCCACTCACCACCCTAACCCACCCACCCACACGACCCCACCCCCACCCACCCCACCCCACACACCCACCCACCATCCCACCCCACCCCCGCCTATCCCACCCCACCCCTACCCCCACCCTCCCTCACCTCCCCACGCACCCTACCCCCACCTACCCCACCCCACACACCCACCCACCATCCCACCCACCCTACCCCATCCACCCCACCCTACCCCCACCCTCCCTCACCTCCCCCTTTTATTTCTAAGAATGAAATATGTGTTAAATTTTAATATAAATTGAATTTAAGTTAAATTTGAACATTTGAGGGTATTTAGGTCACTTTCTAATTATTTATTTCATTCTTAGATGTATTCCTAACATCAACCAAACATATACATGGAATATTAAAAAATCATTCCATTCCCTCATCTATTCCATTCCCTACTCTATTCCATTCCTTCAATCCAAACGTAGCATAATTCTGACGTGGCAGCAGTGTAATTGTAGTTGAGCTTATAAACATGAGTTTTAATTTTGACTATCATGGTGACTGACTGGTTGTCTTGGTGGAATGTAATATAGAAGGTGTTATGTTGGCCAAGTGTAGGCGCTCGATCTAACGCTCTGTCTGTTTTATAACTATTACTTACTCTGCAGGGATGTTCGAGACCAATGATCACAGGCTAGGCTTAATTAGCTTCTATTCTATGGAGCTCTTTTAGAAGCCATTTTTCAAGTATGAAGTTGGTTTTAATATAATACTTATATGTAACTGATGGCTAAGTTTGAAACTTTCCCTAAAATCATGTTATTAGGTGCAAATAAAATTACTAGTATTGAGTATTGACTGAATAGTGAATGCACATGACACCATCTTTATTAGGTGCAAAGAAGATAGTAGGATGATGCTGATATGAACACTTTGGATACATATCTGGCACACACACTAGAGTACAGAGTACAGCAGAAGCATGTTAGAAAGTGGCTACGTGGTCTAGTTTGTTTGATTTAGTCTTTGTTTATAAAAGAGCATGTTATACACGTACTAGTAGTGGCAACAAGATGGGAAGTGGTAGTGATGGTTTGATTCAGTCTTTATTTGTTGAGTCAGATAAGCTTTGGGTAGTGGGTAGCAGAGTGGATGCTATTCTTTAGCAGAATGGGTCTTGTTTATTTGTATGGGTGTTAATTTCTTTACTAGTTGTATGGCTATATATAGCCTAAATGGATTGAATGAAAAGAACAGTTTTATCACCGAAACAGTTTCCTCTTTATCTTAATTCTCTTCTGCTCCTTAATTCCAAATTCCTTCGTACTAGTGGTATCAAAGCCGGTCCCGACCATGGACACTCGCGACAAAACCAATGCAGAATTCCGTAACGATGTCAATGAAATCTTAGCACGACACGAGTCAAGCTTCGACCAAGTGAACGCTACCTTACAATCGGTGTTAACCGAGCTGCAAACTCTTCGAGCCTCCCGTAGCCAAAACACTAGCCCTTCTGAAACCAACCCATTTGCACGTGATAAATCCTCACACCCACATAATGCTCGTTTTGACACTATCAATGACCACCCTCATCAATACCTTAAGTTATCCTTCCCAAAATTTAACGGAGATGACCCAATTGGCTGGATTTACAAGGAAGAACAATACTTTGATTTCAAAAACATCACACCAGTCAATGTTTCACCGGCCTCCTTCCATTTAAGGCATCGCACTCAGCAATGGCACGGCATTGTGGTTGACAAAATTACGTGGACCACTCACATGGGATGAGTTCACCAAGGCTATACAACTTCGATTTGGTCCAACCGACTACGAAGACCCGTCAGAAGCTCTGACTACCCTCAAACAAACCACAACCATAAGAAATTTTATCGAGAAGCTTTTGAAAAGCTTTCCCACCGAGTTGATGGCTCTTCGCCTGAAAATTTTCTCATCTATTGTTTTATTGCAGACTTCGAGACGAAATTCGATCGATGTAAAAATTAAACAACCCCAAACCTCATGGATACAATAGGAGTGGCTAGGCTGATCGAGGAACGAAACCTACTGCAGAGGAAGCCAGCCCAGCAAACTAGTTTCCAACTAGCCTCATTGACACTAAAGGCATCACCCAACCCCACAGCTGGTGTGTTAGGACCTCCACCAACCCAGCGTATGAACCAAAGCTCGAATGCTCAACCAGCAACATTCCGTCGAATCACCAATCAAGAGGCACGCGAACGACGAGAGAAGGGATTATGTTATTATTGTGACGAGAAGTTCATTGTCGGCCATCGTTGCGAACGACCGCGCAATTATTCATGATCGAGGATTCACCTCATATGAACACCGAGGATGTCGAAGGCGCCACTCTAACAAGAACATCATGAAGTTATACCGTAAATTTCTTTTCATGCAATTCTGGGTAATCAACACCCACAAATCATACGTGTTGGGGCAAGCTGAAAAACAAGAATGTTATGGTTTTAATAGATGGTGGTAGTACGCACAACTTCATTGATCATGCTATAGTCTCTAAGTTTGGGTTACCAATGATCCGGGATAAGAAATTTGAAGTAATGGTGGCTAACCATGAGAAGATAAAATGTGTTGGACAATGTCGCAATCTCACCCTCACCATTCAAGAATATTCCGTCACCGCCGACTACTACATTCTTCCGGTCGCGGCATGCCAACTAGTCTTAGGAGTACAATGGCTTGAGACTGTTGGACCCATCGAAATGGACTACAAGCAGCTCACCATGAACTTCAAAGTAGAAGGAACCTCCCACACCTTCCAGGGATTGGGATGAACTAGCATTGAAGCTTTATCTAACAAGGAATCCAATGGGTTACAGGGAACTGGATTTTTACTCCAAATAATTCCTTCCAGCAGCAGCGAACCAAAGTCATACCCATTTAAGATAGGCCAACTCCTAGCAAACTTCTCCCATGTATTTGAATCACCCACCACCTTGCCTCCAAGGCGATCGCATGACCACCAGATCCCATTGCAGCCGAGCGCAGGACCAGTGAGTGTGAGGCCATATCGATACTCTTATTATCAGAAAATTGAGATAGAAAAGATGGTAAAAGAGCTTATGCAATCTGGTTTGATACAACCAAGTAACAGCCCGTTCTCTTCACCAGTTCTGTTAATAAAGAAGGCAGATGGTGCTTGGCGGTTTTGTGTAGATTATCGAGCTCTGAACGACATCACAGTTAAAGATAAATATCCAATTCCCGTCATCGATGAGCTATTAGATGAACTCCATGGAGTCAAATTCTACTCTAAATTGGACTTACGGTCTGGATATCATCAAATTCGAATACACGAAGCTTACATTCCTAAAATATCATTCCGGACACACGAAGGCCATTACAAATTTATAGTGATGCCCTTTGGCCTCACTAACGCACCAACAACTTTCCAAAGTCTCATGAACGATCTCTTTCGTCCTTATCTCCGGAAATTTATTTTGGTTTTTTTTTTATGACATTCTAATATATTCAAGATCATGGGAAGACCATCTCACACATCTACAAATTGTTCTCCAAATCCTATCAGCTAACAGTTTGTTTACAAAAGAGTCGAAATGTCAATTCGGTGTTTCACAAAAGTCGAGTACTTGGGTCACATTATTTTGACAAGGTGTGTCATTGATCCAACCAAAATCCAAGTCATCATAGAATGGCCAACACCAACCACGGCTAAAAAGGAGTCCGTGGGTTCCTGATTATTAATTTACTACCTAAGTTTATCCGTAATTTTGGATGTATAATATCCCTTTTGACCCGCCTCTTCAAAGGGGAGGATTTCACCGAATGAGGCAAAGCAGAGGTGGCCTTCAAACAATCGAAAGAGGCAATCGACTTCCCCACCAACTCTATGCCTTCCTCGATTTTTCTCAACCATTCGTGATTGAATGCGATCTTAGCGGACTTGAATCAAGGCGCAATTCTTACCCAACAAAATCAACCAGTAGCGTATTTTAGTGAAGCATTGAAAGGTTCAACCTTGACATTATCCACCTACGAGAAGGAAATGTTGGTTATCGTCAAAGCAATCAAGAAGTGACGTCCATATTTGCTTGGAAAATCATTTACTGTCCGCACAGATCAAAAAAGTCTCAAGTACCTATTAGAGCAACGGATTACTACACCGGCACAAATGCGTTGGCTGCCAAAACTACTTGGTTATGATTACAAAATTGAATATAAACGTGGGCCTGAAAACCAAGGTGCAGATTCCTTGTCACGTGTAGTTGAATTCCAATTTTTATCACTTTCTATGCCACATGCAGATTGGTGGTCAATACTATAAAAGGAAATCCAACAGGACTCATTTTATGAAAAATTGATAGAGAAAAACACCTCCCAATCGGGCCACAAGCTGCTTCAACATGATGGAGTATAGTTCAAAAGAGACAAAGTTTATTTGAGCCCCACCTCCAGCTTGATTCCAAAGATACTTGCTGACTGCCATTCATCTTCTATCAGTGGGCATTTTGGATTTCATAAGACACTCTCCCGTGATCGAGAATAACTTTGTTTGGCTAAAGACGCTACCGAATGGTGAAGGAATTTCTCGCAAAGAATGTGATGTTTGTCGCTGGTTCAAAATCGATCAGATGGTTTGAAATGGGTCGCTTCACCACCGCCATCCTCACCAAATGTGGACCAATGTCTCAATGGACTTTATTGAGGGGTTACCATCTTCTAATGGATACACTGCCATTATGGTCATTGTCGATCGTTTAACAAAATATGCTCACTTCATAGCCTTGAAACACCCTTTTACTGTTGTAACTGTTGCCAGTGCCTTTGTCACCAACGTGGTTCGCCTACATGGTATTCCGACATCAATTGTTAGTGACCGAGACAAGGTACTCATCAGCTCCTTTTGGCAAACATTGTTTCAGCTGCAGGGATCCAAGTTGTGTATGAGCTCCAGTTACCACCCTCAGTCTGACGGACAAACTGAAGTTGTAAATCGAACTTTGAGCAAGATTTACGATGTTTCATTGGTAATCACCACGAAAAATGGCTCGAATGGATTCCCCTCAGGGCGAGTTTAATACAATACCTTCATTCATTCCTCTACCAAGATGACTCTTCCAAGCGCTTTTACTAAGATTCCGCTTCCAAGACTCATCGCCTATGTATGCGAGACCTACTTCCTCATCCAAGTCAGGATGAATATTTGCATGACCACGATGTTATTCTTCTCACATGAGCTACGACACAACCTCCTCGCAGACTCAAAATCGGATGAAATGTCAAGCCGACCAACATCGGTAGCGATGCCTCGCTTCACGTGGGAGATTATGTGTATTTGAAACTACAACCTTATAGACAAACTTCAGAGCTTTTCTGGCTCCTCAAGCTCGCAGACCGCTGCTTTCTTTGACCATATCAGTCATCGAGTAGGTGGGTTCTGTGGCTTACAAATTGGCTTTGCCTCCCTGGTTCTCAAATTCACAACGTGTTTCATGTCATTTATTACTAAGCATTTGGGGTCACCACTCCTACTTCTTCCCAACTTCCCCGTCTCGAGATACTTCAATCATCCTTCCACAACCCCGAAGCCGCCTTAAATCGACGCAGTGATCGCAAAGGGAAAATACCGTCCCAAAGTCCTAAATCTTGGTGAAATGGGTGGGTGCACCAAAGAAATGACGCAACTCCGGGAAAATGAGTGGCGCTTTACCAAGTCCTATCCTGATTTTATCCTTGTGGACAAGGATCCTTAAGTGGGGAGGAATGATATGGACACTTTGGATACATATCTGGCACACACACTAGAGTACAGAGTACAACAGTAGCATGTTAGAAAGTGACTACGTGGTCTAGTTTGTTTGATTTAGTATTTGTTTGGCAGTAGCATGTTATACACGTACTAGTAGTGGCAACAAGATGGGAAGTGGCAGTGATGGTTTGATTCAGTCTTTATTTGTTGAGTCAGAATAAACTTTGGGTAGTGGGTAGCAGAGTGGGTACTATTCTTTAGCATAATGGGTCTTGTTTATTTGTATGAGTGTTAATTTCTTTACTAGTTGTATGGCTATATATAGCCTGAATGGATTGAATGAAAAGGACAATTTTATCACCAAAACAGTTTCCTCTTTATCTTAATTCTCTTCTAGTCCTTAATTCCAAATTCCTTCGTACCAGATTCATGCATGCCCAAAAGAAAAGTACCGAAAGAATTTATATCAGAAATTGTATACTAGCTAGTTGTAGCCTATCATCATTCAAAACAAAAGCACATTTATTTGAAACTTCAGCGCTAAGACAAGTAATATTCATATATATTGCAAATGATCCAAGTGTTGTAAAGGTTACAACCGCACAATACAAAAAAAACCCCCTAAAGATGCCTTGAAGTAGAAATAAAACAAAGACACTTTGCACTGTTGAGAAATTCTCTTCACTTCTCAACTGTCACTCTTTCAACCTCTCTCTAGATCTCTCTCTCTCTCTCTATATATATATATATGTTTAACTAAATAAATTAGATAAGAAGGAGGATGAGCACTCTTTTTAAATTGTCTCTTCACTCCTTTCTCTATCCAATCTTCAATCTTATTTAACCTAACTTCACCTAAAAACCTACCAAAGTAGCAAATGACAAGTGACTGGAATTACAATGAAAAAGGAAAAAGACTTTCCTTGACTGCATCCCTATATATATATATAACTGCACAATTCTTACATAACCCTAGAAAACAATGTGAACCTTCTCTTTTTTTTTTTTGTATTCTCAATTTCTTCCTCTTTAGGCCAAAGTGTAGCTCGAGACGGAGACCGTTGCTGGAGAGGCAGAATGGATATATACAAACTCAATGCTTTTACCAGCAGCCAAAGACTTGATCCATGCTGGAAACACATATGAATCGCCATACTTTGTGAGACCCCATAAAGGACCATAGAGCTTCGATACTGAAAGCTTGAGATCCGTCAAAGTCTTGCCAGATTTGTTGGTCACTACTGTGGAGTATCTGTAGTATGTTTTTCCATTTGAAACCCATGAAGCTGTCATCTTTTGCTCAACAGCAATTTGTTGTGAAGAAGAAACTGCAAAAACAACCCAATCACATTTGAGTTAGCATGTGCGTCTCCAAAGCTTCCATGAATCCAAAAAGGAAAAAGAATAAAAGAAACAATCTGAGCAGAAGCAAAAGAATACCTGGGGCAGGAGTTACTATAGGTTTTGGAGCAGGTTTCGGTTGGTCTGCAATGGGTTTAGGAGCTGGAAGATTTACTGCACGAGTAAATTTACTGGTTACTGATATAGAAAAACTAGCTTATAATCAATACACAAAAAAAGAAGAAAAAAAATACTAGTAAATTATTGAAGAAAATGGGACAAGAATCTGATACCTGGAAGGAGCTGGTTATATCCACTATGTCCAGCATGCAGCCTAGCCAATAGGCCAAGAAGAGGAGCATTGTTGTATGTAGCAGGCTCCGTTTGCTCATAGTTGTCCCTTTCATCAGCAAAATTGTCATAGGCATCAGGTCCTCCAACAATGGCACCATCAAGAAGATTTGGATCGCTTGCCTTCCTGCTGAACCATGTGGCATAGCCTCCTCGGCAACTAACAAATGAAGGGTTAACCTTAATTGACACAATTGAGGAACCGCGGTGGTGAACTTGTCGTGGATAATTGCTCCCATATCCCACCATGTAACTTGTAGCTCTTGGGTTGTCTCCGAGAATATAGTCCACCTAAATGTTCAATAAAATAATGGAATTTATATATACCCGAAATTACAGTTCTTGATATTTCCATGGTAAAGAAATATATCATATATGTACCTGAGATTTAGCAAATGAGAGAAGCTCAGATGGTTGGACATTGCCAGAAGAACACTTGAGAGATTTCCTGGCAGAGGTTAGATAGTCGGAGTAGATCGTCAGGAGGAAAGAGGCACTTGTGACAAACTGCAAGTTGTTCCATCTTTGTCGGAAAATGAGGCCTCCTGGAGTCTTTTGAACATTGTGACTGCTCTTTCCAAGGCATGAACACATGAAAAACTCGGCATTCTCTTGGTACTTTTCGAAAACTGATGCATGGTTTCCAGCTTTCCCTGCCATTAGGAACTGCAATAAGAAGATTATAAAGACAATGAATTAATTAGCTCCCAAACAAGAAGCTATAGTCTCTACATACAAGGATATAGAACTAATTGCAAAAGAACATTTCAAATTTAGAGAACATTCAACAAGGTATCCAAAAACCACATTAAAAGTCAACAAGCTATGTTTGTTTCACCCTAGAAGAAAGAAATTACAAAATGGATATCAGTGGCTTGCTATATGTTAGCTTTGTCTATCAATTACGCAAGAAGTCTTTAAACAATTTTGAACTCCCTCCGCTACATATTTCCTTTTAGTCTGTTCCAAAATACAGATACATTTCGACTATAAAGTGACATAATATTCTTAATCTGCCATTACTTTTTCTAACACCACCCCACTACAAATTAATTCGTGAGTAACATTCTAGGTTGCACCATGGCACATAAACTTCATACAGAAATAAGTGCTAGTTACCAAAGCATTACATTTACCAGTTGAGTTATATACTTAAATCTCCCAAATTAATATATATTCATAATCAGTCTTGAAATTATTACCTTGGCAACAAGAGTTTGGACACCAGCATATTTAACATCCCATCCAAATTCAGTCATGGCCCAACCAGTCCCACCAAGGGCATCACCATTGTTTCCAAGGTAGTTCAAGTAGTACTCACTGTTTGTTGCCTTGTACAACCATGCAGCTCCCCACAGTAATTCATCCTGATAAATTAAAATTATAGATAAGTAAAATAATTTAAATGTGTAAAATCTTACAATATTAAATCACGCAATTAAGAAACCTTTAAAAGGAGATATGATAACGTACAGCATATCCACTGACAGAACGATAATACTTCTGAGCCACTGTAATGCTGCTATCATATTTGCCCCTGTATTTGTCCGCAAAGTCGAACAGCTGAAAACAATAAAGTTGATAAACAACGTTCAACATTTTTCATTCATTAATGTGAAGTTATAAAGGGCAAAGTTGGAAAAATGAATATATGAATTGTGTGGACTGGTACCATGTGACCGCCGACACTCATCACGCGTGACACGCAACAACCCCTACCCAAAAGGCGTGGTTTACGGAATAATAAATTGGACGATAGAGATCTAATTGTACACAATACTTGTACGGTCCACAATTAACGGCAATGGGCCCTCCATGATCCCATTTAAGCGCCGAACTAAAGAAATATGGGAAAGCCCAAATATTCCAAAGGCGAGCATAATTTAATCTTCAAATCTATTTTTTAAAACAAAAATAGTGTGTGCCCCCCTTATACTCTGACATATAGACTGCTAAGTACTTATTTATTTTTTAATAAAATAAGTGGCCTTTTATTTCTTTTTTTTTTATAATTTTTTTACTGAAATTAAATTAATTGGGGGGCATCCGGTGCGGTACTAACGATTGATAACGTGTAAACACAGTTTATAGTGTTCTTTTAATAAAAAATATATATTTTTTTATAATATTTTATTCAAACTTGCTCTATTATTTTTTATTTATTATTCTTATAATTGTGGTTAAAAAAAAAAATTACACGTTACCGATCGTTAGTACCGAACGGCCCCTGGACCCAAATTAAACACACATCCTATTTAATCATTGTTGTGACATTTTTATCTCGGCTTTGCAATTTATTCAATAGAGATATAATATTATTGAAGTATATATTTTTATTTTTTCCTTACGTTCATAGTCTTCTTTTATGCCGATTGATACAAGTAGTACTAATAAAGAGAGAAAAGTTTTAAGAATGTCCAAAAATCTAAATTAACTAATCAAAAGAATTATACTTAGGCAGACGGCAGTCCATGGGAAAGTGAAAGGGTGAAAGGACCCATATTCTACTTTGGAGCTAATATTTGACCAGCTTAACAGCTTTACTTTATAGTAAATTGGCGGGGTGAAAAAGAAAAGTTTGAAAACAAAGGGGTTAAAGGTTTAGTGACTTGCTTTTAGAGTAATATATTTATAAATTATTTTTGGAATATCAAAATACTTTTGCCATGCAAGTCCGCTAATGTGCGCCACAGGTTTTGGTCTCTTATTAATCCGTGAAGATTCATGTTTTTAATGCTGCGCTGCTGCTGCTGCTGCTGCTGCTGCTGGTAACATACACGGGCAACAACAAGCCATAGTGCCTGACACAAAGGTGAGGCAATCTTAACTGCCTATTAACGTCAACTCTCAACTGTCCAATAAACGTACGCATCCTTACCACTCTTGCTATCATACGCCAGAACAAATGTTTATGTTTGACTAATTATAGAGGAATGATATTTTTAGCCCATTATTATTTTTTACTTTGTTTTACATTCCAACACAAATGTATTTTAATAAACAAGGTACAATTTTGAGATGCGTAAACATAGACTACTCGTAAGGTGAGAGCAGTAGTTATAAGAGATTGATATTTTTACACAATGTTTTTCTCATATTAATAATAGATGGGTCCCACAATTATGTGGTAAAAATTTTGTAAAAATATTAAATTTTAATTATAAAAATATTAATTCTCTAATTATATTGTTAAAATAATAAATGTCGTTAAAATTTTAAAATATTATTAACATTGATGTAAAAATATTGCATATTTATTTTGAGAGCTCTAGCATTATCAACAACTTAATTGGGACTGAAATGGAAAGAATTGAGTGGAAAAAAAAATTATTACCCCTAATAATAAAATTTCCTTCAATGAGATTATAGGAAATAAGTTGAACCCACCTGATAGGCATGAGAAACGAGCGTCTTGGCATAGGAAGGGTTTGAGCGGCGGAAGACCATAGAAGCGGCGGCCATAGCGGCGGCGGTTTCGCCGGCAAGGTCGGACCCGGGGTTGCTAGGGTCAATTCTGTAAGCTTGGCGAGAGGTGGTCATGTCCTCCGGCCTTTGCCAGCAGTAGTGGTCAGTGTTACCATCCCCAACCTATTTTACAAAATCACCTCGTTATCACCAACCCCATTAAAATAAATATTAATTGACTTATCAGATTTGCGAGTAATCCATCAAACGAAAGATAAAGCTATGAAAATGACATAAAGATAACTCATAAACAACTTTTCATTCCAACTAAAATATTGCTCATTTTTAACAAATTAGAACCAATAGGTGAAGTGTGAAATACATAACAGCATAAAATTAAATTTATAAATAATGTAAATGCTTATGTAAAAACAGAGGAATATCTTAATATGAATGGCTAAAAAAATGATAGTTCTTAACCAACAAATAAAAGATGCACAAACTGAAGAAATAGTGGTAATTGAGTACCTCTCCATATAAAACATTGGCTTCTGGATGGGCTTTAATAAGATAGTCAGTTCCCCACTTAACAGCATCCATGGCATTTGCGAGCTCTCCACTTGAAGCCATTTGCTGCCCATACTCTAAAATGCTCCATGACATCATTGTCACTGTAAATGCCATGGGCAGTCCAAACTTCACATTGTCCCCTGCGTCATAATACCCTCCAACCAAATTCACCTGCAACAAATCAAAACATTTTAAACCTAAAATATTCCCTATTTACTTTTTCCATTTTTTGTTCAGACAGGTCTCCCAGTTTAATTCATAACCATTCTAGTAGCCAACGCAAAAATAGAAAAGCAAAAAGGGATTTAGGCAAATGTTAATGAAATATCTAGTTTGTGAAAATGGGAACTGAATTAAGCTGAATTGAAGTATACCCAGATGGGCGTAATGGATTTGTAGTACTTATAAGAACAGAGGAACTTACACCGACATTCTTGCCATCATCAAGACCAGAATGGCCCCTCCATTTAATTCTCTGGTTACTGGGAAGGTAACCAGATCTCTGAGCTTCAAAGAAGAGAATGCTCTTGGTGAGAGCCTCGCCATAGTCATGGCCAGCTAAGGCCAAAGGAAGAAGCCCAAGAAACAGAAACAGAGGAACCATAGTACAGAGTCTCACAAATTTCTCCATTAATTTTACAACAACACTCAAAAGTATTTCAAATAAGAAAACTAGTATCGCCAAATATAAACACAAAAAGATATTGATCTGTTCTGTGTATATGTATCGCAAATTTGTAATGTTGGTCTGGTTTATCAGCTAAAACTTCTAATAAACCCACCCAGAGCAGAGTGAACCCTCAAAAGAGTGAAGGGAGAGAAAAAGAGAGAGGGGATTGAGGAAATGAGAGGAACTTAAGGCACTATATATGGAGGGAAGGAAGTTGCCAATTGTTCAGAAATTTGGCAGATTTAATAAATGCAATTCTAAATTATTAGCAATTTTTACTAATTTGAAACTTTTTAAAAGAACAAATATTACAAATTGAGGGCGATATAAATAAATAAATGGTTGAAGAGAGAGAGCAGAATCATGTGTTTTTGTTGGGCCTTTTACTTGGAAGGGTCGGGTGCTGAACTTTATATTGATTTTGTATTCAAAATGGCAAGAAATTACTGCAGACAATCAGGAAAGAAATTAGATATAATTAATGAACATCATACATAGTGGTGTTTTATTATTTTATTTATTTATTTATATAAATAAGTACGATTTTTAATGGGGGGCTCCGGAGATTTACCAAATCAAAACAAGCAAGAGGAAAGTGAGTGTAGGGTTGTAACAGGGGAGTTAATTTTTTAGAAAAATTGTGTCTCTAGTGTCTCCACTTGTGAATTGTCCACATTGCCCATACTCTTCAATTCTTGATTATTTGCTTGCTTGTATGATGCAGAGCATGGAAAGTGCCAGTTGGATAGAGGTGATTGGACCATAATCTGGTATGTACCGATAATTTTTGCACAACTCAACTTCATACTAGTCCAAAATGCACAGCTCAAATTCATATTTTGCTAGCATCTTTAGTAAAATGCTTCGAATATCAGTCCTCACATTAGATACAAATAACAAAAATTTATAAAATAATTATTTTTTAATCTATCACTTAGTAAAAGGAAGAAGTTAAAATTAACTAAGAAAGTAACTTTTTCTCTAATTATCCTCCTAACTCATTTTTCAAACAAAAATATATCTCTATAATTAAAGACTAAAATACAGTTTGCACCCCAAAATTTATAGCATTGTTGAAGTTTATATCTTAATATTTAAAACGTATCAAAGTGCACCTTAAACTTCTTTTTCGCTAAACAAAATGCTCCCTCTGTACAATTAACTGATTAAAAATGACTGGATATTACTGTAAACCCATTTTGTAAAAGGCAAAATCAGTAAATCATGTTTAAGAAAATTAAAAATTTTAAAAAAATAAACAATAAACCACACCCCCCAAATATAACCCAAACCCCAGCCCCAGCCCCAGCCCTAATCCCCAAATCATTTGTTCATATCTTTAATTTTCAAATTCTAACTATCATCATCCAACCCAAAATGTAATCATTTCTTATATTCATCTCTTACTTCACTGTTGCAACAATCTAAAATTAAAATCACAAAAACAAAATTCCAAAGGCAAATCGGCACAATGATTACTTCTATCCAACAAATTGAAAAGCTTATCAAAATGATTTGAAGAATTTACGCAAATTAAACACAATAGAACCATCAATCTCAAAAACTAAGAGGCGATAGTAGTCCCCTGGATTGTTATTTGAATTTTTGATCCATTTCAGGATATCATGCTTATTCACTAGTAACTTCTGTACTTGAATGACTAAAATATTATAGACCTCACTAATTTAAACCTAGTGACCCATTTACTGTTACTTCATGTTAAAACTGAATCCATGGTAAGGTTGTCAATTATTTAATATAATACTCGCACGCAAAGATCTCTTTTCGTATGCATATTAATACTGTATTTATTAATTGATCAAAATTAACTAAAAAACTGATAATGGTAGTGGCTATCTTAGTAATATCTTCTTCATATTTGCCTATTCTGTAAATGACTTTAAAAAAAATTGAGAAAACAAAAATGGCCAAAAAGGAACAAGATGCGGTGCAAATATTTGGGGCCCACATGAAACCACTTTATTCCTAACCGCAATCAACGGTCTCAGCTAGAAAAAGATAGGATAAACCATTGTACTTTGGTAAAGATAGAAGTTTAAAAAACAGGAAATATGGACACGTTATAGTAAGTCAAAAGAGCAACATTCCGCAATTACCGGCAAGCGCCGGTTTTCTTACGGTCACGGCAGTGTATCCCAATTCCCACCATTGGGGTAATCAGAAAATAGTTAGTATTAAGTTAATTTTAATGAATTGGTCAATACAATATCGATATACAGGTTAAGAGATAATTTTTACGTGTTAATATTATATTGATCAATTAATTAATTTATTATAAAATTAATTTCATAATAATCGAATCCGTGTAATCGGCTGTCCCCCACTTAGCATCTTCACCGGCAAAAAACTTTCCACCCGGTAGTTACTTGGTGTTCTTTGTCTTCCGAGCTTTACATATTGGGGGAAAATCTAAATTTTTGTTATAAATAAATATATATATATATATATATATATATATATATATGAGATTTGCTATGGATCAAAAAATATCATATACCATTTATACCTTTCATTAGAAAAATAAAAGGCTGGGATTGCAAAGGAATTCAAGTCGTCCGCTAGTACTTCTAGCAGACGTGATTAATGAAAATTTTGGACAAATTTGTCCCCACTCAAAGCACCAAAAAATTAATTATTCATGGTCCGCTAGAAGTACTAGCGGATGTATTCATTCCGCTAGAAGTACTAGTAAATACATAGCAAATAGTCAAGAATAGCTATGACGACGGTTTCCATCGTTATAGTTCAAAAAAGCTCATCATAAATGACATGTAATACATACCGTGTGTATATACATTATATATATATATATATATATATATATATATATATATAAGGAATATTATTTTTAAATGTGTTTTTTTATATTTCTACATACTTCCTTTTCACGTGAAGGTGAAACTCACTATATGTTCATCCGAGAGGACCATGCAAAAATATCAAAAGAATATGTAAAAAAATTAGTTTTCTATATGTATATATATAGTCAAAGTTAGTTTTGAAGTGTTTATTGTTTAATACTGGAGATCATCTTTTTTTAAAATTCGACGGACGTGTACATGGAATTTCAAGAATCTGTATTACATTATTATAGTGCCTATGAGAACTTGTATATATTATAGTGTGTATGAAAACTTCTATATGTATATTATTATTATTTTTTTCAAATTGCCTCTATTAAATTTGAGAAGGACGACGATATATAATATAAATTAGTTATTAAATTATAGACGTTGATAGTTATAGAACCCCCATCGCCTATATATACTTTTACTCACATGACTAACTCTTTTAATTAGTGCATGTTTGAACATGGACTGTTCCCGTGGGTGTTGTTGGCTTTTGGTATAAGGCAATAGGCTATGCCGCCAGCACTAACCTAAAATTAAAGGGCAGGGCAGGTAGGTATGTGTAGTTAGGACTTAAAGAGACTTTAGTTGGAGGACCTTAAATGAGAAAGCACTGTTGTACTAGACGAACTATGTCTCACTTTGTTGCTTTTATTAGAGGATTTAGTCTAGTCTATCTTTTTGAAATCTTGAGCATTCATACCGAGGCAAGACTTTAAAAAAGAAAAAGAAAAAAAAAAGAGTATTTCTTAATTTTAGACCCTAGCTAGCTAGGTTTCACACTGCTAGGAAAGTTCTTGTTGGTTGAAAACCCAAGATGGAACTGGATTTAGAACCCCAATATTTGTCACAGTAGTTTAAATGAAGCATCGGGGCGAGTCGTTACTCGGAAATCCTGAGTTCAAATTCTACTCTTCGTAAATGTCAAGCCCAAAAAAGTCATGGACCCACGGAAACGCAAGATGATAAGTCTCGTTTGGAGTGATCAGATTAGTTCGTCTACAATCGAAAAACTCCAGATAATAATTTTTTTTTGAATTTATTCAAATGAAGATGATATAAAGAGTTGAGGATCTATGAAATAAATTTTTTAATTAAGTAGATAATACTTGCAATTAATGCTGCTCAATTAGTTACTACTAGTAGAGTACAATAAATTTGTGATTCCTTGACTTAAAGTTGGACAATTACACTTTCTAGTTTGAAAATTATTGACTGTTCGATTCAATTTGTCAACCGACATCACATCTACTTTTATCACGATATTAATTAGCCAAACGGACATGCAAGGACTTCAATTTGTTAGGTCGAGGTGGATAATAACACGAATATATGAGCCGCTATAGTTACACAAATCATATGGGATAAAATAAAATTTTTATTATCTATAAATATTATTTATTAAACAAAAAATAGTGAGAGAATTAAAGTTATATTTAATACTTGGGATAATATTAAAAACTAAACAATTAATGTATACTTGAAATTCCCAAACGACTTATATTAAAGAACAAAAATATTTTTTTAAAACGACTTATATTAAAAAACAGAGGAAGTACACTAACTACAAAATTGCACGTGCTAATCACAATCTAGAGAGACACAAGACCTCTGTATAATACTTGTTGTATTTCACAAAAACAATCTTTCTGTTTTTTTAATTAATAAAAGTAAAAAAAAACACGATATTACTAACTTTTTCATTATAATTTCATATTATGTCACTACTATCAAATTATTAACTTATTAAAAGTAATATAAAATAAAAATATATATATTTAATTATAGAGAATATTTTTTATATATATGTGATATAAAATAGGATCTTTCTTGTGATTTGATATTTTGATATTGCCTACATCTGAAATTGATGGAACATGAGGAGAGGCCCTTCCATTTTTGGTCTATATAGGGCATAGGCCCCTTATCTCTTATCCCCCAATTTTCTTACTAAATGCTTTCTCAGTTATAAAATTAAAGATATAATTTAATTTTTAAAATTAAACGATAAAATATTAAATTTCATAATTGCTTCTCTCTTATAATAATAGGCCCCTTATCTCTTATCCCTCCAATCTTTTTTTTGTTAATATTAAATATTAACAAAAGAAAAAGAGTAATAAATTGAACGAAATCAAAAAAAAAAAAGATAGTGATATACGAATACCAATTAAAAATACAACAATTATGATACTACACATAGTAATTATAAAATAAAATACAACAATTATGAATTATGTTTCATTGAATCAAACACTACATAATGCTTATCAAAAATAAAAAGACAATTAAAATCTCATAATTGCTACTCTATAAATATAAAATGTTATTGTCTTAGAAGAAAACTAGACAAAAAACGTTTTATCCTATTTTTTTTTAATAATACTACTAAAAATCTCATCATCTGATCCTAAATAATTCATGAACAGATGAATGAGTGTAATATGAATAATTGTTTGTTTAATATTATTATCGAAAAATATGACATGACTTTTTTTTATTTAAAGGGTTAATTTTCTTCTCTAAGGCGTGTACATTTTATGTTTCGCAAATATACAATTATGAGTGTTAAGTTTTTTTTTTATATATAAACATTATGTAGTGTCTAATTATCTTAAGTATTTTTCTAAATTATTTTTTATTTTATGTGTAATAGGATAAATGTCAAAACTTAAAAATGAAAAATTAATGAATTACGTCTCATTAATTTATTAACTTGAAAATGAAAAACTTGATTGAGCAGGTAGGAAGTGGTTAGCATGAAGTTCAATTTTAAGTAAGTTGGTCAATTGATCAATAAAATGCTAATAAGCAGACGAAATTTTATGTGTCAACATTCTATTGACCGATTTACCAACATACTTACAAATGAATTTCGTAATAATCGGATCCGAGCATATATATTGAATTAGCATGCAGTAGAATTCTGTTATCATCCTACTAGGACTATCTATCTATCTATAATCTATAATCTATCTATCTATCCATCTGTACTCTCATGTAATGGCGCAAATCAAAGTAGATTTGTTGTATCAGGCCCGGCCAGGGTGGAGCCAGTACTACTCACTGAGCCAATTACGGTGGCATGTGGTGCGGCCGCCTACACCTTATATTTTATCAGACCATGGACCAGCCTGTAACCATTATATATCATGACAAACCAATCAATAATTTGTGTCTGATAAATAAATATTCCATTAACTCATTAATTCAATTAGGCTATGTTTGTTCATTTAACCCGTTTGTAAAAATCTTTTTTTATTTATTTATTTATCATAATTGAAAAATTAAGCAGTCAAGTGACCAAAAAGAATATTTAGTTGATTGTTAATCAGTTAGTTAATGTTGGAAAAAAATATTGCTACGGATAAATATTGACAATGATAATAAAATTTATACGGTGTTATTTGTATAGTCCTCAATGCAGGTCGTTCATGTTAATATGTTGCTAAGGGTATTTTTATTTTTTAATAATGTGAGGTTTTTCAACCACGATCAGACTAATTTCTCAGTTCGGACCGGTCTTTTTTTGAACCAACTTGCGCTGATAATTCGTGGCCATACGAGACCATTTCTGGCCCTTAACAAATTGCTGCAAGTGATATTTTTTGAATTAGTATAATTTAAAATAATAAAAAAAATTATTGAAAAGATTGCTAGACAAAATGGATTCAAAGGGATGTCGTTGATAATGTGTTGAGATTGTTATGATAAAGCAAAATCATAACGAAATTCCCTTTCACAATCTTTAGTTTTTCAATAATAATTCAAACTTCTTGATTGTGATACTCATTTCTAAATAATTATTAATATAACTGACTAGACTGATATAGACCCACAAATTATAATTAAAAATTGGGCAAAAGTTTAAAAATATGCTGACGTTTATTTCGAAATCTAATTTATATTTTAAATTCTTTTTTTTCAAATGTACATTTGATGTTATAAATTTTAGGTTAATTGTGCTCCTGCCCCTAACAACATGCCACCTAAACTAACTTTGCTTACACCTAGACAAATTTTGCTAACTAAGCATAACTAACAATTCATACGTGGAAAATAGCTAACAATTCAAATCAAATATATTTGTCCGAATACATGTGTCTATTTTTATTTTTTATTATTATTATTGTTGTTATTATTTATTAATATTATTATTATTGGATTTTAAATTCAATTTAAATATATTTTAACAAAAAATATTGTAATTAATGATACCTTTTATATAATTTATAATTATAATAATTTACTATATAAAATTAATCAAAACTTATTTTTAAAATACCTCAAATAATATCAATAATACCGTCTCCATAACAAAAAGGAAAAAAAACACCATTAGACCACCATTACGACACTACTCCACCATCAAAACCACCGTCTCATCATTGCACTACCACCGCGTCAAAATCTATACTTCACCAACAAAATCAACGCGTCACCATTGTTGTTCACAATTAGATCTAGCGCCTACCCCATTCAATCTCTGTCATTAAAAAATTACTCAAATCAAGATCTCAATCGAGTTTTCCATCTGAATATATCCCACTCCGATCTATCATCAGGAAGTAAACTCATTCATTCTCGTCCGATCCAACTCAACCTTCACCTTCTCCATCAAATTCACCGTAACTAGATGCTGAATAGGAGTCCGGTCACAAATATAAGAAAAGGGGTTGAAGGAAGTGGCGGTTGAGAGAAAAAGAGACAAGGTTAAATAAAGGGAGCAGAATTAAGAGAACCATTCGCCTTTCCAGATCTAAAACCCTTTTTGTAATCTACATAAATAATTTTTGAGGGCTTTTGAAATTTATCATCATCACTTTCTTAATTTCAATTCATGCACCAAACTTTTGACATAGCATAGATCAAGAACAACAAAAAAAAGAGAGAAAAAAGTTATAACAGTGTACAAACTTGAAGAAGAAAAGTTTTGAATTTTCAATCCGAACAAATGGAAGCTAGTCATTATCGTAAAGTAATTTTTTTTAGCTAAAAATGATATTTAGAAAGATTGGGCTAAATTATTGATTTCATGTCTCGTCATTAAAATATGTCTACATGTGAGCGACGTTAGCCTAAGTGGCCTGTCCGTCAGGGACAGGAATAAGATTGATTTAAAATTTATAACGTTAAATGTATTTTTAATTATTTTTTTTAAATATAAGTGAAATTTCGAAATAAACTTTAGAGATATTTTTGAATCTTTGCCAATTAAAAATTTGATAAAATGATTCTCTGTTTGCAGCTAACCAACATATTTGAATTTGGATTATCTATGTAAGCAATTTCTTTACGTCCTTGTGATATTTTAAATAACAATTAATGGCAAGTAAATGAAAATGAGTAATCGCAGCTTGTGATACTGGTTAATGGTCGTTTTTCTTGTCCCAATAAAATATGACCACTAGAATAAAGTGGACACTATGAAATAACCTAACATCAGAATCCTGCCGAAACAAAAGCATGATATATATCTATCTAACAAAATAAAAATAATTTTAAATTTTTCGTTCATCTTAATAAATCATCTGAGCATACAGTTCAAAGTTTAGAATAAATCTCACCATCCATATAGTACCGGAGGCACGAGACACAACTAGTATATATATAATCTGTTTTTCCAGCGAACTAAGAACGAACTGGCAATAACGACGATTTTTTCTGTCGCTATAACATAGAAAGCCAATTTTTTATGCTAAAGCGGCGGAAAAAACAGTCGCTATATCCGATTCGCTCTTATTTCGCTCCTTTCAATTCATTGGAGAGAGTCGGGATATATATATATATATAACCATGGTAATCGATTGTCATGAGTACTATTTGAGCAATTAAGTTTTTCACCGTTGATCAGTATAATAGATGACATTAATTATTTTAAATAAAGGCCATGCCGCATGACCTTTATTAATGGTGACCTTTATTTAAAATAATTCATGTCATCTATTATACTGATCAACGATGAAAAGCTTAGCTGTTCAAATAATGTCCATGACAACCGGTTGTTATGGATGAATTCTCCCTTCTCTCTATATATATATATCTATATATATATATATATATATATATATGTGGATCTTGAATACGCATGCACATCTTTGAGCAAAAAAGACTTACTTTTGCATTTTAGTTAATTAGTAAAGAATGAAGTAGATAGATAGGAATTATGCATGCTGATATGCAAATTAAAGATACAAGCTACCTCTTTAGTGGTCCATCAGCAAATTCTTCACCTTGTCTTAAAAAATTATAATACAGTCACTCTAACACTATTATTATTATTTTTTCAATGTGGAATTCTGGTTGATCAATAAAAAAATTCTCCCTCTGTTTTTATTTATTTAAAATCCTTGTATATATTTTATAAAGAATCTAAATGGTACGAGAAAATCAGAGCGCAACCCTAGTTAATTAAATTCAAATGTTTTAAACACTCTGCAAACATTGTTCATTTTGTTTGCATGTGACATATATATATATATATATATATATCAGAGCCGGCCCTGGGCAAGGGCCACCAGCAATGACCGCCAAGGCCATAATCGAGGGAAGTAAATTTTTTTTTATAAGTTTATGTATTTATGTGTATAAAAAAAAAATTAGCGATATTATGCATTGAAAATGATATGTTAGAAAACATTAAATATAATAATATAATTGATGATTTTACATCTAAATGTGTAACAAGAAGACATTTTAAATGATGTTTTGTGATTTAGATTTCATTGGAAAAACTAAAAGAAATATCCATCAGTAGTTAGTAGGTTTTCTCGATTACATAATTGAACTTTTAATTTTCAAATTACATCACTAAACTAATTATAATTTTGAATTGGGTCATTCCGCTAAAAAAATAAAAGCAGACGTTAATTTTTATCTACAAAACTAATGAATTACTCACCGTAGTTGGCACATTTTACCGATTACACCATTGCACTTTTAATTTTTAAATTACCCCATCAAACTAATTAAAAATAATTATTTTAAATATTTTTAAAAATTATTATTATTTTAAGTAAAAAAATGGTAGAAACTAATATAGATTCATAAAATATAGATTCAAAAATTAAAGTGATTTTAAATTAAATTAATATCTACTTAATTTTTTTAACAAAATGACCCATTCTTAATATTAGAATTTTTTTAAAAAAACTAAAAATAGAAATTAAAATAAAAAAATAGTAAAAGATAAATAAAAAATTGATTCAATTTTTTCAAAAAGAAAATAATAATTTTTATAAATAAATATTATTTTCAAAAAAAAATTGGAAAATTCTTCATATTTTAAAAAAAATGAGTAAAATTTTATAAAATATAGATTCAAAAAATAAACTTTATTTTTTTCAAAAGATTTTTTTTTAAATCAGTAAGGTTTCATAAAATTTTAATTTTTAAAATCTATATTTTATGAAACTTTACTCATTTTATGGAAAAAAATTAAAGTTTCTAATATTTTTTATTGAAAATAATAATAATTTTAAAAATATTTAAAATAATTATTTTAATTAGTTTAATGGGGTAATCAAAAATTAAAAGTTCAATGGTGTAATCAAGAAACGTGCTAACTACAAATTGGGTAATTCATTAGTTTTGTAGATAAAAAATTAATGCCAATTATTTTTATTAACGGAATAACCCAATTTCAAAATAATAATTAGTTTAGTGGGATAATTTGAAAAATTAAAAGTTCAATTGTGTAATCAATAAAACTTGCCATCTACGGTGAGTATTTTATTAATTTTACCGATTTCATTGATATTTTTATTTTGTAGGTACATGTGATGATTCTTTGCTTCAATGATATTTTAAAGTGTTCTTCCTTATCTTTTGTAAATTCTTATAATTTTAATAAAATTAATTAGTTGATAATTTATTTATTTTTTTATTTAATTCGTATAAAAGGGCACACTCCAAAAAATTTGCCCCGAATTTTAGAAAACCCAAGACGGACTCTAATATATATATATATATATCGTAAAATATTTTTGTCCTTATTTTACACTTGAATATGTTTTTGAATGCCTAATTTTGTAAGTATGATACGATAATAAATAAATATTCAGAGAGAGAGTATTATATATGACATAGAAATGAGAAAATCAAAAAAGCCGACAACCGAATCCTAGGGATATGGAGTAATATAATATAAGGTCCACACTAACCGCAATGGATTTCCTGCCCCAATTTCTTTCTTGTTTACTTTGTCTTGCATGCAATTTTTTTTTATTAATCTGTTATATAATATTAAACGAAAAAGAAAGACTGATGTAGTTAGACACATGCAACTTCCACCCTCCTTATTTATTTGTTTTTCTATTTCACCGTTGTGGAGACTATATAATTACTTTTATATATATATATATTTATTTATTTATTGGTGGAGGTGGATTTAACTTAAAAATTAAAAAAAGAAAAGAAAAGAAAAGAAGGTACAATTAGTTTTTAAATTTTGATGCATTTCAATTTTCAAACATTATAGCTTAAAAAGACAAACACATAATGTCATAACAATATTTATGTTAATATACGCCTGACACATTATATATATATATATATATATATATATATATATAGCAATATTTTTATATTTATTTTAATAAATAAGTTTAAATTTTAAGATTATACAATTGACTTTAAAATTAAAAATGAAGATTTTTGTTAAGTGTGGATATATAGTAATTTTGTGTTCTAAAATTAGAGTTCACACATACCGAATTATTAAAAAACTATTCGAATATAATAGCTTGACAAGCTATATTAGTGTTCAAGATATTATATATATTACGAATATTTACGTATTATGTTAATAAGTATATTTGTAATTTTTTAAAAGAATGTATAATAATTGAGACATTTTGATAATTTTATTCAATCTTATACTATACTAATATATTAATATATATAATTATAATTCGATATAAATTTATGATAATAAATGTCATAACTCAAAAAAAAAAGTTATAAAAGAAGTTTATAAATAATTAAGTCTCTTATTATCCCAAAGAATAGAATGAAACCGCCGACAGAGTCGTCGTAGTCAAGGACAAACTAAGACGAGAATACGATAAAACTAACCTATAGAACAGATCCTGGCCGTTGCCCTCCGCAATATACGTCGTTGGTGGGTCACTTACCAACGGTGATTTTCTGCCGGGAACAACAACACACGTGTGCTGTTGTAGAAGATTGTCTTAAATTTGGTCATGTGAATGCACGTGCATATCTGACAATTCAAGCTGGACCCACCACGTGATAGCCCCGACCGTCGAAGAAATGACGCGGAGCACGTCCTTCCGCCACGGTTTCTCCAATAAATGTACGACACGTGGTTGCTCACATGCTAGTAACTACCTTAGCATTGGCTGGATGTGCTAAAAATATGATTTAAATTAATTATTGAAATGTAACGGGAAATAGGACAATATAGAGGTATAAATTGAGTTTGGACCAGAGATAATGTACGTTGTCTTCATAACGATATGAATAATGTTAAGGATTTTAATTTTTTAATTTTAAATATGTTTTGAATGATGTGATATTAAATAAAATAAAATAAAATATATTTTATTATATAATAATTGTTCTTTCATTTTTAGATGAAAACAATGCCTAAATTAAGAGTTAAAGAAAATATCCAACTTTTTTGGTTAAATTTTTACATTTGGCACACTTAATAAACATAACTATTCTCATTTTTGAAATAATAGTTATTATTTCTGCGGACAGTTTGAGTTCGAGTTCTAGTTCTTTTCAAAAAATGTAAAAATCAAAAATATTAAATCCCATGAAAAGCAATGCCTGTGGTTTCTGTGGAAGTCAGATTTTGAACAGGACAACAAAAAAAGAAAATTTGAAGGGCCAAAAGGATATTAAAAACTATGAAGATTTTTGTAAAGTTCACTAATTACATAAGTTTTTAAAAAATTTCAAAACTCGATGATTCTTGTTGATGCTCTTCTCTATAGCACTTCTTTTGGTTTCGCCAAGGAGAAGTGTAACACACCAATCCCCCATGGAATATATGAGATAAATTTGTAAATTAAATTACTAACAGTTTATGAACTTTTGGGTGGTTGTTTCAAGAAGTATCAAATAAGAGAAAGATGGATGGTAATCCTTTTCCAGTTGACATCATAATCAATGAAAAACATAACCATGCAAAGAAGGCTTCTTGCCGTGTCGGGGGTAGAACAAGCTTGACTATTTGATAGCTAGTTAAACTACAAATTCAAGAAAGGGCCGGCCACAGAAATTTCAGACCCAATCCTACTAAAGATTTTAATGATTAAAATACAAACAAAGCCCAAAATTCAAATGAGATTATCTAACTTTTTTTAGAGGGATAAAATAATAAAAATCTGAATTCAAAATTCAACTTAATCAGATTCAGCTCATTCAGACTTAGATTCAGATTCATCAAATTTTTATCAAATACCCCCTTAGTACTACTAAATTCAAAATTGATAGAACATTTAAAACAAATTCACATCAAAATTTGAATTTAAGATTCAAAAAATTAACTGGGATTAAAACCACACCCTTACTGACCGAGGGACGGAGGGAGGAGTATATTTGTTGGCACTTGGCACTAAGTGATGCCAACAGTGAACAATATGCAAATTATGTTGAAGCAGCAGTCCTCTCCATTTTGGAGAATGCATATATTTATGATATATCAGCTATTTCAGATACCATTTTCTGCTTCCATATTCCAACCTCAGGGCAATATCTTTTCAAGGTAATTGCACCTAAAGGAACTATAGATTTGTAATGTTTTACAACTTTAACAATAATCTAAGTGGATCCCAGTGCATATGTGAAAATGAAACAAAATCCAAGAGATCAATGCCAGTTCTCTTAGTTTCTATTTAACCAAAAAGGAAACTAGCCAAAGAGAGTATTATCTATTGAACAGGAGCAGAAGATTTGACCAAAACTTCTTACCTTGCGTCCAATTATTTTATCTTGGTCTTTGTGGACCAAGCTAATCTTTCCAGCCTTCCTTGTTAACACGTCTTGAGGAAATGCGTTGGGAAGAGAGGCTAGGAGTGACAGGCATTGAAGGGGTCTTTGGTGCCTCCTCATCATCCCAACTGTCGCCCCAACTGTCATCCCATCCAGCATTTAACTCCAGATCTGTTTTGCCCCCATCGGAAATTGGGAGCTCCATGTCTAGCTTTTGATAGTTAGAGCCATTGCTTGGAAAATGTCTCCGACGAAAGCTTAAGCACATCCAAATTGATGCCAGTAGCAGTAGTGCGGCCAAAATTATGAATGCCACAACTGGAGTTCGATTAAAGAACTTGATGTAGGTGGACTGCGAGGTGTAGTCAGCTTCTTTTCTTAAACTGTGAGCAATCAAATCCTTCAAACTGAGACTACAATTACCATTTCCTGCTGTTAAAACGATAAGGTTGTCAGTTCCCCCATTTTTGAAAGTAACCTTAACCTGCATAGTACCAAACTCTAGTTATAACACAAGACATCATTCTTTTATCGGAGAGAAATACCAACGGAAACTAGGCATTCATCTTCATATAGAGTACTAAATGAAACAAGCCTATTAGGTGGGAGAAAAGTTCAAGTTCACATGTTTTAGCAAGACTATGAAAAAATTGGGTCATAATTTTGACATAAGCCACATTGTTATGCCTATTAAGCATTATATCGTTACTGAAAAAGTCACTAGTAGCATAATCAGATTACACAAAGTCTGAGGTGCAAAAGGGAAAATGGCATGAAAAACCCCAAGGGATAGATGAGATAGCATGAACCAACTTTGAACTACAGGGGTCCAGGATTATTTGCTCCAAGACACCCAACTTCGACCTACTCAACCGTAAAAATGACGTTAAAAATTCAGATAAGCTGGTTGCTTCCGAGTCCAAGTAGAACTGCTGTAAACCAACAATTTTTTTTTTTAATTTTTATTTTGAAAAACACAAAAATAGACTAATCAGCTTTCGCTACAAGACTGGTTGAGAAATGAGAGTACATTTAGCTTGCTATTGCTGAGCTAATGTTAATAATATCACAACTTCTTAATAAAGCCGGAGGAAAATGAAGTAGTTTTTTTGGTGTAAAAACAAAAAGTAAAGCCTTTTTACTTTCCTTCTTTATCTCTTTATTTTAAATCACACACGTAGCGTGTATGAAGGACAACTAGTTACTGATAAAGCAGGGTGTTACGGGGTAAAAAAGACCAGTGTTTTGTACTTGATGATTTTAGATCTAGATAATACAAGTATATTATGAAAATCTTGATTCACCAGCAAAGTGCTGGTTCTGAACAACCTCTAAAAGCAATTAACTACACATAAGACTTGTTCTAGTTCTTTTCATGGATTAAATTCGATATATTACTTATTTAAAAGACATTGTGTCATTGGCTAAACCAATCAAATCTACCTCAATATGTGTTGTTGACTAAACCAATCAAATCTACAGCAGATTTGGCACCCAAAAAAAATGTACGCATCTTATTGTTCATTGAAATTTAAATTGAAAAGGTGAAAATTTGATCAGGTGCTTTTCAGTAAAGGGTTCTTGGGAAAGCTACATACACAAATGATGTTCATCTTATAAACCAAACAACAAATTCTCTTCTCGTAAGCAAGGAGACTTCCTTGTTAGATGTTATAGCTTTGTATTTTTTGTTATTTCCCTCATGGGAAAACAATTAATTACAAACCCAGATTGTCGTAGCCCTTATCTTTATTCAAGACCCCAAGAACTATTTAGCATCATGGGCAATATATTCCTTCTTCCCTTGTATTTCAGATTAAACATGCAGTTTGATGGTCTTAATTAATAAGACCCGTTTGAAAAGTTAGCTGATCTACCTTCTATTTATAGTTTTTCAAAACTAACCCTTTACTAAAAAAATAAGTCAAGGAATGCAGGTAAAAACTAATCCACTTGATCGGAGTATAATGGTAACTGCTTAACTACTATATATTGGTGCTTCCTGAATACCTGTTTGTTTCTATTCTCTTGGAGTTGAATTTGTGTTTTCTCTAGCCAAACAAAATCAGGAGCAGAAATCTTCACGCTGAGAGGGCCTTTTCCTTTGTTCTGAATCAAAAGTGAAAGGTCTGGAGATTCTGGAAGATTGAAAGGTGACATCAAATTCTCAACATAAAACCGAGTAAGTTACTGCGAATAGAATACTAAAAAGGTTGTCTAGGGATGAATTGAAAAGAACACATATTAATCATACTGATATTTCCCCATGACGACAAACAGTAAGATAAACCAGACAGGTTTACATTTCCAAGAGCCGCTTGCCAAATGTCATATCTAGTGGCCAAAAATGACAAATACTCATGATAACATAGTGGGCCAATAATTAGTCTCTCCGTTCCAAAAATATCGGATCAATATGGACTTTTTGAAATCAATTTGAGATTTTTAATAAGATTTGTAGTTGTTTTTACAATTATAAGAATGAAAATCTTATAGTTAGTATTTGTTACTAGTCTGCTATGTTAGTTATAAGATTTATTGTTTTCAAAAGTTAAATAGATCGCTCAAATACACTTTGAAAGTCAAAATTGATTTTATATTTCAAAACGGATTGAGTATTAATCATTTAATAGTTAAATTTCCATATCTGAAAGTACTTTTGGGTCCACCCTTTAGAAACACTTCACAAGTTCACATATATACCCTTTTAGAGGGTAACTAGCTTGATTATCCTTAATCCTTATAGCATCTTAAACAGAAACATAACTAGGAGTACAAGTGGAATGCGTATCTTCAAATAAATTCCCTCCTCCCCCAAGTCTGCCTCCTTCAACCCCCCGGCCTCCTCATCTGACAACTTTCCAAATTTGTGTTCTTGGGGATCATGTAGTAAATTTTAATCCAGTTACTACTGAGTGATAATCACATAAGCTGAATAATAGTCCCAGAAAAATGGAATGACGGAGAAAAGATTTCCTTTTCTTTTTATATTTAAGGAACCTGTGGCCATCCGTTCAGGTGTTCAATAGTTAAACCACCAAGAACACACAATAACGCACAAATACATGCACACCGGCAAGCCCGCAGTAAACTATATTTTGATGGCCACAAAGAAATCATTGCCTTAAAACACTTTTATGGCTCACCACAACTTACGCTAACCCCTTGGGTGAAGCAAATTCATGAAATGAACTTCAAATGCACACAACACATATGATGGAAAGAAACAGGGAAACAATCATTAGCAATATATTAACACAAAAACGAATAACAAAATAATCAGAGGAAGTGAAATGCATACCATTTCCTGGAACTCTTAAACATGCAACCAATGCATTCTTCTCAGCAGTGCACTTATCAGATAAACCACATTCCTCACCTCCAAAGTTCTCCTTCCTCACAGGTAGCAATATCACTCCATTAGTTTTTCCTTTAGATTCTGACCCTTCAGTTGCCTTCTCTTTCTTTTCACCCTTCTTACCAGAATCATTGTTTTCTAAAGTACTTGTTCCCGCTTTTTGAGCTTCTTTCGACTCTGATTGGTTACTTGAATTGCTCTTCTCCAAACTAGATTTCTGAATACCCTCTGTTGATCCACCTACTTGATCTTCACCTTTGCTTATTGAATCAACTTTCTTAGCATCTAAATCCGAGTCAGATCCACCCGCTTTCCCATTAAAACTGTTATTTTTGTTCACTATCGCAGTTATTTTTT
This sequence comes from Panax ginseng, assembly GCA_020205605.1. Taxonomy (NCBI): domain Eukaryota; kingdom Viridiplantae; phylum Streptophyta; class Magnoliopsida; order Apiales; family Araliaceae; genus Panax; species Panax ginseng. Next base: position 1,459,191 of record CM035128.1, read on the forward strand.
GACCTACACCATTATCTGAAGCTCCTTTCACCTAAAGTCATATTCTAGAACAAATCAGATGCACATTTTTCAGGTCTAACGTATGACATTTGATTAAACTTAAAGGTATTTTCCAGTTGTTACCTTTAATTCAGTATCACCAGTACCAACAACAATTAAGATAAACAAAGTCACCAGTAGAGTATAATTAATCATCGTCTCAACATGAAAATGCACAGAAACTTGCTTTCACACTACATGAGGAAAAATATACTAGATATTAATGGAATTTGGAATCGTAAGCTGATTACAAAGAGTATAATTTGCAAATTTGCATATAGAACAAGGTAAAAGCATAAACTATTAAAATAACACGAGATTGCTGACCTTGTGGAATAACCTAGAACAGCGAACGATGATTTAGGGTTTTGAACACTGAAGTGTGAATCTATAACTATATAGTGTATATGTATAATTATTGGTTTGTTTACAAAATTATCAGTACATCACACTGTGTATAGATGATTAATATAGGGAGGAAGGGGTGGACGATCAAATTGAAGAAAATCCAAGTACATAACTAGGTTCAGTTGACACTAGAAAAAGACTGAAGAGCCCCGATTAAGATAGCTTCTTCTTTTTTTGTATGTATCTTAATAAGCTTATTTTTTTTTTGTATGTATCTTAATAATGAAATAATTTAAGACTTTAAACCTGAAAATAAAAAATGTACACAATCCAAAGAGTTATACAAAGATGTAATACAACGAGTACAAATATGATCCAAGTTTTTGTTAAATGTAGAGTTTTTGTAAAAATATTCACATAAAAATTATATTTACGGATATATTAATTAGATTTTTAATACGGATATACTCCTTCAGTCCATTAATATAAGTCATTTTAGAGTTATGTACAAATATAAAATGATTGTATAATATTGAATATAATATTAATTGTCTATGTTGTCCTTATATTGAAAAAAGATAGTATTATTTATTGAGCACAAAATAGTGAAAAAACCAAAGTTATATTTAATATTTGAGATAATATTGAAAACTATACCACGACTGTTCCAATAAACATGTTGGACCTTCCCATTATCTAAAAAATTAACCTATTAGGTTTAGGTTCCACCATACTTATTAATTCATTTATATTCTTGAATTTATCTGATCTGAAAGTGACGTAAAATATCCCAACAAAAAGCCCAACTAGCTGTGTGCCTAAATTTGTATTCCTGCGCAAAGAAAAAAACACAAGGGTGCCAATAATTTTGTGGTTTGGCCCAATAACAATTTCATTCTCTGATCCCTCTAACTCGATCCATATTTATTCTCTATCAATCAAATGAAGCTGTTAAAAGTTCCTTATTGGCCAAGTTAAATAGGCCCAGAAATCACCATAAATTTGCTACAACTGTCCTTTGTGAGTTTGGCCCATAAACAATTGTATATGATATTTTACTGGTCAATGAGTAGGTAAAATCATAGGAGGAAGGAAACGAGGTAAAGTGAAATGGAAATAAATTTATGTTGATAAAAAATGTCGACCTACATAAATACATGGGATAATAGAAATTAAGGAGAGACTCATACACTATTGTTGTACCTGTTAAGAGTTATTGATTATAGTTTGTTTAAGTTGGATAAATGGGATCAATAGTTTGTTAATATGCACTTAATATCTAATATTGTTATGAAGCTATAATATCTAGTATAAATATTTATTGATTGGTTGTTCTAACATCTAATCAAGTTGATTAATTAATCAATAAAAGTTGTTGGACTTAGACTATTTATCTGGTCATATTTATAAATTAATATGTTGGTTTGATCCCACCAAAAGAAACCTTGCTTATGACAATAATTGAGATAAACCATGCACAATGTATATAAGGAATAAATAAGTATATTACAAGAAATCTAATATATATATATATAGGGACGGTTTTTTCATCGACTAAAACATAGAAAGCCAATTTTTATCTTTATAACGACGCTGAAAAATTATCGCTTATCGCTTCTTTAGTTTTTTCCTCCAATTCAAAACAGAGAGCTTTTGACTATATATATAACCATAATTCTATTATATTATTATGTCATCACTAATAAATTGAATACTTAATAATTTACGTGTAAATATGAAATAAAAATATATCCTCTTAAGTTTTGTAATTTTTACAAATTTTATGAAATGGAGGAAGTAAGTGAATTTATGCTCCATAATCTTATGGTAGATTTTTGACATTTTCATTTATGTTGATTTTTTAAGAATTTATGTGCTTAGAATTATGTCTATTCGGATGGGTTTCTTTGTATACTTTTTTATTTAAATCATTTTCCCTCTAGGCCGGTGGGAAAATGTTTTTTTTTTAATTGTCCCAAACTGCCAGGCTAAACCAATCCAACCCAACCCATACATACCCTATAGATTATGATGAATAGTATAGTTATTGACTTCTTTTGTAATATATGATTTAGTAGCACATTAACAATTGATCAGTGTAAACTGTAAACTAAAAAATGAAGGGGATTTTGGTAGTGTAATGAAAGATACACCCCAAAAAATTATATTATTGGGGATCTGAAATTAAAATCAAGATTAATACTGATAATAGAAATTTGTCATATGTATCATATTTCGTTTAATTTATAATAAATGTTATATATATATATATATATATATATATATATATATATATATATATATATATATCCGAATTTTTAAGATAAAAATTACCTCAAAAGGTAACTCACAAATAAAGAATGCAATTATTTGACTAGGTATTTGCTGTTAACATCTTTAGTCAATGAAATATTTCTCACAAACATGCATTCCCAGCTAGTAGGCCAGATGCACAAAAGTCTAGCTAATTACCCTAATATTAGGGTTTTAATACAAGCATAACAACTAGCACCAAGTACTATGTATATATATATAGACTTTTATGGCAAGTATTAAAGGAAAAGAAAAAGGCCACCTAAAAGGGGAGGTAGGGGAGGAGGTTATCTGTTGATAAATCTCAATCATTAAGCCAAGTGCTCAAAGCAATAATTGCGAACTTGAAAAGTAAATTAAGTCGATATGATGTTAGGGTCCAAGTCTACAGATAGATAAGGGAAAACTGATAGAAATTTGTCAAACTGATAGAAATTTGTCAAACCGACTTTGCATGGCCTCGTCGGAATTCCATACCACACCTTTTTAGAGGGTTATCCCAATAGACGAAACATGAACTTAACCTTGATTTATCGATTAATATAGTGTTGTCACGCAGGTCAGAAGATAATATTTTTCTGAGTATTTAATATTGTATTGATCAATTCATCAATTTACTACTCCTTCCGTCTCAAATTAATTGCTCAGTTTTGATTTTTTTAAGTCAAATTGACTATTTTTAGAATTAATAATTAAGCATATATAAATATATTTCTAAAATTATAAAAATTGGGGTTAGTAATAAATTGTATATACTTTCTTTTGGTTATAATTTCTTCACCTATATTTTAGAAAAATAATAAAAGATTAGTTTTAAAAATGGTCAATTTGATTTTAAAAAATAAAATCAACAATTAATTTTATTTTATGGAAGATAAAGTAACCGAATCCATAGACGACCAAGCTGAAATATCTATCAAGCTGATAAAAACAAGTCCACATTATTCTATCCTTTTTTCTTTCTTTCCCCCTATATATATATATATATATATATATATATATATATATATATATATATATATATATTGAGGTATTGGAAGAGTGTCACACCTGGAGGGTGATTTTGGATCTCCAAAGCATGGACTACATCATTATAAGACAAAATCTATAAAAATAATACTTTGTTAACTGGATTGAAAGTTATCTAATAAGTGAAAAATATTTACACCAAATATAAATTAAGATAATAAAATAAAGTATGAATTGATCTTTTATAAATAAATATTAGTTTTGAACTTTAGGGTTAATGAAAAGAAGCTAGCATAGATTATTGAACATGTCCAGCAAGGAATGCAAAATGTCAAATCATAGATGAGAAAGAAATTGAAGTTTTAAGACAAGGTCATGATGCATGGTAGGTCCAATTGCATTCCTATAAGCAAGAAAATGGAGTAACATTGAAAACCTCTCAATAAGCTAAGCTATGGGGACAGACACACACACACACACACACACACACACACACACACACATATATATATATATATATATATATATATATATATATATATACTGATCACATTTTTTACAACCTTATTTCCAATTTATTTTCTCAGTTCTAGTTTTACATTTGTTATCTGGTTAATTAATTAACCACTTCAAGATATTCAACAAACACAAGATGCAATATGAATTTTGACCCCAAAAAATAGAATTAGAGGACATTTAATTTGTTTGTCAACTCCTTGAAAAACTCGATTGCAAGCCCATAAAAATAAAGATAATTAAATTGTGTTCATGTGTGAATATTGGACTAATTCTTATTTGGAAAGACGGCGTAAAACTTAAAACCAATTTGATTATTTAAATTAATTTATATGATTAAAAAATAAAATAATTAATGGCTAATTAACAAGGTTGGTTTTGGTTGAGATAAAACATTCTATTTGGTGGAGAGTTGGAGTTAATATTATGTTAGTTGCTTGGTTGTGTTAGAGCCAAAAGTCTTCTTTTCTTCTACGGCCGGTCAAAATATCTAATTTCCATTGGTTGGGGTCTATCTAATTTCGTCACCACCGCCGGTGACCCAATCACCACCACTTTTTACTCTGATGCCATCGTGACATCACTATACCCATTTGGTGACGTTTCAGGCCTGACAAATAATTATTTTCACGTAAATGAAACTTGAACGACGTCGTATAAACGCTAGACAAATGATGAGCTGAAGTCGGTTTTTTGAAAAGGATTCACGAGCTAAAACGACACGCTGTCTGCATTTTATGGGTTGGATGAGCTCTCACGTGTCGAGCTCAGGGAGTAGGGACCACAATAGTCGGCGACGCCAATGCGACTAAGTCTAATAACGCCAAAATAAACCTTTTTGAGTTCATCGTCCTCTAAAATGCCCTCAGTCTTCAAGCTAAATTACACTACCCCCATTATACAGTATAGTAGTACTATACTGGCCTGGATGATAACTTTCGATTCTTATCATGCCAAACTATTAAAAAAATAATAATATTATCCCATAAAAAAAGACACATAATAAATACATAAATATGTATCATGTGATCTCATATGCATCACGCAAAAGTTCACAATATACATATATACAGATATAAATATTATGTAATCTTTTTTTATATATTTAATATGATAATAACAAGTTAAAGTTCTATCATATTTCGTATGCATAAATAAATTTTAAATTTTAATATTTTCATTCGGGTACTATTCATTCAACATACTATTCACGATAAAAGGTTGAGAAAGAAAATCAAAGAATGGGTAGGGTGTGCACACAAAGAAATACCACATAGTATGCTGCATGTAGCATGAGGAGAGATACTATTAGAGATTTGACTGTGTGAAATAAAAAGGAAAGGAATTAGGTTCAGTTCACATGCCTTGGCTAGCAGCTAGCTTGGAAGTATGAAGAAGAAGAAGAAGAAGAAGAAGATAATGCATGGGTCATGTCCATCACGAGCTCTGTCTCAAAACCTTTTTAACACTACCTTTACATATTTAATGCCTCTTCCCAATAGGGTCCCACACCTTTTTAGCTTGATTACCATTCGGAAGAATTGGTCTTGCACCATTCATTTAAGCCCAAATTTATTCTCAAACAACTTGATCTCTCTCTCTATCTTATGATGCCCATTTCTTGATCATAACCTTCCTTTTTTCCTAATTGAAATAGTAATTGTCTTGCCACATTATTCTCCTTTTGTAATGTTGTGCTTTTTTTAGGTATGGCACTCCAATAAAACACCCAAAAGTTTGAATTACAAATTGAAGTTGTACACGCCATAGACACCAAAATTTTCAAACTATAACGTGGGTTAAGAAGGACAACGTTCTAGTAATTTCCATTTTAAAGATCTTTATATTAGGCATCTTCTAAAAAAATATAGTACAATACTGATGATTGGACCAGCTTTTTGATTTTAGTTTAGGTTTTGAAATTTAGCTCCATTTCATGCGACTTGTCGGGTGGTCATTTCATGTTGTTTGTCCCACCGCAGAGTTGCGTTAAGATAATTATAATTTGTTTAAAGTAAGAAGCATGCCCCGAATCTTTAGTTCTCCTGCTAACTAAACTGCATTTTCTAAGGTTCTCTTAGTCTTACATTTTATCTATCTATCTAATAAAATATAAACGATTTTAAATTTTTCGTTTAACCATTTCATCTGGATAGAGATTAGTAAATAATATACTTATATACTAGTAGCTAAATAACCAATCCGTACAAGACACAGACTAGTATCAATAAATGTAATATGAAATTGTAGGGTGTATCATTGGTGTTGTAAATAGTCTAATATAGATGGTAGTAGATCAATCATTCTGTATATTTTCTACCTACATCCATGTAAGACTATTGAGAATAATATAACAAGGAAACGAAATGTCTAGTATAAGTATGAACATGAACATTTCATACATTATTTTTACAAAAGTGATTAACTCATAATTTATCCATGACCAACCAAAATAATTCGACCAATTTGTCAATTAATTCAAGTGAATCCCTGTATCAACAAAGCCATCTCACCAAATTTTAAATGAAATTGAATTCATCCTAATTTGACGTGTCCTTTAAAATATAAGGATTGATAAGAGTTGAGTAACAATTAGGGAGAACTCAGTTTTGGGCAGGGATGGGAGGAAAGGAGTGAAAGCAAATGGAATATCTCCTTAATTACAAAATGAGTAAAGAAAAAGGGGGAAAAATGGAATCTCTCCTTTAGGAGACGAAAACCACGGATGGGACACGTACTAAAAACCAATTAAGATCTTCTGTTTGACTTCAACCAGGATGACTCTTTCTATCCCTCTCCATTTTACTAGTATGAAATTGCAAGCAAAAGTAAAGCTTCGTCTCTTTTTAGCTCAGATTATGGGGGGCCACACGGGGGAAAAACCAAATAATGTGAACCCAAAACCTTTACTTATGGATTCACAGACGACTAACTTTTTAGATGCCCAGTTGGAGAGTATTGAAGGTTTCCATTTCTTGATCATGCCCCACTTGATGAGTGCCTTAAGTTACAAAAACAGCCTTGTTTTCTGGATCCAAACTCCCCAAAAATTATTGAGGTTGATTTAACAATATCCAAAATACCTTCAATAATTCTTTATTAATTCAATATCCCATACCTTTTCCACCAAAAGTCAAGAAATGCAACCAAATTTCTAGAAATATAGTAGTAGTATGTCAAAATTAACAAGGTTGTATTGTATGTAAATTCGGCCTTCGATTCATGTGTTATTCTGAGTATCCTCAAAATTATTGATTGTCTGACAAACCCTGTCAAAATGCCATTCCTATTCCACCTAAAGTCAAACAATGAAACCCAAATATATAAAATATGTATACTAATAAAAAAAAAATGGTATGGTTGTATGTAAACTCGACCGTCTCAATTCACATGTTGAAGCATATATTATAATGAATTTCAAAAAAAAAAATTGAATTTTTTGAGTCCCCTCACAACGAGTACAAATGATTGAATTAAATAAGGAATGTAAATTAAGAAAATCACGATAATCGATTATGTTTTTATGTGACCCCTACAAAGCAACAATATAACCGTTGCACTGTTAAAAATTTAAAAGAACACGTGACATAATATGTATCACGTGTATCGTAGAAAAATTGTTAGCAGGATAATAAAAAAATGGAGTGAAAATAAATATGACTTTTTTTGAAAAAATGGAAAGTTAAATGAAGTCCGTGGAAAATCTTACTCTTCAGCTATAAATACACTACAAGAGGAGACCAAACTTACACTTGAAAGATTTCAGACCCATTCTTTACATCTATCTAACAGCTGTTCAATTCCCAATTTCTCTCAAAGAGAGAGACTCTTCTGCCTCCTCCTTCCAAATCCCTTAGCCTCTTGGTGAATCCTTACTCAACAAGTCTTCATTTTTCTTCTTTTCCAGCAATCTAATCTTATTCTCTCTAAACGATTGGAGCAACTACAATTCTTTTCTGCTCGACCAGTTTTCTTTATCTTCTCTACCAAACGTTCTTACTTACAGATATAATAAAATCCTCACTTTGAGAGGAAGAGGGGCAATTTTTAAGTACCCTTGTCTTCCCCTGTTTTTATTTTCTAGAAAGTCTAAATACACACACCGTAAAATTTCCAAGAAAAATGGAAAGAATGCACGAAAACAACATGGCTTTCTCGGGTAGTGACATACGGACTTCACTGTCAAATCTCATATTATCAAGTGGTTCAAACACTTTGGATTCAATCTTCTCTCACTGCTCATCATCATCAACCCCCAACACAAGCGCTGTTTTTGAGCCACTAGGCTCTTCAGTATATCTCCAACAAAGAGATTTACTCCAAAAGTTTTCTGAAGAAAACCCATCAAGAAATTCAATTTCACCACATTCCAACCACCCACTTCAGAACTACATATACAAAAACAGCTATACGGTTCCATCAAAGAAAAAACTGTACAGAGGAGTGAGACAGAGGCATTGGGGGAAATGGGTAGCTGAGATTAGACTCCCACAGAACAGAATGAGAGTTTGGCTGGGAACTTATGAGACAGCTGAAGCTGCAGCCTATGCTTATGATCGCGCTGCCTATAAGCTTCGCGGCGAATATGCTCGCTTGAACTTTCCAAATCTTTGCGATCCGAGCAAGTTAGGATTTGGAGATGGTTCAAGACTGAATGCTTTGAAGAATGCTGTGGATGCCAAAATTCAAGCAATTTGCCAGAAAGTGAAGAGAGAGAAATCTAATAAGAATTGTAGGAAAAATGGTGGGAGTTCTGATGGTGATAGTAATATTAATGAGAATACTGAGAGTGAGAAAGTATTGAAGATTGACTCAATTTCTTCATCTTCATTGGTTGGTAATGATAGTTGTTTGAGTAATGAAATGGTCTCTCCAAGTGTTTCTGAAGACGGGCTATGGAAGGATGACAACTCCGCATACTCTGTTTCGGTGACGTGTGCAGCAGTGCCAGAAGAATTGGAGTTTGATTCCCTTGCACGTATGCCATCGTTTGATCCAGAGTTGATCTGGGAAGTTCTTGCTAATTAGGAAGAAACTTTTTGGTTTCATTCCTTACTGTTCAAGTTCCAACACTAGCAGTAAATGGTAGTTTCATAATGAGTCATCAAAGTAGGTACTTGTTCAAGTGACTCTAGTTGAGGAAATTAGTAGTACTGTTAAGAGTTTAGTTTCTCCTCTTGCCTTTTTATTATTTGAAGGCACAAGGAATCTCCTATGTGGGGATCTATGAGAAAGCATTTATCTTTGAAAAATATTGTTGGGATTGAATGTGTGATTATTGTTTTATGAATGTCTTTTTTGCATAATCATTGGTGTGGTAGTAGGTTTTTAGAAAATAAAACCAATTAACTTCAATTAGAGTATTATACTAGACTTGAAGATTTAAAATTTACTACTAAAAAAATGTCCAACTGTGTTCTATACATTATTTATTGTTTGTTCCAGAAAAAAAGTAACAATCTTTTTTAAGGATAGCGGTAGTATTCTTGTATTGTTATCAATAAAGCCTGCTGCTACAAAGCAGAAGAATTGCCGTTTCCTGGGAAAATAATGGGAAAGGAAAGCTAACTCAGACACATATCTTGACTTATCCTTTGTGCCTCTAGATGATGCAGAAAGCTGCTAGAGTAGACAGGGTGTGGTCCTAAAATTAAATCATGATGTAAATGTATCTATCTTTACATGTGAGAAATCACTGACACGTAAATCTTTAGACTAGCTTACCTGTGTAAGAATGACAACTCATTGGTTGAGATTCCGCAATTATTTGTAAATAATTATAACCATTTATGGTTTAATTTGACCTCATGGATTCCTTTTTTATAAAATAGTTCTTTCCAAGACCATCTTTCTAACTTGAACTAGATACGGCAATCACTGAGCATATTTCTCAAGTGTCGAAACTAGTAACTTGACTTATAATACTTGTTGGAGAAAACAAAATATGATCTAAAACCCTCATTCATGCATTTCAAACTAAATAATTTATCGCAAGCTAATATTTCTTCAAATTTTTTCGGGAGACATCTTCTGAGGTACTGATCGGAATCAAGGGTAATTCATGCATTTCTCTTAATACTGACTAGATGATACAATCAAGGGTACAACCGCATCTTAAATGCACAATCCTCAGATATTCTAACTTAAACGGAGGTGAAAAAAGGTTAAGGCTTTCAACAACTTTGTGCATCAAATGGAGAGAGTACATTTAGCTCTCGTTTTAATCTAACTGGCATGTAAGAATCAACAAATTGGGGGGTCTTGGGGGGTAAGTAAACAGTATCTTAAACAATGTTTCACCTCTCTCACACACACATAAGACTCCTCCAACCTTTCAAATGTCCCAACGAATCATAACTCTGGCTGCAACAGGTCCCACCACCTTTTAAAAGGACAAGAAGCATTTACTATACTACAAGCAACCAAGGCATGTCTCCTCATATGTAGCACCTTGCAGAAAAGCTTAAAAATATATACAGCTAATGGGAATCTTATCTACGGACATTCCTAAATGTTATCAACTACCCACCACTCTGAAGCTATTACACTGAAATATTTAATCAGAAGATCCACATAGGATATCTTTTCAGAATTCAGATCAACAGAGCATGAATTATACTGACGCAAATATCCACGCTAATCTAACAATATCTATTCAACAATGCACTTTATCTCAAAGTAGTTGGGGTAGGATAATGAAACAATATATGTTGCATAATTTTGTCATATGAAACAGCTTAGCATTAACATAATTATAATCAGGAGGTACCAGCAAATAGAAACATCCTATAATGGATACATTATTGTCAAACATTATGACCAAAGTATAATACTTCACATATAATGGTTTGAACTTTTCTCCCATGAGCATAGCAACCAGGCAGACACCGCAAACCGCAAATCATAACTTTCACATCATAGAAATAACCAAATACATACTTTGATCAACATAATCCTAAGAAAAGAAATGAGACCTTAGAAGAGATACCCGGAGGTCCTGGACAGTACTACCAGCTCAATGAGTTCTTTGAATGCTAAATTTTTGAACTATTGGAGCTTTATATCTCCTCCTGCAACAATCATGAATTTATGAAGTTTAATGCCCTTGTTTCTACTCTTCTTCTTCATTTGATCAGTCGAAATGTACATTGGAAATTTATCTTTTTGCAACAGAGGATGTGAGGTCAAGGTGTATAACTTAACCCATTGACATAATCGACATTATGGAAAATGAGCAAACCCATTTCTCAATTGGAGGTTGACATAATATGTACCCAATAGCAGGAGGGTGGACTCAGAACCATTTGCAAGGCAGCAAGGCCCAGAAAATAGAAATAGTTGTGCATGGCTGTGATCTGGCATATAGACTTGGTGCGAATATATTACAAGATGGCCTTAGTGGAAGGCTAAACTTATATGAAAGGAATTGGCCTGGGACATGGGCCTGGTGTAGATCATATTTCTAAAGGATTTTGCAGAAAACCTGATTTCACAAAGGAAATTAGATTTTAGTTGAGGACAATTAACCACCAGTCACGAGCTCTAGAATTTAAGTCTATAAATCAAATGTTGAAAGCTACGGCTTACCGATATAGCAACATTGTGAGCACAATCATGTAGACTACAAACACAAAAGACTAACCAGAAAACAGAAGGATTTTGAATTTCAATTATTGTGAATTACCTTGCAAGACTTTAGCAAAGGCTGCAAGAAAGCTGCTCTAAAGTATCTGACTGATTGCCCAATTGAGGTTCCATCCCATTCTGCCATAAAGTAATCAAAAATAAAAAGAGAAAAGGTTGATTATTAGCAGTACTGGAAAACATGTACATCTGTACAAAGATTGACACTGTTTTGGCAAGGGGATTATCCCGTTACAGTTGTTCGAACATCAAAGCCAAACTACAAAAACATTTTATTAATACATTGGCAGTTTTTCAATGTGATCACAAATCATAAGATAACACTTTAATTATAACAAGTCTGATAATATACTATTATCACCCTCTGTTTTCAATCCCATGTTAATTTCTCCTAGAAGCTGTATATATGAACGAAGGGGATAAATTAGTATCAGATAATTTAAACACGACCAAAACCAGCAATTCATATAGCACTATAGCAGTACGAGTCCTTAGCTTGGTATACTTCCATTCCTTCTATGAAGGCAAAGATAATAGTTAAATGATAGGAAGGAAATGGAGGATAAAAAAGAAGAGCATCAAATAGAGCAACATCAAGTTCTAAATTCTCAATGAATACCCGACAGTCTTCTCGATGTTTTGGTTGGTAATGTTGACTATAATTAAGTTAAAACAGATAAAAGAGTACAATAATGCATCTTACCAGATGTACTATCCAGTTCAAAACTGAAAATTGCAATAGATCTTAACTACAATCACTAACCTTTACAAAGATAACCAGTGATCAAGCTAGACTATTTTTTCCAGGAAATTCTTACCTTGGAAAGCATGGGCGCAGTGGGAGGATTGAATTCCTCACAATGGTTTGGATCAATAGGAACACAAAAAGGGCCTGAAGAAGATAGGAAATAACGTGAAATAATTCATTATCAAAGGAGTCTCCACCTAGCTTGAAGGTATTCAAATGCCGAAAAGCATGGAATATGATACAAATCTGCCTTAAAATCTTGAGGTTTATTAAAGATAACATGATGATGTTCAAATATGTTTACTCCATACAATTCATTATCCACCACTTTCAAGCATTTTTTCAACTAGTCAATCAAAATTTTTGAAAACTCTAGCAATTCATACTTCACCATTAACAAGGTACAAGACACTAACCTGTTTTGGGGTGTACACAAAATGGCACCTTTAGCAAATGGTTCATGTGCTTTGAGACCTGATGTAGCAAGAAAAGTTCCATGTGAAGTGGTAGAAATCAATATTTCAAAATGTAAAAAACTGTACTTACTCCTTATTGTATCCAAAATTTCAAATGAAACAAAAACAATAAAATAATAATAATAATAATAGGTATGAAGCAGGGAAGAATAGTATAAACCTCCATATCAAGCCTTGGATAGGCATAAGAGAACACATGATCACATGCAGGATGATTTCAATCTACATATAATTAATCAAGACATGGTGATGGAAGTGACATGAAAAAAGAAAGGATCACATAGGACTACAAAAAAATGTGGATCAAGTAACTTGGCTTATCATTTCCATAGGAGATCCATCTAAAGATATCAGCATGCGGAAAAAGCTTTCCTGTAAAGCCATTAAGACTTGAAAGATATTAGCAAGAGTAAAACATCATCAGAGACATTATGAGCAATCATATGAACTATTCACAGAATATTCTGTGTGGCATAGGATATAATTTTACTCTGATAATCATTCACAATACTTCATAATCACTCTGTTGGTCAAAAGATCCTCACCCATTTAATGTTCCCGGCCCTTTGAATTTTCCATGCCCCATCCCCTTGATTTTGGCCTGCTCTTTTTTACTCCCTCCCTCAGATTTATGGCTATAAAAGGCAGCAAATGAGGAGGGAGAATATACACCAACACAAGCTCTCATCCGAGAATAGAGAGAAAAAGAAAAGGGTGGGTGAGAGAAATCCCATCCGGGGAGGATGGATGAAAGTAATCCCATCCGGGAGAGGATGAAAGAGAGCAAGAAAAGAGAGAGAGAGAAAGATAGTTCAAATAAGAGGGTGTTTTATTTAGGTTCCATTACATAGTTATTGTGGTGAAGTAATTTGAGTTTGTACTCAAATTAAGATATCTTTGTATTCTCTCAATTATTATAGTGAATTATTCGGAGTTTGTCCCGTGGTTTTTACCTCTTAGTTTTAGAGGGTTTTCCACGTAAAATTTTTGGTGTCTCGTGGTTAGATATTTTCTACTCATTATTTTCTGCGTGGTTATTATTTTGGTGGAACTGCAAATTTAATCTGTTTGGCATGTGTAGATATTTTATCCGTCTAATTTATCAAAAACAACAACAGTATTTAAGAGGTGATTTTTTCCCAACAACTGGTATCAAAGCTAAGGTTATTTGCGCAGTTGTTTTTGATAAATTTTATGGAGGAATTAGTTGGAGCCATAATTAAATTAGTCTCTTCAAAAGAACACGCAATGATGTGGTGAATTCTCGATGAAGGGTTTGTGTTTCCCTTGAGGTGCTCTTGATGGTGATATTGAATTCTAGATGGGTTAGCCAAGAATTGGTTCCGAGAATAGTTAGCCAAGAATTGATGATCCGCGTTGATTGAAGAAAAGATGATCAATTCATAATGAGAAGTGGATTGATCAAAGTTTGTTCCACCATGTTTCGCAGGAGATAAAACCTCACTAAAAAGGTCTCTAGTGGTGACTAGAGGAAAGAAGGTAGGTACTTTTTACACAATGCAGGCACATGTGGAAGGTGTTGAAGATGGGGAGTTAGGCGGAAAAAGATGTGATAAAAAGTCATGCAAGATGGAACATGAGAACCACGAGAAGAAAGCTCTTCACTTTAAATGGGTACCAAAAGTGAAGAAGGAAAGTGATAGCACAAAGCGGTTGTGAAAGAATTTGACAAGCAAAAATCTGTCAAGTTTGAGTTAGATCCTCCCATCAAGAAGAGCCATGCCGATGATGAGATAAAGTCGGATGTGAAGAAAGTTGAAAATTCCAAGAAGCTTGAGTTGAGTCAAGGCTTCGTTGGGATTAACTCCAAGTGAGGAGTTGTGGTTTGACGTGCAAATTCAGTCTTGGAAAGTTATACAAAAGCAAACAAAGCAGGTTTCGAAGAGAAGGAGTCTACTTCGGGGTATTTGTTTACTTTTGCGGGGGGAGCCGTGTTATGGCAGTCCAAGTTGCAAAAGTGTATTGCTTTTGACAACGAAATGTTGTGGTTTCTTCAAGAATTGGATTTGACACAGGAATCGACTCCAAGTGACGGAATCATGGTGAATACCTCCTCTAATGGGTTCGGAGGGGGAGATTGTTGGTCAAAAGATCCTCACCCATTTAATGTTCTCGGCCCTTTGAATTTTCCATGGCCCAGCCCCTTGATTTTGGCCTCCTCTTTTTCACTCCCTCCCTCAGATTTATGGCTATAAAAGGCAGCAAATGATAAGGGATAATATACACCAACACAAGCTCTCATCCGAGAGTAAAGAGAAAAAAAAAGGGTGGGTGAGAGAAATCTCATCCGGAGAGGATGGATGAAAGTAATCCCATCTGGGAGAGGATGGAATGGTGTTTTATTTGGGTTCCATCACATAGTTATTGTGGTGAAGTAATTTGAGTTTGTACTCAAATTAAGATATCTTTGTATTCTCTCAATTATTATAGTGAATTATTCGGAGTTTGTCCCGTGATTTTTACCTCTTAGTTTTAGAGGTTTTCCACGTAAAATTCTTGGTGTCTCATGGTTGGATATTTTCTACTCATTATTTCCTGCGTGGTTATTATTTTGGTGAAACTGCAAATTTAATATGTTTGGCATGTGCTGATATTTTATCCGTCTAATTTATCAAAGACAACAGTATTTGGGAGATGATTTTTTCCCAACACACTCAGAACTTGAATACAATCATAGACAATTCAAAGTATAAATTTCTGTTTAAAATTGAGTACAACTTTTGTTGAAGGGTCTTCTTGGTGCTTCATAATAACTCTCCACTTGTATTAGTGTATACAATCATAAATCAGCAATCTCAGTGTTTCAGGCTTTCAGCAGGCCAAATTAATGAGTTTTCTACGAGTGTTGTATTTTTATAAGGTAAATCTGTAAATGCGTATAGCCATATTAACATTCTCACTCTATCCTAATGAGTGCCCATAAGAAATCATGCCTTTTCAAGAAAAGTTGTTAATTACCAATTAACCTCATATATTAATTAAAATAAAACATTGAAACTTAAAATAAGATTAGGTGAACTTCTTTTTATCAGCATTAAAATATGGAATGTTGTTCCCATTTTCCTTTTTTGAGACGAGCAAATTAGGAAACATTAACTCTCATTTTGGGACAAATGGAATATCAATCTAAATATGGAGTAAGAATGCCAAGCATCAATCAGTTAGAAAATGGAAAACAAATTTAATAGAAGAAATTGCTAAAATGTCTGCAAAACATTATTCTCATTTTGTGCAATGTAGAATCATAATGACCAAATAAATAAATAAATCCTTATTCATAATCAACACAAATTTAACAAAAAAAAAAATCTAAAAACAAGTATGAATCACGAAAGTCCTAGATAATTACCATAATATACTCTAAGGTAATTAGCATTGAATCCCTCAGTAATCGCGTTGCTTCTACACTGGTCAGATTCACCTTCATCGATTTACATGTCATCTCTTGCATTATTTGCTGCTTTTTTGGCCATGGTTGAATACTAGAATTTTCCCTTCGATATCCAAAATTCAAGTTTCCTATCTAGCTTAAACAAAAATTGAACGAACAATACTGTGATCAACAAAACTATGTACGTAAGAAACTAAAAAATAACAAATGATTTCGAGTTTAAAGTTCAAACATGTGAGCCTATTTCATTAAGTGATTGAATGAAACTTACAAAATACTGAAACTCGAAAAAATCTCAGGTACAGCTCGTGCTCGATCGTTTTCGCTGAGAACGAAAACGGCCCCAAATTATGAAAATGATAATGGAAGCTGGGTGTTTTGGCGGGAATATTTGGGTTCTAAACCTGCATTATTCCACCACTTTATTTCAAGTTTCAGGCAGGTCACCCGTAGCCCTGACCCACTTTATATGGAGTACTTAATGTCTGTATGTGAGTGCTGAATAGTTTCATAGCCCAATTAGTAATAGGCTTAGGCCCAATCCTGTTCTTTTTTTTTATAAGGAAAAAAAAAAAAAAAACTTTTGTTTGTAGTTTCTTCTTTGGTAAAAATAGAAATATATAGTCG